>PVIW01000737.1:0-255229 GCA_004026585.1 Noctilio leporinus
TCTCTAGGGGAGCTAGGGGATCTATAGACTTTGGCTGCCATGTTGATGGGTACTTGGGCTCACCAGCTGGCTGCCCTGGGTCAGCACTCAGAAAATTACTACCAAAGCAAATTCACTTGCAGCTCCCGACATGTCACTTTCCCCAGTTAAACCTTTTCAACCGTAATACAACAACAATAAAATTTAAAAAAAAACAAAACCTTTTCAACCGATAAGATTTCATATGTTCTGTGGTATTGTCAAGGATGGTAATGTTCTTAAGACCCCAGGCGTTGGGGGTAGTCTAACTACTGTCCGTTATCAGAGTATGGAAGAGCCCAGTTCTGAATCTGAGACTCCTACTCTGTGAGAGAAGGGGAAGATGTAGACAGACTTGTGATGATGGGCATGGACCATCTCTCTACGCCTCCAGCCAAAAACTAGATCAACAGAGAGAAGAGGGAGGGAAGGCCAAAGGTCTCTAGCCCTTGAACTGTGTGACTACTGTATTACCAGTTTTCTTTTACAAAATCTCACTTTTTGCTGGATGGCTAGGGCTTACTCCAGAAGTCTATAAACAAATGCCCTTGCCCAGCAATGCCCAGCCTTTTTAGCACTAGGGACCAGTTTCATGGAAGACAATTTTTCCATAGACCTGGGGTTGGGGGTGGGGGTTGGTTTCAGGGTGATTGAAGCACATTACATTCAACTTCACCCCCTGCTATGTGGCCCGGTTCCTAATAGGCCACAGATCAGTACTGGTACCAGTCTGGCGGTTGAGGACCCCTGTCTTAGTCTACTTTTGTTTTGTTCTCAAGCCATTTATTTTCATTTTGATTTTGCTTAAACATTAACAAATTGACTCACTGTTCTAAAAATACTACTTGAATTCTAAGACTTGTAAAAGGATGAACAGTCCTTTTCAAACTGTGGTAAAGGATCAGATTTTTTGTTCTATAAATAACCAGTTCTTTGCACCACGAACATGTGTGCCTGTTGCCCATGACAAGTGTGCAGTTCACACTGAATGCTCCTCACCACCCAAATTTGACAATACTCAAACTAACCAGACCCCATTTATCAGGATAAGTCCACTGATACGCACATGAATATCATGACAAAGTCAAAATGCTAAAAAGTTTCTAAACACCCAAAATCTATGGTAAAATAAAATTGTTCATATACCAATATAAATCTTCAAACCACCTTTGCGTAGCACTACTCTGGGGCCCTCCCCAGTCTCAGTAGGTCTATCAGTCAAACTGATATTTCAACCTACAGGTCTCCTAGGGCAGGGCTGCCTCCATTAAACTTTCTCTTCAGCAAGAATGAGGTATTATAAGGATATCTCTAGTATTTTTCTAGCCTACCTTTTCTGCTAATCATTACAGACCTTAGGTTTAAGCTACGTATGAAATGTTAATGCTGTTGTCAAACTTTAGAGGAGATGATCTTTTGTTCCAAAGTTTTGTAAGAAATTTATGATTTGCATGGTTTCAGAATTAAGAATCAAATTCATACAGAATTTGTGGTAATGCAGACATGTTCTTATGAGTGGAACATCCTGGCAAGGTCCCCAGGAGGTACTTAAAATATGCTTTTGGGAGCTTGGGGAAAAGAACGGCCCATGGTAAATGAAGTTGAGATGACACCTCATATTAGAAATAATCAAAAGGCTTAGAGGGAGTGGGAATTATAAGAATGAATATCGATTACATTGGAAAAACCTACCAGCTGAGTTCCTCAGGCCTGGGAATAAAAGTTTTTTTAATAAAGGAAAAGCATTAGTAAAGGCGTAGCCAGCATGTTTGAAAAGTTTCGAAGTGGCTGTCTCTGTTGGTGGAGGCTGCTGGAAGGGGATGTTGTTTAAGATCTGATTTTCTTTAAAGCAATAGGGATGACAGGACTTTGACATAGCAGGGGCCAAATGGCAACATGTCAGTCTCAGAAATGGTGGGTGAATTCCATTTTGGCAGCATGGTTTAAGGAAATATGGCTAATGGAACATGGGTAGTCCTACAGACCAGAGAGATGGGCAGCCAGGGAGGATATTGATTTATGTATAATTATTAGAGACCAAGAATGAGTAAACAAAATGATGAGATTAGGAACTTCAATGAAAAGTGACAATTCCCTGCCTAGTTTTTAGGCTGCATTTAACAGTGTCAATAGGTTTTGTGATTTTCTTTTTTCTTTTTTTAAAGATTTTATTCATTATTTTTAGAGAGAAGGGCAGGGAGGGAGGAAGAAAGGGTTGCCTTTCACCTGCCTCCAGCTACGGACCTGGCTGGAGACCTGGCTTGCAACCCAGTTATGTGCCCTGGCTGGAACCCAAACCTTTGGGTTCCAGGTTGGCGCCTATCCACTGAGCTGCCAGCCAGGGCTGGTTTTGTGGCTTTTTAAGCTAAAGGATATATAATGAAGCCAGTTTTACCATATGCTAATTAATAAAAACAAGAATTCCTGCAGCATCTCATCGTTATAAGGAAACAACATTATTCAAGGACCTGTTGTACTTTTAGATTCTTTGGTAAGACACACACTGCAGTGGGTGGGAGATAAACCCTGCAAAAATGCAGGGACCTGCCATATTAAGTTTTTGAGTTGAGCATTCTGAAGCATTCTCTCCAAAGTGAAAGATTAATTACTGCATCTTGTCTTTTACCCCAAGAAAGAAGCATAGCACCTCAGTAGGCCTCTTCTGGTTTTGGAGGCAGCGTATTCTGTATATGAGAACACAAAAAAGGCCTCTGCAGCAGGTCCATGCAATGATAGCAGGACCATATGACCTGGAAAAGGCCGGGGTTACTGGAAGTATCTGTGGAATGAAAAGATACTCTTGCAAGCCGTGGTAGGAAATATGCAGTACAGACCTCAATGGTTCTGGAGTAAGGTGATGTCATCTCTAATAAAGTTGGCATACTATTAGTTTCTAATAGAGACTCAGTCATTGCCTGACCACAAAATATCAAGTGACTTTGACCAGTTACCTATGTAACTGGTTCTCAGAACTGCCAAGCCGTAAGATTGGTTGAATAATGTAGTAATCCATTTTACAATGGAAATTACACATTTGGGAAGAAGTCCGAGCACTTGGTGGGCACAAGCAAGTTAAATTGAACAAGGAGCCCTAGACCTCCATATTTCCTACACCTGTTGCTTGGTACCTTTCCCTTAGTTCATACTTAGGGTAGCATAAGAATTACTCACCTATTTGACAGGAGGAAACACATCCAGGTCTGGATCATGTCATGGCTTGATGTGTTAGGGCAAGCCAAATGTGAACTATTACTTCTCAACAGCCTCATCCAGAGCAATCTTGAAAGATGATGATGGTGAGGGGAAATTCAATGAGTTGGGCTTTAGCCAATGTATCTGATCATCTGCCTGGAGAGAGAGAAGTCTCAGGCAAGGATATGTGTGAACCCATTGTCAGTGGACTATTGGTCAGGGATCCAAGTGGAGTAAAGTAGGGAAATGGTGGGAAACAAGGTCTGGTGTGGAACATTTGAGGTAATTTATGAGAGTGGGACCTGTTAAAAGTGCTCACCACAGAAAAGGGCTACATAACTAAATGGGTAAGGTGATTTCAGGACCACCTTTCCTATCCCGGTTCTTACATAGTGTTTCTCATGAATACAATCGTCACAGTGGCAGAAGTGGAAGCTTTATTGGCCTCTTAGCATGGACTCCTCTCTCAGCTAGTGCAATTCCCAAATGTCCAGCCTGTCACCAACAACTACCTGTGCTCATCCCTTAGTTCAGTGCCACTGTTCAAAAAGAACTGCCAGCCACTTGGTGACAAGTTGATTATACTGAACCTTTTCCATCCTGAAAAAGGCAGCAATTCTCATTAGGACTGATAGATATTTTGTCTGTCCTGCCTAAAGTGCCTTAGCCAGTACTGCCATCTAAGGACTTAGATACTTGGTTTACTGTCATGGGGTTCTACATAATTATGCCTTGGAACAATGGACCCACTTAATGGCAAAGCAGGTACAGCAATGGGCACATAACAGTGTGATCCATTGTTACTACCAAATACTTTTCTGTCTTAGGAGTTTCTGACCTGGTAGAGTGGTAGGATGGCTTCTTGAAGGTGTTTGTGATACTAACAAGAGTAGGGTGCTCTCTTTTGCAATACAGTATCCGCTTACATGATCATAATAGGGTGTTTTATCCCAATCTCAGAGGGTAGATATATCATGGGCTCTAGAATCAAGGGGTAAAAGTAAGAGTAACCCTATGCAGCTAAGTACTTGTGCGTCCCATCCCTGCAACTTAATTTTGTGGGTCTGGAAACCTTGGTTCCCAGGAAGGGGGCTGCTTCTACAAGGCACAACATAGACTCAGTAAACTAAAGACGGGGCTGTCAGATAGTCACTTTGGGCTCTTAATTGTCAGCAAACTAGCAGGCAGAGAAAGAAATTACTGTACTACCTGGGATAATTGACAGAAGGAGGTAGGAGTGCTGTGATACATTATGGATGCAAGAGAAAACTATTTGAGGCACATGTGATCCCTAGGCTATTTCTTGGTCCTCTGATACTCAGTTTTACTGTATGTAAGTAAAGCTATGGCCTCATGAGAACACGATTCCCAGGGGTTAGGCCCTTCTAAATATACACAGAAATTGTGACCAGAATGCAGGAGAAACTGCCTGGATAGCGTGAACTTAATGCACAAAGCAAATGGATCTGAGCAATGCTAGAGTTTAACTGTAATAGACATTGTTGGTACCCTGTCTAGATCCCTTTTATCAAGAAGTATGAATGTTAGCCGTTCATAGCTCATAGCTGCATCCCGTGGAGAACTGCCCTCTGTCCTAACAGGAGCTACTTCTGGAAACTTCTGAAAGGTTATGTCCTCCCAGAGATGGCACCACAGCCAATGATATGATGTCAATTTCTGCAAAGATGTCAGTTGGCATTCTGATAGGAGTTGTATTATTATCAGTGATAATATGCAGTAAGTGTTACTTGCAAATGATACTAGGGTACAAAATTCCTTTCCTCAAGTTGGGACAAATGTGCCATGTATACGCCAGAAGTTCCCAGTGGAAGTTGAACTTATCAGCTGTACTCTCATACTCATGTATTTGCCTCACTTTTTCCCCTGTCTTACCTCTCTCACTACATTACAGATGTTACTTGAGAGCAGTCCTCAATAAACCACTTGCACAGAATCAGATTCTCTGCCTCTGCCTCTAGGGAATCCAACCTAAGAGAGCAGTGTTGTCAACTAAGAGGTAAGAATAGCGCAGTTTGAGTGTGACAGAAGGTAGGGCAAAGGTGAGTCCAGTTTGGTAAGTGCTATTGGCAGGAATAGGAGGGAACATTCTCAACTTGATGAAGTGTATATACAAGAAAAAACCTATAGTTCGACTCCCAGCCAGGGCACATAACCAGGTTGCAAGCCAGGTCTCCAGCCAGGTCCGTAGCTGGAGGCAGGTAACAATACATTGAGGTCTCTCTCCCTCTCTGCCTCTCTCCCTACCCCATTCTCTAAAAATAATAAATAAAAAAGCTAAAAAAAAGAACCAGATAATGAACACACACAAAAAAACCTACAGCTAACAATATAATTAATAGTGAAAATCTAGATGCTTCCCCCCCCCCCCCCCGAAATCAGGAATAACACAAGGATATCAGTTCTTGCCAGTAGTCTATTGGAGGTTCTAGCCTGGAATTAGGCAAGAAAAAGAAATAATAGATTGGGAGGGAAAAAAATGTGTTTAAATTTGTAGATGGCATGGTCTGGTATATAGGAAATATCCTAAGGAATCCCCTAAAAACTTAACAGTAAGAACTAATGAGCTCAAGAAGTGTTGCAGGAAATAAGATCAATATACAAAAATTAATTGTATTTTTATACATTTGCAATGAGTAATCTAAAAATGAAATTAAGAAAACAATTCCATTCACAACAGCATCAAAAGAATACTTGAGAAAAGAAAGAATAGTTAGAAATAAACTTAACAGAAGATGGGCAAAATTATGTGAAAACTACAACATTTTGTTGAAAGAAGAAAACCCTAAAATAGAAAAACATCTTACATTGGTGAAGCAGAAAACTTAAACATTGTTAAAATGGCAGTGTCCTCTAAACAACCTCCAGATTTGGTGCAATCCCTGCCAGAATCCTAACTGACTTTGTAGAAGTTGACTGGCTAATTCCAAAACTCATGTGGAATCATAATGGATGCAAAAAAAAAAAAAAAAATGCTGAAGGAAAAAAAGAAGGCACACCTTCCACTTCCAAATTTTATTATACACAGTGTGGTACTGGCACAAGAACAGACCTAGATACCATGGCATAGAATTAAGAGCCCAGAAATAAACCCATAAATCTATGATGAAGTCTTTTTTGTTTTAGAAGTGTGCCAAAACCATCCAATAGGGAAAGAATGGTCCTTTGACATGGTTTTGGGACAACTGGATAGCCACATGCAAAAGAATGAGTTCAATCCTTCCCTTGCATCATATACAAAAACTTGAAAATAGATCAAAGGCCTAAAAGTAATAAAACTGTAAAACTCTTAGAAGAAAACAGAGGGATAAAATTTTTGTAACTTTGGATTTGACTAAGGACTCTTTTTCTTTTTTCTTTTTTTGTAAGATTTTCTTCATTATTTTTAGAGAGAAGGGGAGAGAGGGAGGAAGAAAGGAAGAGAAACATCAATGTATGGTTGCCTTTCACTTGTCTCCAGCTGGGGACCTGGGTGGAGACCTGGCTTGCAACCTGGGTATGTCCCCTGACTGGGAATTGAACCAGCAACCCTTGGGTACACAGGCCAGTGCTCAATCCACTGAGCCACACCAGCCAGGACCTGACTAAAGATTCTTAAATACAACATCAAAAGCATGAGCAACAAAAGAAAAATTAGATAAGTAGGACCTCATCAAAATTAAAAAATTTTGTCCTTCAAAAGGACACCATCAAAAAAGTAAAAAAACAACCCACAGAATGGGAGGAAACATTTGCAAATCATATGTGAAAAGGAACTTGTATCTAGAATATATAACAAAATGCAACTCAGTAATAAATAGACAAATAATGTAAAAAGATCAAAAGATCTGATAGGCATTTCTCCAAAGAAAACAAAAATGTTAAATGAATCAAAAGAAGCTTGGCATCACTGGTCATCAGGGAAATGCAAATGAAGACCACAATGAAATAAGCATTTCAGATCCACTACAACATCTAATAAAACAATTTTAAAAAGGTATCAAGTACATTATTAGCAAGGATAGGGGTAATTGGGGCCCTCATACATTGCTGGTGTGAAATGTAAAATGATATAACAGCTTTGAGAAAACAGACTGTCAGTTCCTCAAATGATTAATACAGAGTGAATCATAATTCCATTGCTGGGTATATACCCAAGATAAATGAAACATATCCATATAAAAACTTGCTCATGAGTATTTGTACTAACATTCCATAAGAGCAGAAAGGTAGAAACAACCCAAATGTTTATCAAGCGACAAATGGACAAACAAAATGTAGTGCATATATGTATTACAATGGAATATTTGGTTATAAAAAGTGATGAAGTAATGATATATGCTACAACATAGATGAACCTTGAAAACATACTAAGTGAAAGAAGCCAGTCACAAAAGACTAGTCCATATGATTCCATTCATACAAAAGTCCAGAATACAGAAATCTATAGAGACAAAGTAGATTAATGTTTTTAAAGAAGATTGGGGGAGTTCTCATGGTGACGAAAATTGTTGAAAATGGATTATGGCAGCTGCACATGTCTGTGAATGTACTAAAAGCCCATCAACTTTACCCTTTAAAAGAGTAAGTTGTATAGTATGTGAATTTCATTCTAATAAAGATTTTTTTTTTAAAGAGCTGTTGGTTATCAGGTTTGTGGGTGTAAAGCCTGAAGGAGAAGCCTGTGTTGGAGGTAAAAGTCTTTGGAATCATCATCATGTGGCTGGTAGTTTAAATGGCGGGAATGAATAAGAACAGTTTGGAAGAACATGTAGAGTGAAGCTCATTAAATCAATAGAGAAATAGAACTATGGAACACAGTGACACAGAAATCAGTGGGATTGAATAGATAGAAGAGGTTATCACAACCTCAAATGCAATAGGAAAGCCCAAAATAAAGAGAAGATGTGGTAATAGTAATTAATTTGGTGGTGGTAGCAATGGTGTCCATCAAAACAGCACGGAAACCACATCATAGACGTGGTGGTTGGCTCTGCTAAAGTTACTTTTGTCAGGGTCTTAAATAATCTCCATGCTTCCAAATCCAGTGGTCAATTTCCAGTCATTTTTTATCTCAAACTCGTAAACAGGAATGACAGTCAAGAGTGTCCTTTTTGAAACTTTTTTAAAAAAGATCATATATTTTTAGAGAGGGGAGGGATGGAGGGAGAGAAACATCAATGTGCACACATGGACTGGTTGCCTCTTTCTTGCACACACCCAACTAGGGAACTGGCCTACAACTCAGGCATGTACCCTGATTGGGAATCGAACCAGTAACCTTTTGGTTTACAGGCTGATGCTCAATCCACTGAACCATAATAGACAGGGCTTGAAACATTTTAAAGGTTTATTTTATAAGACCTCTTGCTCTCGGGTTTTTTTTTTTTTTTTTTAATTAATCTTGGTTTCAAACTTTATTCCCAGGCCTCTTCAGCTTAATTAGCTGCAAAGAATGGTTTGTACATAAGCAAAAACTGAAAAGAGCTGCAGTGTCCAAGAGGCTATAGCTTAAAAATTAGAGATCTAGGTTTTATCAGATCCATAAACAAAATTTGAAAAAGCAGTCATAATATAAAATAGCAGCTCCCAGTAACTTCTTCAAGTTTGTCTTCTTCAGAAATTGACCCAATTCAGTTTGCTTCATTCTTGGAAGCCTCATCAAAATTCTCCACAAGATCTGGAACTTCATCATCATCATCCTCTCCTGTAGCAAGTGGTGCTTTTCCATCCACAGATTGTTTGGGCAGAGCTTCAGCCAGTCTCCTTAAACTAGTCAGGCTGCCTGCACCAAGCTGGTTTAAGATGCTGGGAAGCATTTCTGTCAGCTGCTTTGTCTCAGCGCGGCCTGTGATGGTGAACTTGAGGGTTGTTACAGTGGATCACCATTCCTTGGTTTGTGAACATATTTACCTCTTCACCACCAGAGAGACTGTTTACCCCTAACAACTTTAAGGAGAACTGAAGTCTTTTATCATCTGCTGTAGCTGTTCTGTGAACCACCTTCTTCTTTCTAGGAGCAGTGCCTCTCCCCACAATGCGCACTTGTGTCTGCAGTTTGGCGAGTTTCTCTTGGTTCATGATAGTTTCTTTCATCTTGTTGGAGAGAAAACGGGGCCGCGTGGCGGATTAGGGCTGGTGCTCAAGGGGGTCTTTGGCAGACCAGCTGAGAATAAACGCGCACACGAGGGGACACAAGATGGCAGCTCTCGGTTTTATAATTCTTCCTGGTTGCACCTTTAAAATACATTTTGCTGGCTATTCTTCCTCTTCTGACCTGACTTTTACTTGTCGGAATGTGGCAGGATTAGAGGGCTCAATTTATAGATTGTTTCTTTTCTTCTCTCTCTCTGTCTCTCTCTCTCTCTCTCTCTCTCTCTCTCTCTCTCTCTCTCCTCACATTAAGTGAGCACTCCCCATCTCATGGCTATCTATTGCCATTTATACCTTAATGATTCTGATTCTCCAAATAATACTACCAGTTATCCTTTCTCCTGTGAGCTTCAGGTTCTCATTTCAATTGTTTACTCAGCAGCTTCATTTGGAAATCTAACAGGCATCTCCAGCTTAACATGTCTAAAATATAACTGGATATTTACTCCCCAAACCTGCTGCTATCCTCCCACCTCCAGGAGTTCTCAGTAAAATGGAATTACCGTTTATCCTATTGTTCACATCAAAAATATATATCTCTTGCACCCCATATTCAATCTACTAGTAAACTACCTCTGCCACCTTCAAAGTAATCCAGAATCCAACTACTGCCTACCACTTAGACTGTAACACTTAGCCTTCAAGGCCTGCAGTAGCTTCTTAACTAGCCTTTCAGCTTCTAGTTTGCCTTCCTGCAGGCAGTTCTCAAGCAACCAAAGTAATTTTTTTGTATATTTTATATTTTATTGATTATGCTGTTACAGTTGTCCCAATTTCTCTTCCCTTCCCTCCTGTAACCCCACCCCCCTTAGTTCATGTTCACGAGTCATGCATATAAGGTCCCTAATTTCACCCTTTTGTATATTATTCCTAACTTTCCCCTGTCTGTCTTATACCCACCAATTATATTTCCTAATTTCCCCATTTCTCCCTCCAACAATGATCTCCATACCTATTATTTTGATCCTATTCTGGTGGTTTTAGTTTTAGTTTTTATTTTTTAATATTCTATTGTTAGTTGTGAGTTGTCATTTTAATGTTCATAGTTTTTATCCTATTTTTCTTAAAGTCCCTTTAACATTTCATATAATAATGGCTTGATGATGATGACCTTCTTTAGCTTTACTGGGAAGCGCTCCCATTCTAAATGATAGCTTTGCTGGATAGAGTCATCTAGGTTGTAAGTCCTTGCCTTTCATCACTTTGAACGCTTCTTGCCAGTCCCTTCTTCCCTGCAAAGTTGCTCTTGAGAAATCAGTTGATAGTCTTATAGGAACCTCTTTGTAGGCAATTCTCTTCTCTTGCTGCTTTTAAGATTCTCACTTGATCTTTTAAACCAGCATTTTAATTATTATGTGCCTTGGTATGGCCCTCTTTGGGTTTAGCTTGTTTGAGACTCTGTGCTTCCTGGAATTATATGTCTGTTTCCTTCACCATATTAGGGAAGTTTTCGTTCATTATTTTTTCACATAAGGTTTCAATTTCTTGCTCTTCCTCTTTTCCTTCTGGCACCCCTTTGATTCGGATGTTGGCATGTTTAAAGTTGTCCGAGAGGTTGCTAAGCCTCTCTTCATCTTTTAAATTCTTGTTTCCTCACTCTGTACTGGTTGACTGTTTCTTATGTTCCAAATCATTGACTTGAACCCTGGTTTCTTTTCTTTCACCATTGATTTCCTGTGGATTTTGCTTCATTTCACTTAGCCTAGCCTTCACTTCCCTTCTGCATTTGCTGTGCTCAAGCATATCTGTCAAGTCTGTGAGCATCTTTATCATGTTTTGAACTCTGCAACTGTTAGATTGGTTATCTCATTTATTAGTTCTCCTACTGGGACCTTGATCTGTTCCCTTTTTGGGCCATACTTCTCTGTCTCCTCAACCTGACAGGCTCCTTTGTTTGCCTCTATTTCTTAGGTAGAGTTGTCGCACCTGTTATGTAGTAAGGAGCGGAGCCTTAGTCAGTACTGGTGACCCAGTGATCTGTTTCACCACATTGTGGCACTGTGTGTGGGGAGTGGTTAGAGAGGGGACAATGCCGCTTGCTCAGCAATTATCCCTTTTCCAGGCACTTTTCCCATTTCCTGTATGGGATTGGCACCTCTAACTGTTGGTGGAGGTTCCCAGAGTGGTTGGATATGTGGATATTCCAGGACCATGGGGGCCTCTAAATAAACATACTCTACTGAGAGACTGGCTATTTCTTCCTCTACCCCAACCCCTGCTGATTTTCACAGTCAGAAGCAATGAGTTTTTATTCCCCCTACCTCCACCTGGTGCCGGAACCCTGCGCCATGCAGTCTGGTCTGGTGCCAGGTGGGCTCCTCAGGTGTCCGTTTGCTTTTAAATACATGACTGCATTTTCCGCCATCTGGCCTCAGTTGGTGTCTGTCCGCAGCTACTGAGCCACAGAACTGCTGCCACACCACGTCCTCTCTATCCTGGCTTCGCCCCTCCTACCTGTCTGGGTGAGTATTTCTTCTTTATATCTTTGCTTGTTGGACTTCTGCGCAGCTTGGTATTCTGGAACTTCTGGTTGTCTCTAGTTTTGTGGTAGATGTACGTCCTTCTTAGTTGTGGAGGGAGATGAAGGCTGTCTTCCTACACCTCCATCTTGGCCAGAAGTCCCCAAAGTAAGTTTTTCATTGTAAATCAGATCATATCAGTTTTTTTTTTTTTTAAGATTTTATTTATTATTTTTAGAGAGGGGAAAGGAGAGAGGCAGAGAGGGAGAGAAACATCAATGTATGGTTGCCTTTCGTCTGCCTCCAGCTACAGACCTGGCTGGAGACCTGGTTATGTGCCCTGGCTGGGAATCAAACCAGCAACCTTTGGGTTCGCAGGCCAGGGCCTATCTACTAAGCCACCAGCCAGGGCTTCATCACTCTTTTATGCAAAACCCTCCATGACTTCCTAGCACTCTTAGTGTAAAATCAAAATACTGTCCTTGGTCTAACTATCAATCCATAAGTCATCTGACTCCCATCTTGTTCCTTCAGATTAATTTCCTACCTGCTCTTTTGCCTTTCTTGCTGTTCTTTGAATACACCAAGCATACTCAAGTTTCAGGTTATTTAACTTTGCTGTTCCCTCTGCCTGGAAGGTTCTTTCTCCAGTGTGCATGGCTCATTCTAGATCTCTATTCACATGTGACTGAAGCAGAGTGGCCTTCCCAGGATGTCCTGTACATAAGAGCACACCCTTTCTTTTCCTTTACAACATTCTTCACATCTTAATATTGTCTTTGCATCCCTCTCCTCCCCCTGCATTCCCAACTCCGGCACTAATAATAGGTTCCACAAATGCAAGCATCTTGGTTTGTTTTACTCACTGATGCAGCTCCAGCACCTAGAACAAGATCTCACATGTAGTAGGAGTTCAATAGTTGTTGATGGAATGAATGAATGAATGAATAGCTGAGGCATGTGATAGCTACTCTGTGCCCTGGTGCTCTTCTAGGTGTGGGAGTTACAAAGATGAAAAAGACAAAGACTCTAATACTATTTTTAGGTTAAAAATACATAATTATAGATTAAATGTTAGGGGGAAAAACAATGCAGAGTAAGAGGATCAAGGGTGGTGATGTAGGTACCATTTTAGTTGGAATAATCAAGAGCTACCTTTGAGGAAGTATCATTTTAATAGAAATCTGATAAGGTGGACAGCTCAAGTAAATAAATAAAGATCTGTTGTGAGATTGTAAATTGGCGCAGTCACTACGGAAAACAGTGTGGAGATTTCTCAAAAAATTAAAAATAGAGCCACCATATGATTCAGCGATTATACTTCTGATTATTTATCCAAAGAAAACAAACTAATTTGAAAAGATGTATGAACCTTTATGTTCACTGCAGCACCACTTATAATATGGAGGCAACCTAGACATCCACTGATAGATAGATGGATAAATCAGATGTGCTATCCACAAGGCAATTTTATCAGCAATAAAGAAGAATCAGCTCTGGCCTGATAGCTCAGTTGGTTAGAGCATCATCCCTATATGCCAAGATTGTGGGTTTGATCCCCAGCCAGGGCACATACAGGAGTCAAACAATGAGTGTATGCATAGGTGAAACAATAAGTCAATGTTGTTCTCTTTCAAATCAATCAATAAATGTTTTTAAAAAATGAAATTTTGCCATTTGCAACAACATGGATGGACCTAGAGGGTATTGTGCTAAGTCAGTCAGACAAAGACGAATACCACATGCTTTTATTTATATGTGGACTCTAAAGAACAACACATGGCCCTGGCTAGTGGCACAGTGGATAAGATACCAGCCTGCGAACCCAAAGGTCGCTGGTTCGATTCCCAGCCAGGGCACATTGCCAGGTTGCAAGCCAGGTCTCCAGACAGGTCTATGGCTGGAGGCAGGTGAAAGGCAACCATACATTGATGTCTCTGTCTCCTTCTGCCTCTCTTCCTTCCCCTCTCTCTGGAAATAATAAAAAAATAAAATCTTTAAAAATTAAAAAAATAAAAGAACAACAAATGAATAAACAATCCGAAACAGAAACAGACCCACAGACATGGAGAACATTGATGGTTGCCAAGAGGGGGTGGTAATGCAGGGATGGGGGATTTGGGGGCAAAGCCTGCTTTTGGACCATAAATACAATGAAACCAGTGTTCTTAACTAGTATACTGAATTGCATATGTAGAAACCCGTTGAAACCCAAAGAAACCTACAAAACTACTAGAAGTAGTAAGTTTAGCAAGGTCATTGGATACAAGAACCAAAATCATTTGCATTTATAATATCAGAAAAAAAATTTTAAAGGCCTGTTATACAAACATTCCAAGAAAAAAGAAGTGCAAGCGCCCTGGGGCCAGAACATCTTTTGGTGGGAGGAGAAAAGGCCAATAAGGCTAGAGAAAAGCTACTTAAGTGTGGGAAGAGATGAAATCAGAGAATAGGTATCAAATCTTGTAAGCCCTGCATTGAAGGCTAGTGCGATCATTTCCATTTTTATTGGGTGCCATGGCAAGCTTTTGGAAGGTTTGAGCCTGGCAATACAGTGACCTGACATACAGTTTAAAACGGCGCTCTAGCTGCCTTAGGTTTAAGTAGGACAATAATGGAAGTAGACAAACCAGCTAGGTGTCTATTGCAACAGTCTAAGTAATATATAACACAATAGGAAGGTAGCGGTAGAGAAGGTAAGGTCAGATTCTTGCACCGTGGGCTTTTGATTTAAAAAAAAAAAAAAATCGATCCTTGCCTGGCAACTGGCAGTAACCTTGTCAGGGATCTTCTACAGGCATCCTTTAGGGGTCACCAGGAAGTCGAGTGTACGTCACTGGGCCCATTCTTGGGAACCTCCCCACTTCAGAGCAGAAGGCTCTTGAATGGCTTAGCTGGAATACAAGGCTCTGAATCCCTTCTTTAAAAATGGGTAAATGTAGGCTCTCAGAGAGAAGTGGGCCTCGAAGATAGAAAAACCACTTTTTCCAAAGAGATAGGGTTTTCAGAAACAATCTGGCGAGAACTGCTCATTTCCCAGTCGTCAGGGCAGAAGCGGAGGTCGTCCAGAAAGCCGGCTGCTAGCCCATTTGAAGTGGATTTTATTTCCACCACAACTCGGGGAGGCTGCTCACTCGCATTTCAGTGTCACGAGGGAGGTGCGACCCTTCACAGCACTTGACAAAAAACAACTTCGTCTCTGCGATATTGCGCACGCGCCCCCTGCCTTGTTTTCCGTTGGCCGTAAGCCCCGCCCCTTATGCGTCCTTCAAGGAGGGCTGGAAGCCCAGCGCTTGCGACCACTCTTCCCTCCGGCTTCTCCACAATACGCCGTCGCAAACGGCCGGAAAGCGTGGCAGCGCAGGCGCAAGCGCAGAGAGCGGAGGCGGCGGCGGCGGTGGTGGCGGCTGCTGACCAGTGTAAGATGGCGGCGGCGGTGGTGGCGGCAGTGGACTGGACGGCTGGGCCTGGAACAGCTGGAGCAGCTGCTAGCGGAAGGATGACCCCAGACGGGAAGCGGGCTGCTGAGCCTCGCCGGCTCCCGTGCTTGTAACTGTCCCAGCCGGACACCCCCTCCCCCCCTTGACCTACCCGGGTCCGTGTCTTCCTACGGTCCGTGTCTCCCTACGGCTTGGCCTGCCACTCTCTCCCCCCTGTCCCGTTTCCCCTCAGGATAGATTTAACTGGCTTTCAAGCTTATGGCTCATGGCCCAGGTCTTCTCCTTCCCCAGCCCCGAGTCTCCACCGGAAGGAGTGACTGCCCTTGCCTCTGGTCAGCCCTGGAATTGCCCCCAAGGGCCTGACCCACAACCCACCGGGATGCCTTTCCTCTTCGGGTGATGACCCGTTTGTGTGCGCCCTACCCCCCTCCCTTTAGGTTGGGGGATGCGGCTCGAGTTCTCGGGCCCAGCACCTTGTACGGAAGGCCGAGGTCCAAGAACCCTAGAGTCAGTTGTTGGCGGCTGGTTGTACCCTTTGTAATATAATTCTCTTAGTTTACTTCCCCCTCACCCCCACATCTTCCGGGACACCGTAGAACGGTCCTATTTGGTCCCTGTTGGTTGGAAAGCATCTGGTGGCTTGAATTTCTGGCTCATGGTTGTTGGTGGAGTCTGTAAACAGACCGGCACGAGCGCTATCACTTTCTCTCCAGGATCCACCCCCACCCCCTACACCCCCATCCTGCTCTGTGGCTTCTTGAGAGGTTTGGTTATGTATGGGTTAGGGCTGAAAAGATTCAGGTTTTCCTTTTAAGTGACACTTGACATGTTGGTGGAGCTGGGAGAACATTTTATTTCTGTGACTGTAGGTTATTTACGGAGTAGTCAGAATTAGATGTTACTCTGGTTTTAAATAGTTTTGAGGACTTAAAATATGAGTGTGTATTTACAAATATTTGTAGTGTCTTCAGTAGAAAAAACACCTTTGCCATTGAAACTTAATTTTTCTCAATCCTTCAGTGAATCTACAGACCTGTATTCTCAGGAGTGCAGCCTGGCCCTACTTCAGTGACAAAGGAGGAAAGGTGAGTAGAAATTCGGAGCATTTAAATGCCTGAGTCCAGGATAGACCCAGCCCTGAGGGCCAAGTGGGGGTGGACTGAAGTCCTAAAATTCCAGTCATAATTTCCCAAAGAGTTGGAGTATAGTTTTTGAGTGTTCCAGCTCTGGTTAAATTACTTTTACAAGGTTTACGGGCTGTGGGCATCTTGATTTTCTGTCATAATCTATTGCTGTGTATTTTCAAAACTCCAGGTAAGCCAAGAAGTGAATATTTCTTCCTCATTTGCCTTGCGTTTTGCCTTTGTGCGGATCATGTTTCTTAACACTGTTAAAAGCTAGGAATTAGTTTGAGCTGTCATTTTTTGATATTTTAGAGGAGACTTATTTAGGCATTTGTCCTAAAATCTGTGAAGTGATGAGTGATGCTGCCTTTAGTAGGTATCTGAATTCAGTCCACCTCAATTGCAACTTCTCAGGATATAGTTGTAAATTTTGGGTTAAAAAAATAGTGGCTTTTTTTTTTTTTTTAAAGCTGGTCTGAAGAATTCGTGATCAGCAAAGGAATCAGCCCTTTACTGTCAGCAGCATGGGCCATTGTGGAAGAGGGAGTCAGAACATACTTGTAAATGTAATTTTTGTAAGATTTGGGTTTCTGGTAGCAGAGAATAATGCTGTAGTTGGGGTTTATGATGTGATAGAGGAGCTGAATGTCTCTGGGAGGGAAGCCAGGCTGGTTCTTAATATCTTTATGGTTTGTAATAGAAGAGGTTAAGTGACACTGGTGAGCTTTATTTCACATGGAGTTTTAAGTAGAAAGTAGTCATTGTGAACTGAAATAAGATTGTTATTGGTGGTACATATGTGTATCAGTAAGATGTAAAGGGAAAGGTACAATATTTTTTAAGCCTATAAACTTTTTTTTTTTTTTTTTTTTTTTCAGGGAGAGAGGTAAGGAGAGAAGCAGAGAGGGAGACAGAGACATCAATGTATGGTTTACCTTTCACCTGCCTCCAGCCACAGACCTGGCTGGAGACCTGGCTTGCAACCTGGTTCTGTGCCCTGGCTGGGAATCGAATCAGCGACCTTTGGGTTTGCAGGCCAGCACATTATCTACTGTGCCACCAAGCCAGGGCCTGAAAGGTACAGTTTTTAGAGCTGGACAGACTTGGGTTTAAATACTGTGCTAAGATTTAGACCTTGGGTAAGTTATTTAAACTTCTCTCTTCATTTCCACATCTCTAAAAGTCGGATAAGCCCTGGCTAGTAGCACAGTGAATAAGGTGCCGGCCTGTGAACCCAAAGGTCTCTGGTTTGATTCCCCAGCCAAGGTACAGAACCAGGTTGCAAATCAGATCTCCAGCCAGGTCTGTGGCTGGAGGCAGGTGAAAGGCAACCATACTTTGATGTCTCTGTCTCCCTCTCTGCCTCCCTCTCTTCCCCCCCTCTTTGAAAGTAATAAATAAAATCTTCTTAAAATAAATAAATAAAAATAAAAGTGGGATAAATACCATTTATCTCCTAGAGTCATTGTTAGTATTATATGAAGGAACCTATATAAAGCTCTAAACTAGGAGTAGCACATGATAGACAGACATTAATTATTTTCTGTTTTCTTTACATATCATTGATATGGTTTAGAATAAGTTATACATTAGTTTATATCTCTGCATTTTGGTTTTGATCTTCTTTTTCTGGTTATTTTTTAAATTCAATTTTTTGAAATTCATTTTTAGTTAGTTAACTTAGATATTTGCTTTGTAGGTGCCCACCTAGGGCTGTCTTCTGAACATAATTCAGGTTAGTTCAAGACCAGAGGACAGAGGAATATTAGATGTAGGTGTATGTACAAGGGGGACCCCCCCAAAAAAAAACAGAATTATCCTATGGAGGGCAGGACCCTTGTATAGTACAGGCTTCCCCCTCTAGGTGAGTGTTCTAGGAACCAATCTCTACCTTAATCTACCAGCTGGCATTGTGGTAAGAGGCTGCATTCGGCTTCGATGAATTTTTTTGTCTGAAGATCAGTGCATTTGCCCATTTCATGATGGGTGATTTACTAGTGCACCTGCCCATGCCTTGCTGAGTGTTGAGCAGTCTTAGACCCAAAACAGCATGACACCCATGTCCCACCTTCCCTATTCACTTGATCTCTCCCCTGGTGACTTCTTTTGTTTCCCCGGATGAAAAAAATCCTCAAGGGGAAATGTTTTCCTTATGTGAAAGAGGTGAAACAAAAAATGGCAGAAGCATTAAAAGGCATCATAGACACTCAAAAACTGTTTAAAGCAGTGGAAAAACATCACGATAAGTGTATTGCATCATATGAAGAGTACTTTGAAGGTGACTGAAGTTTAAACATGCAAGGTTAAGTACATAATTTATTATAAATAAATTCTGGATTTTTTGGGTCTCCCTTCATATATCTCTAAATGCATTCTTAAACTAAACATTAATAAGTTTCCTTTGTTCCTTTCTCTTTGTCTCACCATTAGTACACCTGATCAGAGTTGACACAAATACTGCATAGGCATATCCCAAGTTAATTGTTGGTTGGGTTTCAGACCACCACAACAAAACCAAGATTGCAATAGGGCAAGTTGTAATCTTTTTGCTGATGGAGGGCCTTGCTTTAAATTTGTAAAAAATATGACATCTGTGAAGTGCCATAATGGGAAACACAATAAAAGGAGGTATGCCTGTAATTCCTTCCTTTTCTGCTTCAGTGTTTTTCTCTACCTCTGCTATAGTTATCCCTTAATGCCTTTTCCTTTTTGCCATAGAGGAATACATTTTTTCCCCAAGTTGTTGGGCTCTGCGGTGATCTTCATGAATAGATTATCAAAGAACTAGACCATGAGGAGATTTCCTTTCTTTCTGAAGTGAATCTGGGCTAAGGGGTTAGGAATACAAAGGTTTTATGTTTGTTTTGTTTTTTAACTTATTTATATATTCATTGGCTGCTTCTTGAATGTTCCATGACCAGACATACAACCTTCAACCTTGGCATATTAGGATGATGTGCTAACCAACTGAAGTACTTGGCCAGGGCCAGAGATTTTTATTTCATTTCCCCAATTGGACTATCTTAATAATATGACAGTACAGATGAGAAGTTTTGAACCTTCTCATTGGCTTTTATTCTACTTTTTTGGAGTAGGTAAGGGTACATGAAAATTAGAAAGTGTTTATTACATTGTGATGAAAGCAGACAGTGGGCTGAGATTACATTATTATTATTTATGTTTTTAGAGGATCTAGAGATCTGTGTTGGACAGGAGTAGAAAAGGAAATAGGTTGGAAGAGGCATAACTTTGTTTCTTACTATTCTGTGTGCTTGATAAGAATTCCCCTCTCTCCCCTGCCCCCCATCCCCCACAAGGGTTTCACATATTTTGCAGCTATTTTGTATGTCAGGGTGTTGCATAAAAATTGTCACGTCTTGTTAGGTAGTATTTCCATGTATGAAGCGGGAGGCTAAGTGTGGGAGGCTGTGACCTTATCTTCTAACATACAGGGCATTTTATAGCATTCTTATTAAACGTGTAAGATTTAGTTCTTGATGTTAACTAGGATCAGCCTAGGACAGAAGCTTGTCTTCAGAGAGCTAAAAGAAAACAGCCTTTTTGTTGCCAGTTTAGAACTTGGAGTGAAGGATGCCTGTTCTTGTTTACTGATTTAGTTATTCTTCCCTTGGAGGGAGAAAAGTCCTTGAAAGATTTTTAAAAATTAGTGTGTGATAAATTTTATGAATTGATCACTTTTATAGCAGTCTTTTATCTCTCTCAAGAACATAGTTTCTGGGCCAGAAGCCCAGTTTATCAAATACTACCTTAAACCCAGGAACATGTGATAGAGATAAATGAATTGAGTCTACCCCAGTTTGAAGTAGGACATGGGCATCATTAATATGATAGAGGTCTATCTGATTAATGAAATGTGGCATGTCTAGTGGATTGGGTTATTGTGAAAATTTTCATCATTATATCTGAGAGGCTAGGTATTTGCACTTATCCTCTGAGGATTCTGTTTAAGGAAGTCTGGCAAATTCAAATGTGAAGCATCCATGTTTATCTTACAAGTTTTTTATTTTTTTTTGGTCTTGGTTTTTCTTAGCCAACTGGAAAGCTATTGTAATTTACCTCCAGTGGTAGTCAAGAGGATATAGTTCTCTAGTGTACTTTAAGCAGTGTCACATTAACTGTTCTTCTAACTGAATGCAGGTAGAAGGGTACTTCTTGATATTTTTAGCCTCTTTCTTTATTGTTCCATTACAAATTGTACCTTTATAGCATCACCCTTTTATGTCTCTAGCATTCCTTCCAGCGATTTTTTAGAAATCTGAGATGTGAATGGCAAAACTGGTAATGCAAATTGGATTCTGATGTAAAAGTAAATCATTTTATAATGGAAATACCTTGGAATATCATTAGAAGTGTATTTTGGGGGACTTCCAGTCAAGATGGAGGCATAGGTAGATATGCTTCACCTCCTCGCACAATCCCATAGGTGGAAAAAAAGAAAAGAATTACAACCAGATCTCCAAAACAAATAACACCCAGAACCATCAGAAAATAGAGCTATATGGAAGTCTGACAACCAAGGATTTGAAGAAGCCACGTTCATCCAGATGGGTAGGAGGGGCAGAGTCATGGAGACAGGGCAGAGAGGTGGTGTGGCATAGGGAAGAGGCTGCAGTGGAGACAGATCAGATGGTCTCACATTCACGCAAGGTGGATAAAAATTGGGAGGGAGACCTTGGGAGCTAGCACCCCCAGCCCCAGGCCAGACTGCACAGGCAAGGGTTCCAGTCGTGGGAAGATAAACCCCCATTACCTCTAGCTATAAAAACCAATGGAGGTTGGGGTGATGGAAGAAACAACCACATTTTTGCTGCTTAAAGGGTCCACACAAGCTTAGAACATAAACAAACCCCATGAAAACCACTAGAAGGACGACAGCTGCATACTCAATTGGAATCAGGGCCAGTGCTGAGCAGGCTTCCAGAAACCATGCCAGCGGCATTGTACCCTCTCTGAGCCTCCATTCCCCACCCCCCACGCACCCACACAAATAGCCACAGAATGGGAGAGCAGGTAGTCTCACCCTGAAAATTACCTAAGCGTCCACCTCACACAATTTACAGGTGCCTTTTCCCCAGAGGACACTCTAAAGGGAGTAAAAGTAGCTCTACCTAATAATAAAAATAAACACAGGGAGTCCACCAAATTGGGCAGGCAAAGAAATATGGCCCAAATGACAGAACAAAACCCTAGAAAAAGAAGTAAACAGAGTGAAGACAGCCAGCATTTTAGATACAGAATTCAAAACACTAGTGATCAGGATGCCCAGAGAACTTAAGTATGGCCACAAAATAGAAGAAATGAAAGGTGAACTAAATAAAAACACACAGAGAATCAACATTGAAGGGAAGAAGTGGGGATTCAAATCAACAATTTGGAACAAAAGGAAGAAAACATTCAACCAGAACAAAAAGAAGAAACAAGAATTCATACCCACCCCCCCAAAAAAAATTCATAAAACCAAGGATAGACTTAGGAACCTCTGGGACAACCTTAAGTGTACCAACATCTGAATCATAGGGGTGCCGGAAGAAGAAGAGGAAGAGCAAGAAATTGAAAAAGTACTTGAAAACAATAATGACTGGTTCTATTCCCAGTCAGAGCACATACCCAGGTTGCAAGCCAGGTCTCCAGCTGGAGGCAGGTGAAAGGCAACCATACTTGGATGTCTCTCTCCCTTTCTTCCTCCCTCCCTTCCCCTCTCTCTAAAAATAATAAAATCTTTTTTAAAAAAATAATGAAAGAAAACTAAAAAAAAAAAAGAAAAAGAAAACTTACCTAATTTGGTGAAAAAAAAAAATAGACATGCAAATCCAGGAAGCACAGACAGTCCCAAACAAGTTGGACCCATATCAAGCCACATTGTAATTAAAATTCCAAAGTTTATAATTTTTTTTTTTAATTTTTTTTTTAAAGATTTTATTTCATTATTTTTAGAAGGAGGGGAAGGGAGAGAGGGAGAGAGACATCAATGTATGGTTGCTTTTTCACCTGCCTCCAGCCACAGACCTCTGGAGACCTGGTTTGCAACCTGGTTATGTGCCCTGTCTGGGGAATCGAACCTGCAACCTTTGGGTTCGCAGGCCGGCACCTTATCCACTGTGCAAGATAAAGAGAATCTTAAAAGCAGCAAGAGGAAAGCAAAGAGTTACCTACAAAGGAGTTCCTGTAAGATTGTCAGCTGATCACTCAAAAGAAACTTTGCAGGCAGGAAGGGACTGACAAGAAGTATTCAAAGTGATGAAAAGCGAGGACCTGCAACCAAGATTATTTAGCAGAGCTATCATTTAGAATGGATGGGCAGGTCAGGTGCTTCCCAGACAAGATAAAACCAAAGGTGTTCATTATCACCAAGCCATTATATGAAATATTAAAGGAACTTATTTAAGAAAAAAAGATCAAAACTAGGATCATTAAAATGACAACAAACTCACAGCTATTAACAACTGAATCTAACCAGAACAGGAAGATATGGATATCATTTGGAGGGTTATCATTTGGGAGGGGAATGGGGTTAAGGGAAAGGTGCAGGGGTTAAGAAGCATCATTTATAAGTGCAAAATAGATGGGGATGCTAAGAATAGAGTAGGAAATGGAGAAGCCAAAGAATTTATATGCATGATCCATGGACATAAACTAAAGGGGGAGGGGTTGCTGGAGAGAAGGGAGATACCAGGTGGAGGGAGGCAAAGGGGAAAAATTGGGACAGCTGTAATAGCATAATCAATAAAATATGCTAAAAGAAAAAAAGATGGGTTTTCTTAGAATCATTTAAATTGAGGTAATGGGGTAATGGCACTATTTTATTTGACAAAAAGTAAGAAACTCAGAAGTAGGTGGTAGAATTCAAAACCAGGTCCACTGACAGCAAAGCTCTTTTCTTTCTACTACATCATATGCTGTCTTTAAAAAAAAGAACTCTTCAATACCAAGTGACAAAGCAAATGAGCCGAAAGGTAGAATTTAGCATTTTTGTGAAAGTGATGGGCAAAAGTAGATGTATAGTTTATCTGAAACAGTTTGTAATAGGATTTATTAATTGTATTATTTTCCAGACAATTGTAAACCTCCCTTTGCCCACCCTATATATAAATCATAAAATGGTCTATTCTAATGATAATATGAATAAAAACATTTTTAATTGTTTAAAAATGGGTCTAGGTTATGATTAATAAGTGAGCTTTATAAGGAAATAATACGATAGACTTAACAGAAGAGATAGTCGAATCCTTTCATTTTATGATCCTCAGATAGGGAGAAAACCAGGATTCCCACTCAGTAACTGAGGTAATTTCATAGAAAAACTGTTCTGATGCTTATAGCCTTTTCATCTTTCTGTGCTTCTATCATCCCCACCCTCTTGAAACCTTTTTTAGACTTCCAAGGCATTTAACACTCATTCTTTCTACTTCCTTGTGCATTTCTGTTGCTCTGTCCTTTCTTTTTCCCTAAGGATAGGTATTCCCCATGATTCTATTTTTGGACTTTGCTTTCTTGGGTACTTTATTTTTTAAGTGAGGTGTAATTTACAAGGTATTTGATTTTGGAACTCCAGCCCTAACTTATTTCTAAACTCTCAGACCAATACTGTTTTCCACACACTCCTGACATGTTAGCTTAGATTTTAAACATAATTAAAATAACATTCATCTCTTCCCCAACATGCCATCTTTTCATTTGTGGCACTTGACTCCCTCTAGGCACCCAGGCTCAGACTTGTTCTTTTTACTTTTTTTGAACTTCGTAACAGCTTATTACTTTAAATACTATTAATTCTTCCACTGCAGTGTTTCACATTGATCACCTTTTAATTTTTTCTGCCATCATCCTAAGACAGGTTCTCATTGCATACCTTGGCAACTATCTCCTTCCTTTTCTATCCATGTCGATCCATCTTATTCTTCACAAAATAATCTTCCTGGCAACCTACTCTTCTTAACTGATCATCTATAGCCCACTGACCAAACCAGACTATCCATGTATTTTCTTAAACATACCAGGTTTTTTACGTTTTCCACATCTTTCTCATTCTGATCCTGATGGAAAGTCTTTCCCAACTCTACCCATTAAAATACCATCCTTCTTTAAAGCCCAGCTTAAGTGCTCATTTCTCCTCGAAAGCTTTTTCTTTCTCCCCTAAAGGTAGTATAATCCTTTCCTCTGATCAACTACGACTGCGTTATATACGTGTATTTATTTAATGATGTGAATACTTGTATCATAGTTGCATGTTCATTTTTCCTAATTGTCCGTTGACTACAAAAGGGATGGGGACTGCCTTGTTCATATTTGTAGTTCCTATATTGCCTTGGACGTTGTTGCATTACTAGCATGTCAGTGTACAGATGGGCCACTGGGTGGTGCCAGTTGCCCACATTAGGATAAACAAGGGGGCTGGCGGTACCATTGGGTTGCCCTGGGTTGTCAGATGTGCACAATAGAATTAGAACTTCATTTCCCTGATCCAGAAATATGCATAATTTCTTGTCCTTCTTTCCAGTTTTTAAAAAAGATTTTATTTATTTTTAGAGAGAGGGAAAGGGAGGGAGAAAAAGAGGAAGAAAAACATCAATGTGTGGTTGCCTCTTGCACATCCCCAACTGGGGACCTGACCCAAAACCCAGTCATATGCCTTCACTGGGAATCAAACCAGCAACCCTTTGGTTCGCAAGCTGGCACTCATTTGACCCTGCCACACCAGCCAGGGCTGCTCTACTTTTTTAGTTTACCAGCAGAAACAGTATAGCATATTCAGCTCCTGCCAGGACTGAACTAGAAAGTGGCCCAGAGCTATAGGTCTGTCCCCTATAAACATGCTTTATGTAGTATGAGTTACAGCTTCCTGGGAGTTATCCCTTTGACTTTCAGTGCCTACTGGTCTCTATCTGATAAATAAACACTATATTATCACAGTGGCTGAGTGCCCAAAGGAAATCAGATGCCTTAAATGAGAAGCTGTTGAGGAGCTGGAGGCTGGAGTCAGGAAAGTTGGCTTAGAGAAGTGTTCACCGTGAAGTAGGAAGTAGTAAGGTAAGGAGAATGAGCCATTTCAGCTTGAAAACAAAAATTTGAAATGGGGAAAGTAGGACTGGTTGATTCCAGATGGACCGTGGGGCTTAAGATTGAAAAGAAAATTTGTACTTTGGCTGGCGATCAGGCCTGAACACCTGTTCAGTTATGAGTGGTATGGGACAGCTGTCTTCTCAAGAGGAACCAGGGCTCTCAGATATCTGTCTTACTTGTAATTGAAGCATTTTTTAGCATTACTGTTTAGTTTCAGAAAACATTCTAGAACTTTGTCTCATGTAAATATGAATGTATATAGGAGAATTGGGCACTTGAGTTGCAAAATGAAGGCGTGCACAAGGCTGCTGGAATGGCTTGAGAGAGTGCTGGGATTATGTAACTCATAGGAACTCACTGAGTTCAGATCTTAGTGAAGGAGTCAAGGACTAATATTTATTTATTTTACCTTTTTTTTTTTTGAATTTTATTGTTGTATTACATCCATCCCCATTTTGCCCCTCTCTGTCCCCCTCCCCACCCACCCATTCCCCCCAAAGTCAATCCCACCTGTTGTATGGACTAATATTTAGATGATGAAATTTCCATTAGGTATGAGGTAAGGAAGAGTTACCAGTTTTTATGTTTCTAGACTCCAAAGCAGTTAAGATGAGAGAATTTTAAAAATAAAAATGAAAAGCATAAGTACATTGATTAATAGTACAACCCTTAGAATTACTTTTTTTTAATTAATTTTTTAAAAAAGATTTTATTTATTATTTCCAGAGAGAGAGGAGTGGAGGGAGGCAGAGAGGGAGAGAAACATCCATGTATGGTTGCCTTTCACCTGCCTCCAGCCATGGCCATGGCTGGGGACCTGGCTTGTAACCTAACCATGTGCTCTGGCTGGGGAATCAAACCAGCGACCTTTGGGTTCGCAGGCCAGTGCCTATCCACTGAGCCACCAGGCAGGGCTAAACTCCTGATATTCTTAGCTGTCAAAAAGATACTGAGCACTCTGGCTGGTACACAGTGGGTAAGGCACTGGCCTTCGAACACAAAGGTCACTGGTTCGATTCTCAGCCAGGACACATAACCGGGTTGCAGGCCAGGTCTGTAGCTGGAGGCAGGTGAAAGGCAACCATACATTAATGTCTCTGTCCCTCTCTGCCTCTCTCCCTTCCCCTCTCTCTCTAAAATAAGTAAATAAATAAACTAATTGCAAAATACATTAAAAAAGATAATGAATAGGATTGAAAACGTTTTACAGATTTAGGATTGATCTTGCCTCAAGTGTGATTGCAGCAAAAATTCCTTTGTATTTTCATTTTAAGCAAGAAGGATTGACATTTTGCTCTTGTTTACTGTAGCATATTGACCACTGTAGCTAACTTCTATTAATAATCACAACCTTGAAAATTTAGTATTTTTCATTTTTAGGCTTTATTTGTCATTTAACACTGCATGATTTCTCTCCCTTCCTCTACTCTCATTCTCTTATTTTTGGCCAGATTTATTGAGGTATGATTTACATGCAGTAAAATTACCAATTTTTTAGTGACCCATTCTATAGATTTTGATGAATGCAGTCACTCAACATTACTGTGATAGGAGCACATAGAACATTTTGATCACTCCAAAGAGTTTCCTCACGCCTACTTATAGTCATTCTCTTCCCTACTCCCCAGTCCCTAACAACCACTGATCTGCTTTCTGTCCCTATAGTTGATCTTTTCCAGGTTGTCTTATAAATGGAATCATAGAGGTATTTGCATCTTGCTTCCTTCACAAGCATATTTGAGGTCCATCTGTGTTTCTTTGTGTGCTAGTAGTTCATTTCTTTTTATTGCTTAATAGTAAGTAGTCCATTGTGTAGATGGACCACAATTTGTTTATCCATGACCTCGCTGAAGATCATTTCATTGGTTTTCAGTGTTTGATAACTCTAAACAAAGCCACTAAAACATTCACCTACAGATTTTTGGGTGGGACATATATTTTCATTTCTTTTTTGTACATACATGCCTGAGTGGGATTCCTGCTTTGTGTGGTTAGTGTGTGTTTAACTTGATAAGAAACTGCCAAACTTTTTCCAAAGTGACTACCATTTTGCAGATCTACCATCAGTGTATAAGTTCTAGTTGCTCAACTCCTTGTTAGCACTTGATAAAAACAGCTTTCATTAGTATTATTTCTAAAATTTAAAACATTCTAATTGTTATGTAGAGAATTCCCATTGTGGTTTTAATTTATATTTCTCCAATAATATTGAGCATCTTTTCAAGTGATTCTTACTTAGTTGTGAGAGGTTTTAAATATATTCTGGTTGCTATCCTTAATTAAATGTCTTTTGCAGATATTTTCTTTCAACATGTAGCTTGTCTTTTCATCTGTTTAACAGTGTCACTTGAAGAGTAGATTTTTAATTTCAGTATGTCCAGTTAATTTTTTTTTTATGGTTTGTGCTCTTTGAGTCTTACCCTAAGAAATATTTGCCTACTCCTTTGTCACAGACATTATCTCCATTGTTTTATTCTGGAATTTGTATTATGTTTAGGTCTGTGGTCCATATTTAGTTAGTTTTTGTTTATTGTACAAATGTAGGAGTTGAGTTTCTTTTTATACACAGACACACATTTTGCATTTGGATATCTTCTTTTATTTTTTTTTAAGATTTTATTCATTATTTTTAGAGAGCAGGTAGGGAGGAAGAAAGGGAGAGGAACATCGATGTATGGTTGCCTTTCACCCACCTCCAGCTACAGACCTGGCTGGAGACCTGGCTTGCAATCTGGTTATGTGCTCTGGCTGGGAATTGAACCAGCAACTTTTGGGTTTGCAGGCAGGCCAGCACCTTATCCATTGTGCCACCAGCCAGGGATTGCATTTGGATATCTTACTGCCCTAGCATACATGATCTTGTGGACAAATCTTTGATTAATATTAGGAAAAGGAAACAGCCTCAGTGGTTTTAAACAGGTGACACTTGATACCTCTTCCACAAAGTACTCTTACGTACTGTATTAACTCTCCGCTTGGTTTTTATTAAATATATTGTCATATATTTCATTCAAAGTTTAAATTAATTTCACCAAAAGATGAGGTCTATAGCCTCTGGGTTTGGGTTGAGCCTCGTGGCTCTTCTTTGTCCACTTCTCAGATCTTGGTGGGTACCAGGCTTTGGCTCCTTCTGGCCATAGGGGCTGAGAAAGCAAGTTTGTTTTCCAGAGCTCTTATTCTAAAATTGGGGCAGTCTCAGCTTCTATAGAGGTTGAGGAAATTCAGTTTTGAGAAAGTCCCTTTGGTGCAGCTTTATTCTCTGAGAGTATATAATAGTGTGGTGGGAACTTTGATATGGTTGATAGTTTTGATTCTGGAGGTGAGAAAACATCAGATTTATTCTCAGTTGACCATAAGATATACTTAAGACCTTAGTATTTGGTCTTAACAAAGGAATGCAATAATTTTCCTCACTCCATAGGAGTTTTACAATTAATGTAATTTAACCATAGGTGGGGAAGAAGATATTGCTGAGATACTAAAGAATATACACTGGGATTGCTATGAGGAACAACAAGTGCTGTGTGAGGAATGCTTTACAAAAATTTATCATCCAAGTATATAGGAAGAGGAAACAGCCTGCTCTGCAAACAGCTCTTCATTGTTTTTCTTTATGTGGCTTCACAAATATGTTTTTTTATTGGCTTTATCTTTCATCATCACCCTTCCAGGTATTTTTCCCTCAGATTCCGTCTCAGCCATGCTCTTGCATTATTTTCACTCCCCCACTCTGGCCTACTATGAGCAAGCTTTGGGCAGCTGTCTGTTTGCAGAGGACACTTTTCGTAGCAACTTGAATTCCTATAGAGAAGAGTAGGGGGTAAGGTTAAGTACGGGGCTGGTCCTGGGATAATTGTTATGGGAATGAAAGGGCTCTTGAAAGATTAGAGGCCAGTGTGCCTGTGTGCACGGACTCGAGTCATAATCATACTTTGTCTTTTTCCAGAGCCTTTTGTCCAAGGCACTGAAAGGGCTTCACAAAATTCTGGTCTGAATAATATTTTTCTTTGCTCTTTGGAATTTGCTCGAATTGGGAGTGAGGTCCTGAAATAATAATGAATGTGTTGCAGTGTCAAAAAGGAAAAAACTAGACACCCTGATTCCTAGTTAAGAGCTTTGCCAAGAAGAAATCTGGCAAAAATTGGAGGAATTGGGAGATAATGTTTGCATTCTATGAAATGAACTGAGGTGGTTTAATACAAGTATTGCCATTTTCTCACCCAGCTTTGCACTTGGTGACTATTACTAGTTGTAAGAGGAAATAAGGAAAACCTTTCACTCTCTTTCTTAGAGGTAGGGGGCTCCCAAGTTCTAATATGTCTCTACTTATAATAGTTAATATCTGTATCTATAAAGTGTGAAGCTAGGCATCTTGAGTGAACAAGTTCTTAGCCCAAGAGTTTTATTTCTTTTATCTTTTTCGGTTTGTGTGTAAAATGATCTAGAGTCTGACCCACTTGTTCATGTTGTGATGACAATATAATACGGAGTTTACTCAAAACTGATACGTACAGCAGGAGATTTTTGCCTAGGAGGCAGTGCGTAAACTAGCTCTTTATATTGGGTTAAGGCTCTCTGCGTATATGCCTGCTATTTCAGGTTTTATTTTAGCTGCTTCTTTCCTATCTTAAAAAAAAAACACTGCCAGTTACTCAGTGAGTAGGGTGACTTCCCAAATATATGCCTCTTTATGGAATTTAGACATGGGTTGGGGGGAATCTGGTGTGATTTTCAGTAGCCGAGAAGCCCTAATGAGCACACACAAAAAAATAACAAAAATAACAAAGGCTGTACATTATTAAACCTCCTTGTCCCTTTTATTATCTTTTCCAGATTGTTGTTTTGTAATTGTTGTTTTCTTCCCCTTCCAAATCCAGGCTGGCTACAATAAACATCAATCAAAATGTCCAGCAAAGGGAGCAGCACAGATGGCAAAACAGACTTAGCTAATGGTAAGGGGCCAAAATGAAAGTGAAGCTATTTTTGTTATCAACTGTTCTCCTCCCCTAAAGAGAATGGAAATACTGATTTTAGTGGAGGGGAGGAAATCTTTCCGATGAGAGAACTCTTCTTGAGTTGTTTTGAGTATAGGAAACTACACAGGAAATACCTTGAATTGTGTGGTACTTTCGCTCCTTCAACTTTTATCTGATTGTTTTCAGAAGATCAGTAATAGAGTTGTGCTTCTAAGAGGTCAGGTGGTTTGGAAATCTGAAAGGTTTTAGGGTGGATAAAACCTAGGAGATGCTGTTAAGAAAGGAGAGTTGTGAGAGAGCCAGTTGATGATGGGAACAAGAGTTGTTGGGAAGGTGAGGTCCTTCAGTAAAAACGAGAAGTGTCTTTCTATGGTAGATCATAGTTTGATAGAGGTATTTGATGAGAGATGAAGTTATAATGTAAACCAACTGGAATTGGGGGTTTCTTCCTGCCTTCTTTTCTCCCTTTCTTTTGCCAATGCTGCCAAGTGTTTTCATTGTGTCAAGTGCAGATCTGAAGGCAAGATTTCAAGATTCTGACAGATAAGAGCTCTTACCTGGTTTATTTAACCAATGCTTCAACTCCGAGCCAACTTTTTAACTAGAGATATGTCCTTCAAATGGATATTGTTGGGCAGCATTCCTCAGCACCTTGCAGGTCAGAATTATAGGCTAAATTCTGATTGATGTGATTGGCAGTGATGAAATTGAGGAGGGGGAAGTGATTTCTGTTGCCCTTTTATTTTTTCCATACCACTGCCTTTTATCTTCTGTAAAGGAAAGCGGTTCAAGTTTTTCACTGGGTTTGGTTGCAAAACACTGCATTCTAGAGGGATTTGAGGTATACAGTTGATTTGGAGTTTGGCCATTAGCTAGATCAGGGGTTAGCAAACTATGGCCTGCAGGCCAAATCCAGCTTACCTCTGTTTTTGTCAAGTTTATTGGAACACAGTCATGCCCTGTTTATTTACATAATGTTTGTGATTGTTTTTGTGCTACAGCATGGAGAGGAGTAGTTGTGAGAGAGCCATATGACCTATGAAACCTCAACGTTTTTCTGTCTGGCCCTTGGCAGAAAAAATATTTGCCATCCTCTGAGCTAAATCTTGGTCATTGACTGTTAAGGTCCTCTTGCTTAGCTTGTGATATGCTCTGGCCTTTATTTTAATGTGATAGGGCCCCCAGAGTTATAATTTTTAAGTCATGATTTTAACAATGGGTGCTAGGGGTTGACCTTTTATTTTTATTTCTCCATAAAAGTGCTAGATTGTGATAGTTTATGCCTTCTTACCCATCTAAATCTTAAATCCAATTGCATTTCAAAAACCATACTGTTAATTTTTCTCAGCTACATAACAGTTCAGGCAATTGTTTTTAGGAGCAAATTGCTATACTGTTGTCCTTTATCTTCCAGTTTCTTGGTTGTTTTCACACTGCTCTTAGTAGAGGTGCTTTTTTTGAAAAGAACAGCTTATATGTCCCCCAACCTTCTGTCACTACTTGAAAAAAAGCACTTACATGATCTGTTTTCTCTATTGGGTTCTAAGAGTTCATTGGAAAAGGGTTCCATTGCTGCAAAGATTTCCAGAAATTACTGTTCTAATCTAGATGAATAAACAGTAAGATGCTCCAATCTTTTGAATTTTTAAACATTAGTGTAGTATTGGAGTTGAATAGCTCATTTATCTGGTCACAGATTCTGATCATAGGATTCTGGCCTGCCTTTCCTAACAGCCTTTACTTCTGGCAAGATAAAATTTGTAGTCTCTAAGAAAGAAGGTCATTTTCCCTTCCTTCACATCTTGACCTTAGGTTAGAACATTGCTAAGTGCTTATTGGAATTTAATTTGGCTGTTTTTCGATTGGTGAATGTAGTATCTAATTATAGGCGATTAGATCATTCAGGATGACCCAGTGAACTTTCATTTCAAGTATCATTGTAGATCCTTGTTATCATTTTTATGTATGCTTCCTGATAGAACTTAATCCCAGTTTGTATAACCAAAAATAGTATTAAAATTTTTTAATTAATGGAACTCAGTCAGCATACATACATTACCAAAAAGGAGCCAGAACTCACTCAAGTGATCACAGTTTCCACTTGCCTCTCCTACTGCTTTCTGCATTCTTAGTGCACTTATAAGATGTTGGGGAAAGAAATTTTAAAATTTAGAAGTCAGGAGATAATGGTGCTTTCTTGAAGTGGGAAAAAGTCCAACTCTTATCTGTCAGTGATTTTAATCAGTTATTTTCTTTCCTTTTCTAACAAGATGGCTGTGCCAACTCTTACAGGGATGGCTATTCTTTTTCTTAAATTTAGTTTAATTATTTACTGTAACTAATGGATGCTCATTCACCAGAACCGTGGCTAAGGTAGCAATATCAAGCATACTTTCATACTGTCTCTCAGTGCTTTGCTTCTTGAGAATTTATTATACTCTTAGGTTCTCCATTTCTTCAGTTCTATTTGTGAGTAACATTGATCTTAATTTTTTCAGTTTTTCAATTTCTTCTCCAAGATTCCCCTCAGAAGATACTTTTTGTAAGCATGTGTAATGAAAACACTTTCACCAGAGTTGGTTTTTGGGCCTTTTGATGTGATGATTTCCTAGACTAAGCCAGGGAAATGGTTCTGATCACTATCCTGTTTCTTTCTCCCCCTTATTACCCATTTCTCTCTTCCATGCAGGAAGCATGTCTAGCAGTCCAGAGGAGATGTCTGGCGCTGAAGAGGGAAGGGAGACGTCCTCAGGCATTGAAGTAGAGGCCTCAGACCTGAGCTTGAGCTTGACAGGGGATGATTGTGGCCCCAATCGCACCAGCACAGAAAGTCGAGGCACAGATACAGAGAGCTCAGGTGAAGACAAGGACTCTGACAGCATGGAGGACACTGGCCATTACTCCATCAATGATGAAAACCAAGTCCATGACCACTCAGAGGAAGAGGAGGAGGAAGAAGAGGAGGAAGAAGAACATCCTCGGCGTCGTGTGCAGCGAAAGCGGGCCAACCGTGACCAGGACTCCTCAGATGATGAGCAGGCCCTGGAGGACTGGGTGTCCTCGGAGACATCAGCCCTTCCCCGACCTCGCTGGCAAGCCCTTCCTGCCCTTCGGGAGCGGGAGCTGGGGTCTAGTTCCCGCTTTGTATACGAAGCTTGTGGGGCAAGAGTCTTTGTACAGCGTTTCCGACTACAGCATGGGCTTGAGGGCCATACTGGTTGTGTCAATACCCTGCACTTTAATCAGCGTGGAACTTGGCTAGCCAGTGGCAGTGATGACCTGAAAGTAGTGGTTTGGGACTGGGTGCGGCGGCAGCCAGTACTGGACTTTGAAAGTGGCCACAAAAGTAATGTCTTCCAGGTGAGGCAAGGGAGCAGAATAGCAATTGAGAAAATCACACATGAGTAGACAGATTTGGGCTGTTGCTGGTAGTGAGTTGTAGGAACCAGATACCGAACTCAGTCCTATGTTGGCTCTGAAAGTGCCCCGGAGGAGTTAAATATACTGCAAGACCTATGTCAAGCTTACCTGTCCTTGAGCATAAAGACCGTTGGAAGTCTCATTACTTAGAAATAACCTGGAAGGTACTGTATGTGCCCTGGAAGGAGGCATATAGTGTAAGAGCAGAGACATGAGCCAAGCTGTTTGGGTTCAAATCCTGGCCCTACCCTTTACTAGCTATATGATTTAATCTCTGTCTTCAGTTTATTTGTTTATAATATAGGGCTGTTAACAAAAGGTTATGAGGACTAAATAACAGTAGAAGCTAAGCAGTTAGAACCATGCCTGATACTTAGTAAACAGTTGATAAAAGTTATTGTTATTCTCTGCAGGTTTTACTCATCAGTGCAATACATCATATTGGTATTGGCTGCTCATTCCTTAGCATGTTCTCTCTTTCCCCAATATCCCCTCTAGTTTCATTTTTTCTTTCTTTTTTCGGTACAATAGCAAATTTATGATTACTCACTGAATCAAGATTGAGTTTTTCTCCTTTTTTCCCTTGGTAGGTAGAGAGTCCTAGTTTACCTGAGCACGTATCCTGTACTAGTTCAGCCTTCCAAAGTCAACTGAAATGCCCATTTACATCAGAGAAGTGTTTCCTCTCCCTCTCTTTTAACTCTTGGAAGAAATTAGACTAACTAGTTAGAGTTGGTGAGCCAAGTTTTCAGCTGTTGTGAAACAAAAGAGGGTGAGTTGAGATTGTCATATTTTTTTCCTAATTCACCTCCTCAATTTCTTTTGTGTCCCTTCATTCTTAACACCCCAGGCAAAGTTCCTTCCTAACAGTGGTGATTCCACCCTGGCTATGTGTGCCCGTGATGGGCAGGTGCGGGTCGCCGAGTTGTCTGCCACGCAGTGCTGCAAGAATACGAAGCGTGTGGCTCAGCATAAGGGAGCATCCCACAAGGTAAGCCAGTCTTTACCTGAAAGGATATGCAGTCTAGCTCTTCTGTGGATCTCACCAAAGCCCTCTTGTACCTCTGCTTTTTTTTTTTTTTCTCTAAATTTATTTATTGATTTTAGAGAGAGAGAGACACCAACTTATTGTTCCACTTATTTGTGCATCCAGTGGTTGCTTCTTGTATGTGCCTTGCCCTGACCAGGGATCAAACCCACCAATTTAGTGTACCCAGACAATGCTCTAACCAACCAAACTACCCAGCCAGGGCATTATCTCTTATTTATTGTCATCACCTGCCTGCCTTCTTTTAGTCCTAAGATTTTTACATAAGAAGAGAAAAAGAAGCCACCATCCTAAACTTCTTGGAAGGCAAGTATTTGCGAGATCTTTAGATCTTGCACTTGCAGTATTTAGTTAATTATACTTAATCCATAAGCTGAACCATAGGTTGGAGATCCTTGAGGCCTCCTATGCCTCCTAAACCTTTGACCTTTACTCTGATCTTATTTAGAACATCTTATAGACAGTTCTAAGGTGCCAGTTGTTGACTCCTCATATGTAAGAGTTCCAATTCTTTTTAAAAAAACACTTTCTGGAAGCTCTTATTTAGACTTGGGAATATAGGCCAGATAGTCACGGTGGCAGCCAGTGAGGAGCTGCCTAGTGTCAGAGTAGGTACCATGTTTTTCCATGCCATGGAAAGAGGGTGGTCCTTTCATAAAAAAACTAAACAAATATGGAGGTAGACCTATAGTAGCCTTTTCTAGATGGCTCAGGCAATGTGAATATGTATTTCTTTGAATCTTAAGTTTACTCCCAACCCATTAGATAACTAATTTTAAGAGTTATGATGTAGGGAAATGAAACTTTGGCACCATTTCTGTCCCTACCTGAGGGTGTGCAATTGATTTTATTTGATAATAAACCTTAATGACTGATGTTTTCCTTTGGTATCACTGTTCAAATTCCTTGGAGACTTAGTTAAAATAGCAAATCATCTGCCCTTTTGACTTGTATAGAGTAAACAAGGTGTAAGTTAAAACAAGAGAGGATGGGCTTAGTAAATTATTTCCTTTCTTGGAATTTTACAAAAATGAAAGGTAGACATTTCTCCTGCTGAGACATTTTAAATGCAGCCCTTTCTAAACATAAAGGAATGAACTAGATAACCTCTAATTCTAATCTTTATAGACCTCATCCTGTCCATTTTTTCTCCTACAGTTGGCCCTGGAACCAGACTCTCCCTGTACATTTCTATCTGCAGGTGAAGACGCAGTTGTCTTCACCATTGATCTCAGACAAGACCGGCCAGCTTCGTAAGTATAGCACTAATACTTTTACAGAAGTGGATCTCTTGGCCTGGAAAGTATTCCACGTGGCCTAGGTAATGCTCAACTCTAATCCATCAGAGTGGTCCCTTTGTGCCTCTGAGAAGCAGATTAGGGTTTAGGGAATTCCTTACTTCTTTGCTGTTGTTTGTTTGTCAGCAGTGAAGTACCGTTCAGTCTAACTTTATTTCTAAAGCAAGGTTCAGTTATCTTACACACACGTTTTAATAATTCTCCATTCACTTGGGTGCCACTCAACTTACCAACAAGAAGCATATTACTCTACAAAGCAGCTTAGAGATATGGTCCTATGTAGTTTTCAATTTAATTACTTATCAAAACATGCAATTAAATGATAAATTTTGAACAAAGTTATTGGTAGCTATAGAACTTTCATATCACAGCACATTTTTATATCAGTTTGAGACTCATGAGTCAATTATGTCCTTTTTTCAGCTGTGTGATATCCTAGTATCTTGTTTGGATCCAGGCAGTTTGGGATGTGTGTTTGTGTGTGTGTTTCTCACTCTCATCATACACACACACAGGAAATTTACATAATAAATATGTGAACAAAATGTAAATGCTCCCTCATGTATACCTCCTCTGCCCCTCACTTTTCTGGTTATTGGTAATTGTCAAAAATTCTGAATACCTTTTCACTCCTTTTTTTTTTTTTTCCTTTTTTTTTTCCTCTCCACTCCTTTTTATATACCTTTATGTATCTTAATATACACACGTACACTTTCCTCCATTATGGGATTACGTATATATCTATATATAAACATATATGTAGATGGAAACATGTCTGTTTTGCCCTGGCTGGTGTGGCTCTGTGGATTGAGTACTGGCCTGCTAACTGAAGGGTTGCTGGTTTGATTCCTGGTCAGGACACATGCCTGAGTTACAGGCCAGGTCCCCAGTTGGGGGCATGCAGAAGCCAACTGATTGATGTGTCTCTCACATGTGGATGTTTCTCTCCCTCTTTCTCCCTTCCCCTTTCTCTCAAAATAAAAATCTTAAAAAAAAATATAATAAAATAAAAAAAGGAAGGAAACATGTCTGTTTTTGCATTTGTTTTTTTCATGTTATAATGTATTTTGGAGATCTTTCTCTGTCAGATCATAAAGACTTACATTATTTTTAACCATGAGATGTACATTACAACATTGGCATACCACAGTTTATTTAATTATGATCTTGTTGATGGATTATCCAGATTAGTTACTGTCTTGTTAGTCTTAAACATTATTATAACAAGCCTTGTATGTCAATACCAACATTGAGTAAGGGATGTCACTGATCTACATAGTATACAAGTAAAATAGTACAAGTCAATTTAAGAAATGTAATATTAAGGCTGGTTATTTTTAGACATACGTATAGTAAAAGTTGTCTAGATTATGGAAGAATTTCAAAAACTGCCTAAATGACAGAAATATTTTAGGCTTGCAGAAATGATATCCTGCTTACTTATATAAACCTTCAAGAGGACGAGGGTTGGAAGATACTGGGTTTATACTGGAAAGGGAATAGACCTGCGTGACCAGAGATCTGCCTTCTAGTACTGGTTTGCAGTTACTTAGCTTTGAAAAAATAATTCAGTCTCTTGAAGTGAATGATGTTTGTTATACAGGTAACCCCCTGTATGGCATTTTTTAGGCATTCGGTCCCTAAAAAATGCCGTGTTATGCAAATCTGTACTATACGAAAGAAAGAACTAGTACAAAAAAGGAGGTTAGGTTCCAGAAATTTTAAAAAACATACTATTTTTATGATTAAGAGAAATATCTATATTAAAACATAATAACATATTAATATGTATTAATGCTTTCTCCATATTCACTACTAAGGATCATTAACTGAGGACATTTTCTTTTTGACAAGATATTTTCATCCTCTGAACTTTCTTCAGCATTATCTTGACTTCTCTCTTATACTTTTTGCAAAAAAAAAAATTTAGATTGCTTCTTTTTAGCCGAGAGATCTTTATAAGTTTCATTAATTTCAAATGAGATCGCTTTTTCTCTTAAAAGCTCTTACTACATTCTGTGTTGTTCGGGGATTTCCCTGATTTCGAATGAGATAGTTTTTGCTCTTAAAACATCTTACTATGATCTGTGTTGTTTCAGGAATTCTCTAATTCTCAGACTGTGTTAGAGTGAAACTGTGTTCTAGGATGTCATGTTATATGAGGGTTTTTCCCAATTCTTGAACTGTGTTAGAGCGAAACCATGTTATAGAAGTGCTGTGTTATATGGGGAATACCTGTATTCAGTTCTAAAGTTCTGTGGTTCTGTAATGATAATGGAACATGAGCAAATTTTCAAGAGCAGCGGGGGAAGGGCAGAGATACAAAAATGATATGAGTTTGGTCTGCTCTGGTGGAGAATTGTGAAGCAGAATGAGATCTTACCCTTTGGAAGAGAGTCAGAGGAAAACTACCGTTACGCCATTAGTAATTGGGAGTCTGGCTGTAGTAATGAGCAGAGTACAAAACTGGCAGATTGTTGAATTTGGAATGAAATTATAGCAGAAAATCTGGGTGAGAGATAACCACCCAGATGATAACCATTTAGATGATAGATGGGATAGAAATTAAAAGGAGCAATGTAGAAAGAGGCCCAAAATCTGGATTTGGGGAATAAGAGAGGGGGAGCCTTCAAAAAAGTTTTTGCTTTAGGGGTTGAAGAAGTAGAGGCCTGGAATGAAGTAGAGTAGGGAGCAGTGAATGTGAAGGTCATGGTCAGGCATTGTTATGTGAAGTTGGCATAAGGGAATTTTTCTTTTGTGTATATGATAGTTGAGTCTTTGGAAGCTGGTGAAATAGGTTAACATCTTAGGAACAGATTTAGATTTGGGGCTTGCTGGTGAATGTTCCTAAGCCAGTGGGAGCCAGTTTTGAGATATTCTTCAAAGGAATTTTTTGGTCTGATCTGTAATTATTTTTCCATTCTTGCTGGAACATACCTGTTCATTAAAAAAAAAAAAAACACATTTTGCACTGGCTGGGTAGCTCAGTTAGAGCATGGTGCCATACTCCAAAAGGTTATGAGTTCAGTCCCCTGGGTGGGCATTTGTGGGAGGCAACCGATAGATGTTTCTCCCTCTCTCCCTCTGTAAAATCAATTTTTTTTAAAAAAGCCATGCAAATTTTAAGATAAAATGTGGTGGATTTGTTTTATGTGCCATCCCTTTCTGCCATGGTTAATCATTTTTATAGCACTACTGCATGAATGTTCCTCAAGAACTTAAGGTACTCTGTGCATTTATTCGTTAGGAGAGACAATTGTTTGTTTTAGGTAAATAAATTGAACTCTTTGTCAGAATTACTTGACAGTTGAGCCAATACTTAATTATCACTCCCCACACTTTCTTAATTTTGCTTCCACATTGCCTTTATATTTGTCTGACCCTCTCCTGAAAATCTGAATTGCTGAATTGTCCTGTGAAAAGGAGCAGTTTCTGCTCCTTCTCCTGTTCCCTGTCTGAAACTCAAAACTATCTCTTTTCTATTGCTGGTGGATTCCTGAAACTTTTGTTGTTTTCTTCCTGGTGGTTTTTTTTGTTTGTTTTGTTTTCAGATTTTATTCATTATTTTTAGAGAGAAGGTCAGGGAATTAGGCAAAGAGGGAGAGAGACATCAATGTATGGTTGCCTTTCACCTGTCTCCTCCAGCTGGGGACCTGGCTGGAGACCTGGCTTGCAACCTGGTTATGTGCCCTGGCTAGGAATCGAACCAGCAGCCTTTGGGTTTGCAGGCCGGCACCTGGTAGTTTTGAGGGTGAGTGTATATTATTTTTGAGGGTGTGTATGTACGTGTATATGCTTTCCCTAATGACATTCTTTCTTAATGACCTCCGTATACTATTTTTTTAATGGAAGGCTGCATTCTTCTTTTCTAAAATTAATTTTGGAGTGAGAGAGAAGAAGGTTGAGTGGGATAACAATTTGTTGTTCCCCTAATTTGTGCATTCGTTGGTGGGCTCATGTATGTGCCCTAACTGGGGATTGAACCCGTAACTTTGGCATATTGGGACAATGTTCTAATCGACCCAACTGAGCTACCTGGCCAGGGCTGATAAAACTGCAGAGATTTGTAAATCAAATAAACACCTTCCCCTTTGCCCAGAGTAGTTCTAGGCTAGAGTAACTGGTCATATGTACAGGAGATGTTAAAATCTTTTTTTTTTTTTTTTTCACAAGAAACTTGTGATGATTGTATTTCTTTCCATTTTTATAGCAGCAGAGATGAACAAAAGCTTAGGTTAAAAAAAGTGAAAGCTAAAGCCCAGTTCTTTCCTTTTTCTTTTTTTTTTTTTTTAAGTTTTATTCAGTATTTTTAGAGAAAAGGGCAGGGAGGGAGGAAGAAAGGGAGAGAAACATCAATGTGCCTTTCACCTGCCTCCAGCTACAGACCTGGCTGGAAACCTGGCTTGCAACCTGGATATGTGCCCTGACTACAGTTCTTTCCTTTGATGTCTTTTCTTTTTTGTAAATTTACTAATCTTTATGATGTCATATTTGGCCGGTTGGACACTTAGATCTGGGAAGAGTATTCCTATTCATAGTGCTACCTTTAAGCTGGGAAAATTTATGGCTAAAATCAGAATCTTCTGGGTAAAACTCTGAAATTTCATGGCTTTTCTTCTAAGTCCCATGCCCTCCTAAGGAGTCCCATATTTTGGTGATACAACCAGAAGAATAATTTAGAAATTATTTTCCAGCCTTAGAAACAGCCATCATCAGGTTTTTCATTTGATACGTTACATAAATGTCTAATCATGGGGTTATACACCTGAAACTAATGTAATATTTATTACATGTTAACTCTAAAAATAAAAATATTTTTAAGCCCTGGCTGGTAGCACAGTAGATAAGGTGCTGGCCTGCAAACCCGAAGATCGCTGGTTCGATTCCCTAGTCAGGGCACATAACCAGGTTGCAAGCCAGGTCTCCAGCCAGGTCCCTAGCTGGAGGCAGGTGAAAGGCAACCATACATTGATGTTTCTCTGTTTCTCTCCCTCTCTGCCTCTCTCCCTTCCTCTCTTTATGGAAATAATAAATAAAAAATCTTTTAAAAATATTTAAAAAAATAAGAACCTTGTCTCCCAATTTGCTTTAGATGAGGGAAGGAGAATGCTGTTTTCCTTTGGATTGCCCTTGTGCTATAAAACTGTGGCTTTCATTACTCTGTGTGAATTTTTAAAAATTGTTTTTTAATTTGTTAATTTTAGAGAGATACATCAATCACTTTGTTGTTCTACTTACTCATGCATTCATTGGTTGTTTCTTGTATGTGCCTTGACTGGGGATTAAACCTGCAACCTTGGCACATCAGGATGATGCTCCTACCAGCTGAGCTACCCAGCTAGGGCCTGCTGTATGCTTTTTTTCTTTTAAGATTTTATTTATTATTTTTAGAGAGAGGGGAAGGGAGAGAGACATCAATGTATGGTTGCCTTTCACCAGCTTCCAGCTAGGATCTGGCTGGAGACCTGGCTGGAGACCTGTCTTGCAACCTGGTTACGTGCCCTGGCTGGGGAATCGAACCAGTGACCTCTGGGTTCACAGGCTGGCGCCTTATCCAGTGTGCCACCAGCCAGGTGTATGCATTTTTAAGACTGGATTTTAAGTAACACTTTTTTTTAATCTAGGAGGTGAATTCTAGCCTTAAGGTGTTTTCTGTCCACAATTTTGTGATTCAGCCTCCTCCCACTACCTGGTTCTGGTTGATTAGGAACATGTATTTATGAATGAAGGTTCGGAAGATGTGGGTATTGTTGTCTGTTTAGTGATTGGTTATCATATTGGATTCCATGTAAACTGGGAACTACCTGAGGAGCAATAAATACTTTCATATATCTATAACTTACGCTTCTTGAGGAACACCATAAAAATGATTCCACTGTGTTTTTTAAATCTCCAGGTATTAAGTAACGTACACAGTCTACTACGTGAAGGTGGTTTTGTCTTATGTGCAACACAAACATTACTTTTTCTGCTCTCACTTGCCATTACCATCTGTATCTTTGGGAGAGTATAACTTCTTTGCTTTTCTACTCTTAAAGGAAGCTGGTGGTGACAAAAGAGAAGGAGAAGAAAGTCGGGCTGTATACAATCTATGTGAATCCTGCCAACACCCACCAGTTTGCAGTGGGTGGACGAGATCAGTTTGTAAGGTGAGTCTGAGGCTCTTCTGTGTCTTTGCGTTTGAGACGCTGATGCCTTGTGTCCTGCAAGGTATCTCTGTGGAAAGGTATGCGTTGCCTAGGGATCATTAGTCACTGTCTTGAGGTTTTCACCCTCTTCCAAAAGTGTTTAGCCCCTTGTGAGTTATTCTGCCTAATGTAGTAATTTCTGAGGGATGGCTTAATGTAGGGATTATCAAGTTTTTTAAAACTTTGATAAATTGACCAATATCCCCCGCAGTAGCAGCAAAGGCATAAACCCAAGTTTACTAGCAAGTATTGTATTAGTAACTATCTTCCACCATTTTTTGTTTGTTTTTGATTTTTGTTTTTTTACACCATTTTTATATAAATTAACATGCATAGAAGTTTTTTTTGTTTTTTCTTTTTTCTTTTAAAGAGAGGAAAAGAGGGGGAGAGAGAGGGAGAAAAATACTGGTGTGCAAGAGAAGCATCAGTGAGCTGCCTCTCACATGTCCCCAAGTGGGGACCTGGCCTGCATCCCAGGCATGCACTCTGACTGGGAATTGAACAGGAAATCTTTTGGTTCATAGGCTGGCCCTCAACCCACTAAGCCACACTAGCCAGGGCTACATGCATAGAAGATTTGAATGTTGGTTTCAGATACAGAAATGATTTGACTTGGGAGTATTCTATACGAACTCAGCATTTTGGGCTCCCTTTGTCTTGAACCACTTTTCATTATCTGTAGTGGTATATTTGTTACTGTGAATATCTGTTGTAACTGGCTATTGAGGTATATCCTAAAGAAAACAGAATTTATGGATTCAGTCCCCAAGTGTACCAGTTTCCTTTGGCCCTTAGCCACAGACTGGATCCCATCCCTACCCAATTGGCCTGTTTGTTGTTGCTGAGGGATGATTGGCTTGAAAGGAGGATGGAGAGGATCCCCAAAGAAATGAATGATTTTGTTTTCCTGATGGTAGGTGAAAAGTATTACCTTCCTTTAAGTGAGACACATTTTTATAACTATACTCTAATTATTTTGTTTATAAGAAAGGTAAGGATTTCCCCATAAAGAGCATTAGATAACGAGAAACGCAGAATAGTTCATACACCAAAATATTAAATATTTAAATGTTTTTTAGCAAGTTGCTGACTTGAAGTTTATGATGGCTTAGTGACATTTGAGAGCTGTGATTTAGACAATTTAGAAGGAAAAAATTTGATTATCAGCCAATATATATTTGCTAACGAGTAGTAATTGGTAATACAGCATTGTCTTACTCTTCTTTTTAAAAATATTTTTTGACTTATTTTAGAGAGAGACAGAGAGAGAAAGAGAAGCATCAACTTGTTGTTCCATTGTTTATGTACTCATTGGTTAACTTTTGTATGTGCCCTAAGGATCAAACCTGCAACCTTGGCACATTGGGACAGTGCTCCAGCCACCCAAGTTACCCAGCTAGGGCCCTATTCCTCCTCTTTCTCCGGTTCATTTAGCTTACACTACCTGGATATTTTCTTTATGCTGGATATTAAGCAGTGGATTGTGAAGAATACAAGCATATATTGATTTATTCACTTAACTAGGATTTACTGAGCATCTGCTATGTGCTACATGTAATACACTTAGCCAGACAAAGTCTCTGCCTTCAAGGAGCATTCTGGAGAAATATATATAAGGCTTTCAAATACTAAGTAACATACCCAGTATTACTCATCTAGTAAGTGGCAGAGTTAGTATTTAAATTCCGATCAAACTTCTTAAGTAGAGTAGAAACCATTTCACTATGCTGATCTTCCTCACAGAGGAAGTATTAAAGGCAAATGGGAAATGAGTATTTTAGGTAGAGGTAAGATAACAAGATGTGATGTGGTATATTCAAGGAAGCATAGTTTTTATTTGTTGCCTTGTGTTTTTGTAAACTGTATGGGATTTTTGAGAAGTAGTAGTAGGCAGCCCTGCTAAGGAGTTTAGACCTTCTAATAGAAAGTACAAAATTGTTAAAGAGACTTAAGCAGAAAATGTATATAACATTTTGCATTTTAGACATAATTCTGATGATAGTATAGGGAAGGAAATGAGTTTAGAAGGATACTACATGTTACCTAGGCAAAAATTAGATAAGGGTGGAAAAAGCAGATGTAGTAAAGAAACACACCAAAGGAGTCTAATTGACAAAAAAGAAGTTAATTCTACATCAAAGAAAGGGCCTGGTTTCTCTGTTGGCCACCTAAATTAGGATGATGCTATTAACAGAGATTCAGGGGAAAGGGTAAATTTAGAATGAGTTTAGTTTTAGAAGAAGAAAAATGAATTTACTTTTGGGTATCTCGTTATAAAATTCCATTGGCACATAGAAATCTGCAACTCAGAATAAGTTTGGATTGGAGACACGGATTTATGAGTCATATGTTTGCATATAGATGGTAGTTAAAGCATTGATAATAGAATTTGATCACTGATGAAAAGTGTTCATCAAAATTCTCTCTTCCACTTTCCTTTGAGTCTCTGGCCTCTTTGAGAATACAAGGGGAACTAGGATCCCTTCTCCCTGAAAAATGTGCATAAGCACGGTTTCTGGATGTTCGTATACTAATTAGACGATAGGTTAAGATTTTTTTATATGTAGTCAGGAGAACTTAGGACCAAACCTCTGGGAACTGTCAGCATTTAAGAGGTGGACAAAGAAAGACAAGGCCATGAACAGCATTAAGGAATGATTGGACGTCAAGGAAAGAGTTTCAGGGGAAGGAGCAATGAACCAGATCAAGACATAGAAAAAGGCCTGACGTGTCCTGTTGGCGTTGGCGATTAGGTTATGGGTGACGTTAGCTAGAGAAGCTCAAAGCTAGATGGGAATAGGTTGAGAACTGAAAATAGGAAGTGATATTATTGAATGTAGATTATTCTTTTCATAATTTGACTGCAAAAAGGACAGAGAGCAATAGTAGGAAAGGATAATCAGTAGAAGGAGGATTTTTAGAAAATGACAGTGATGAGGAAAGAGGTTGAGAATGGACTAATCAGTCAGTCTTTGGAGGGATGAACTAAGAGCAACTATGGAGGTGCTGAGATTAGGGGAGAATTATGGATGGTGACGGAGATTGGATCTGTGTTGTTCTTCATTGTATTTCTCAATACGTGGTACATAATATATGTCATAAAATTTGAATGAATGATTAAAGTTTGAATTAGATGAGGAAAGGTGAATGCAGATAGTTTGATACTTGATGAAAATGAAGGAAGGAGAGAGAGAGTCTTGAAATACAGGTGGTGGTTAATAATAGTTGTGCGGTATAAGAGGGAGAATTGGCCAAATAATATTTCCAGAAGGGATTGAAGATCTGCTGCCTTACATACGGTATGGTCTGCCTGCTAGTAATAAACCCAATTGGGAAGGTAGCATATACACCAAAAGCTCTATGATGTTATTTCTGTGAAAATAAACAGTAAGTGGTATAAAGGCTGAGAGATAAGCCACTTCAAAGTGATAGAAGTGAGGGTTACCACTTGAAATGGAAAATACCTGAATGAAAGAGTGAGGGTATGGAAAAGGGGTAGAAGAGCGTGGTTAGGTAATATCCTTCATCTGTCCTGACAGCCATCTGGCTACTGCTGTCCCTGCACTACATCGAGTTGCATCTCTTTCAGGGACCAGTTTGTGGGTTTTTGATATTTTCACTGCTTTCTCCACCGCAGGATTTATGACCAGAGGAAAATTGATGAGAACGAGAACAATGGAGTACTCAAGAAATTTTGTCCTCATCACCTGGTAAGACTCATGAAGAGCCAGTAGCTCTAGGCTTCCCTGACTTAACCCCAAGGCTACCCCCAAACTTGTCGGTGTGGTCAGAAGAGCTTAGACTTTGGAGTCAGACATCTGGATTTGAATCCTGCCTCCACCTCTTTGCAGCTTTATGATCTTGGGCAGTCACCTCACCTCTGTTGGCCAGTTTTCTTATTGAGAAAATAGAGATAAATGCCTTGTACCATGAGGGTAAGGCGTAATGAGATAATGGATGGCACAAAGAAGACAGCCAGTAGAAAGCCCTCTCCCCCAGAGATGGTCATGTTTCATCGGTTGTACTCCTCTCTCTCTCAATCTGTGGGAGAAAATACAGGGGAGTTTGAAGGAAAACCTGTTTCCTGAAGACGGTATAACAAATGGGAGGTGGGGTAGGGCATCAGTCAGTATCTGCTCCTTATTGCAGGTGAACAGTGAGTCCAAAGCAAACATCACCTGCCTTGTGTACAGCCACGACGGCACAGGTACGTGAGCAGGGCCCAGCTCCTAGGCTGGCATGCCCCCTCTGTCTGGGGAGCTGCTGGACAGTGAGGCATGTGCCTGCCAGTGCTCACCGTTGTGTATAGCTCCGAGCGGAGCAGCTGGGGAATAGTTGCTGATGGTGAGCACACAGTGGGAAGATGCCACAGATGACCCATGGAGACGCCAGGTACCAATTGCAGAATGCGCAGATGAGATTTGGCAGGGACTGTCCTGAAGTCCAGGCTATATGCCTGAGCAGGTTATTAAGCCTTTGACTCATTCCTAACGGGTATGATCTTCTGGAGCATTCTGCCACCCTTGGATTGGCAGTGTGTTCCTAGTCTACTTGAGACACCTACTTGCCTGCTGTTCCAACTGAGTAAGATGGGTGTTATATACCTGGGTAATTAGGAGGGGGCACTACTGGCAAGAAGCCCCACCCCAGCCCCCAGCTCCTGATTTCAGCTTTTTTCAGCCTTTGCCTTCACTGCTGTGTGCTTGTTCTTGGCAGAGCTCCTGGCCAGTTACAATGATGAAGACATTTATCTCTTCAACTCCTCTCACAGTGATGGGGCCCAATATGTTAAGAGATATAAGGGCCACAGAAATAATGCCACAGGTGAGGCTCTCTTTTTAGGTTTTTGTAGCCAAGTCTGTCAGCATGGAGAATACAGCGTCTCATTCAGGTTTCGCAAATAGGAACTACCTGGAGGAGGAGCAGACTGCCTGCCAGCGGAGGCAGTGGGAGAGGATTCCACATTGGGCTGGAGTTGTGGCAGGCCTGCTGTGCCAAAGGAAGGAGGGCTCTGAGGCACCTCTCATTACTGCAGTGGCATTATTTAGTTGGAGCGTAAGGAGACGGGACAGTGTTTCTTATGATTTCAAGTAACTTGGGGATTGAAAGGCTTGTTAGGGAGTCCAGGAAAGCCTCCTGGATCATTAGTACTGGATTGCCTACAAGAAGGTTAACTTGTACCTTCAGTGGGGAGGAGGAGAAGGAGGAGGAAGAGATTCTTGTGAATGAAGCAGAGGAGGAGAGATGATGTAGTACCTTATCCAAGTTTGCTGTGAAGATTGGCCTTTTCTGTTCTGTCTGTCGTTCTTTGCTGAGTAGTGGAGTCACCATGACCTTTTAAAAATACTGGTGCCTAGCTCCTACCCCCAGGCATTCTGATTCAGTTGGTATGGGATGTGACCTGATTGGGATGTTAAAAGTGCCCTACATGTTTCTGATGTACAGAAAACATGGGGAATCATTGCTTGTTGTCAGTATCAACCACTCCTAACAGATATCTGTCATAATTTTGACTTGGGGAGAGCAGTTGGTTTTCCTTCTTTCCCTCAAGCTGGTGAGAAGAGAGGGAAAAACCTATACTTGGATCTTAGTCCATGGGCAGAGAAAAGGAGTGCCCATCTCATGTGGTAAAGAACTGGACAGTGTAGTAGGGACTCCTGGCTCCTTTCGCTAATTTCAGAGAGTATTGCCCTGTTGTGCAGAGTCTTGGTAGCAAGCGCCATTCACATGCTTCTGTAGGCAATTGTGATGAGCACTTCATTGGTCTCAGGTCAGGTGGTGACTCAGGAAGTGTTGACAAGGTTCCAACCAAGCACACATCCCAAGGATAATCCTAGGGCATCGGACAGTGCTGTCTAGAAGTAGGCAGAACTGGGGAGATCAAGTCGGGACTGGAAGGCACTAGTGAGGCCTGTGGTTGCTCATAGGGTATATAGAATGAGACTTCGGGTGTTGCTGCAGGACTGCCAACTCCTGGGCCCTTGGAGCGCTTTGGGAGAATAGAAACAGTCAGTAGGACTGAAAAGATTCTTTGGCTCTTAGCTGTTTTAGAGTTTATGAATAACTGAATTTCCTAGGAGGTAAATAGGCCTGATGCCAAGTGTCATGTGGTTTATTCTCTCGTTTTCATTTCAGTAAAAGGCGTCAATTTCTATGGCCCCAAGAGTGAGTTTGTGGTGAGCGGGAGTGACTGTGGGCACATCTTCCTCTGGGAGAAATCATCCTGCCAGATCATCCAGTTCATGGAGGGGGACAAGGGAGGCGTGGTGAGTATGTTGTGCGGGCTGACTGGCTCCGTTTTCTTTCCAGTCATTACGGTAGGTTTCGGCAGGGCCTCCGAATTATCACTGCAACGATGTAATAATGCCTTGTCTTAGGGCTAGCAAGCTAAAAGGCAAGTAATTGGGGAGTGCTGAGGTTTCGATGGGATATTTCTTTTCCTGTCTCCTGCCCCTTAAAACATGGTTTATTGAAAGGAGAAATGGATCTTAGGGAAGAACCTTTGGACTTAGGTATCTTTAGGCATGGACCTTTTCCATAAGAAAAGCATTAGAGTTGAAGGGATGCAATCCTACATAATGCCAAAGATGTCCCCATGTCTCCTCTTTTATGAGTAGCTAAATAGTGATCTTAACTATATTCTGGATCAGTGGATATAGTTGGAAGGAATGTTTTTCAGATAATTGGGAAAATCAGGAAAAGTTCCATATATTAGATAATATAGCATTTAATGTTAAATTTATCAGGAAAAGTTCCATATATTAGATAATATAGCATTTAATGTTAAATTTATTTGATATAATGATAGTGTTCTATGTACGTATGTAGGAGAATATCCTTGTACTTAGGAGATACATACTAAGTAATTAAGAGTGAAGTGTCATGCTTACATTCAAATGGATACAAATAAATAACATATAAATACACAGAGGGAAAGCAAATGTGGCAAAAACACAAAACAAAACACATTTTTTTTTCTTAAAAATGACTGAGCAGTTTGCTGCACAAACCATGATTATATCAGTTGCCTGCATTCTCCAGACAACCTCCACAGAGATAGAACACAAAGGAAGCCTGCGGGTCCTGAGTTGGGAAGTGGAGTGCGCTCAGCTCTTAGGGTGTATCTAGCTAACCATATGTATGTTTTTTAAGACCCATACTCACAAAGGAGTTGCACAGCTTTGCTTTTCCTTCCTTCCTTCCTTCCTTTCACTTTTTTTGGAAACTGTTTCTTTTTCATCAGCCTTTTTTTCATTCTGTTAAAGAGTTTGTGGAAAAGCAGCTTAAGAGCACTCAGTGATTGTTCCTACCCGTTCGGTGGGGCTGCAGATCTTGCAAGGTTTTTGGACTGCGGAAGATGCAAGACACACTGGGGAGACTGCATTTTACTGTTACACAAGACAGTCTGATTAAGAGCCTCTAAGGAATGGCTGAGACAGCTGACTCTCTCTTCCTTTTCATCTTTCTCATCTGTGGGAAACTGCAGAGAGCCCAGCCATCTCTTAATGATGTGTATCCAGAGTGGTATTAGAATTTACAATGGTTTCTTGCAGTCGGGAAACCATTCCTCCTGTGTGTTTCTTTCCCTGATTTGAGACTGTTTGAGGTTTACTTCTGGTTTCCTTTAGAAAATTTTGGGGGCCTGGAACCAGTTTATAAATTCAAAGCTTCTATGGCCCTAGTGTAAATAGAAAGGAATATAGAACTTGAAGTTGTATCTCATTGTTACATCCTTCATTTTCTATTATCTGCAATGAACAAATCCAAAATAATGGAGCCTTAATGAGAATTCTATAATAGGCATGTCAGAAGGAAGTCAAAAGGTGCTAGAGAATCCTTTCTTGGTCATGAACTGTTGTCTTAAATTCTGTTCCAGAGAGATGCAGAGCTGAACTTGCCCAGTCTCCAAAAGCATTTTACAGGCTAGTTTGCTTTCGGCTCAGCCAGTAGTCCAGGTACTTAGGTGGAGAGGGCAATTGCTTGGGTTTGGGTGGCCCTAGGCCTGAGTTTCAGTGGTCACAGGAGGGAGGGACTGGACCAGGAGGTACAGAGACCGCACCCTAACCTGAGTTTCCTGGCTTATTCTTTCCTCTGTAAGTTGAACGACCCCTGTAGTCCTCACGTGGCTTCCTCATTTTGGTTTTGTCATAACTTCCCAGCAGTGGGGTCTCTTAAGCACCAGCCTCAGTGCCAGCTGATAGCAGTTCTGTATCATAAAGTAGAGTATGAAGACCAGAAGGGATCTTCAAAATTATTGTCCACATTTGCTTAGATCTCTTGATTTCAATTTTGGCTCAAACTCTTGTCATTTTCTTTGTTCCCATTCAGGGACAAGGGTGGGGATGATGTCAAAGAACAGTCCCGTTTCCAAAAGCATTTTGCTGCTTCCTCCCATCCCAGCACCCCCTAGCCCATCATCTAACGAAGACCAGAGCTTTTTTCTCTGCTCAGGCATTATTAACAGGAAAAGGCTTGGCTTTCAGACAGGTCTGGTGAAGTGACCAGGTATCCTGGCCCAGAAGCTCTCCTGTCAGCTTCCTCAGGAGGCTCCAGCTTAGGTACCATATGGAATTTGCCTGCCATACCTTTTGCCATTGGTTTTGTCCTTAGTCTTAAGTTCCAAGGAATTTCTCCACTGTGCTTTTTAAGTTTACTCACTTGTTCCAGCAGAGCTAGGTCAGAGTAGAAGGAGGTCAGTGACTGAGTTCAGGTTTGTATGTGTAAGTTGGCGTGCATCTTTTGGTAATGTTCCTGAGCAATAGAGCTTCTCTCTAGTGCCTCCTTGTGTTCTAGATGCTGGAACCTCTTACACTGCCTGAAGGAGCCCAAATATAAACTTTGTAGTGAGCTGATACATGGAGTAAGAAAAGGAGAAGGGAAATAATGTTTCTACTTTACTCTGGCTCAGACTTAGCTTCAGTCTTTTCTGAGCATTTGTTTATTTGTAAAATGGAAGACAAAGAAGATTGGAAGTCTGTAGGTCAGTTTTATTTTCCATGCTGGCCCCAGCTTCTCCTTGGCTGCTCTGCAAGATTGGGTGAGGCAGAGGAGGTTGGTCCAGAAAGAACTGGGAAAGGCTTTTTGCCAAGAGTTGTTTTCTTGGACTATAGGGCAGCTGCAAGGCTGGGTGGGGCAAGATGAGGCATGGCTAGGACCACACTTCTTTTATTTTCAGTGCCTTTCCTATTTATTCCTCATCTAACTAAAAGGCTGAAGATGTTTTAGCAGCTAGATCTGGATCAGCACTTCCAGTGGGGCTGGTAGCTGCTCTGCCCTGCCAGGAAGATGGGAGTTTCCAATGAGACAGCAGGGGGCATGGGGGCCTTTGGCCGGCAGAAAGCTGCCTAAAGCAGTGGCTGCAGCCTGCTGCCCACCCTGGTTTATTTCTTCTGCTCAGTGAATATACCCAGAGGTTTGCTGAGATTGAGGCTGTGGGTGTCCCAAGAAGCTGCCCTGATAATACTCTGCCCCCTATAGCTAAACCCACTGTGCTTTTGGGGCAGTTATCAGGGTGCTGTCCCATGAGATGCACAGAGTTCCAAAGCAGACAGGAACGTGCCTCCACTATCCCGCAACTCCCCACCGCAGCCTCTTCACAGCCCCCTGCCTTCCTCCAGTTTGAGTAAACAGTGCCAGGTGAATGAGAACGTAGTTCTCCTCCGGGGCTCAGTGGTAGCTGCTGTCTTCATTTTTTAAAAATTTATTTGCCACTCGGTGACAGCACCTGACATGGTTTTTTCCAGCTGTGGGCAAGTTGGAGCTGTGGAGTCCATAGTGAATGATGTCATCTGGACCTTGCTGCCCTTTTCTGAGGCCAGCAGTAAGCTTGGCCAGTCACTCGCCCACCCCTGGGGCTGTCTGGGGATGAGGCCGCCACTGCCTACACGTAGGAAATGAGAAATGGGCCTGGTCTTATACCCAGCCTGAATCCAGGGTTTCTTTCCCCTCCAAGGGCTGTTTGGCTTAGCCTCGTAGTAAGTGAACCTACCTTTCTGGCAGCTGCCTCAGATCTGATTGATGATAGTTGTTTGGCCCAAGGTGAGTAGAGGTTTTTAAACCATATTCCCACATATCCTGAGCCTGTGCTTCCCTTTCCTCCTGACCAGGTAAACTGTCTTGAGCCCCACCCTCATCTGCCTGTTCTGGCAACCAGCGGCCTAGACCATGATGTCAAGATCTGGGCACCCACAGCTGAAGCTTCCACAGAGCTCACAGGGTTAAAGGATGTAAGTAGCTGACTGCCGATGATGATCTTTCTTTCTTTCTTTTTTTTTAATATATATTTTTTTAAGATTTTATTTCATTATTTTTAGAAAGAGGGGAAGGGAGAGAGGGAGAGAGACATCAATGCATGGTTGCTTTTCACCTGCCTCCAGCCACAGACCTGGCTGGAGACGTGGTTTGCAACCTTGTTATGTGCCCTGACTGGGAATTGAACCAGCAACCTTTGGGTTCGTAGGCCGGCGTTATCCTGATGATATTCTTTCTTCTTTCTACTTATCTACATACTGCTACCAGTTTTCATTGTCATAGAAAGGAGTAACTTGCTGCTCTTAACACCTTCCCCTCCCACATACTTTCCTGCCCCTGCCTCTCTAGGAACAGTTCCATTCTGGTGGGAAGCTTGGAAGTGCCTCTAGTTCATGCTATAGTGGGGATAGGGGACACTTTTAGGAGTCATTCTATTTAAAGCCTCCCACCTTCTTACTGAATGGACCTGGAGCACCTTTTCCTAATCTAAGCTAGCTCCATTTCAGCTTAATGGTTCCTAAGGGACATCTTTATTGGATGGAACACCAACCCTTTCTGATCAGGTCTAGGGTCCCTATTCATTATGTGCCCTCTCATCCCCAACCCTTCTTGGCTCCAGGTGATTAAGAAGAACAAGCGGGAGCGGGATGAAGATAGTTTGCACCACACTGACCTGTTTGATAGCCACATGCTCTGGTTCCTCATGCATCACCTGAGACAGAGACGCCATCACCGGGTAAGTTGGGGTGGGAAGTGAGCTTCCAAGTTCCAGTGTCCACTTCCTTGCCACTTTAATGAGGAATCAAGTGGTCTCGGTTGGGTTTCTCATTCATTGTCCCCCATTCCCATCAGAGTCCTAGGTAGCCTTAGAAGAGCCATTGGCAGAAGTGGATGGCACCTGCTTTTTGTTCCCAGTTGCCATGCACGCATAGTGCTGTCTTCATAAAGGCAAGGTCATGAGGGTGGGGAGGGAGTTAGGAAGAAGTAAGTGTCAGGGTGACCCTTCTGATTTCCCTCTCAGGCCAGAAGAGGCCTATGGTAGGGGTTAACAAACTATGGCATTTGGCCTGCTGCCTGTTTTTCTAAATAAAGTTTTATTGGAACATAGCCACACCCATTCTTTCATGTATTGTCTGTGGCTGTTTTCACACCACAACAGCAGAGTTGCCTAGTTGTGGCAGATACATGGCCCATGAGTCTAAAGTATTTTTCTGTCCCTTTAAGAAAAATCCTGCTGACTCCTGGATTAGAGCATCTGAATTGTATAGCTAAAACTTGATGGGTTTGTCATGCAGGGAAGTTACTAACAGGCATTTCTCATTCTACAGCGCTGGCGAGATCCTGGGGTCGGGGCCACTGATGCAGATTCTGACGAGTTTCCCAGCTCCTCAGACACTTCAGATGAGGAGGGCCCCGACCGGGTGCAATGCATGCCATCCTGAGGCCTCCACCCAGGAAGGGCGGGCTGGGGCTGCCTGCCTCATTCTGCCTGGGAGCCCTTTCCTGTCCTAGGCCCTTACATTCAGCAGAAACGCACTTTGGACTTTTTGCTTTAGATAAAAGAAAGACATCCCAGGAGAAGGACAAACCAGAGAAGAGTGAATGAACCCTACAGAGAGTACCTAGAAGTGGGCTTGAGCCCTGGAATTGGGTTCCATGGAAAGGTGCATAGAACTCAGCAGAAATGGCCTCTCCCCAGAGCCTTTTGAGGAGGGAGAGGGAGCCTATTTTGTTAACTGGTTTGGGATAGGGAATGGGGTTTCCTTTTCTTTAATCTCCCTTGTTTCTTGGGTGGGGGGTTAGGGATATAACTGGCTGTTCAATACCAAGGAGCCAGGGTAGTGGTGGTAGTAGATGTGCCACTCTCTCTTTGGTTTAGGTTTTTGAACTTTTTTTTCCCCTTTATTTTTTAAAAATCGATGACAGTTATGTTATCCCCCCACCCCACCCCATCCCAGGATCCTGCTTTTCTGGGACGTCCTTAGAGCCCCTAACCATCCCACACTCTCCACTTTCCTTTCCACCCATTCATACTCCGTACTTATCACAGTGTTTTGCACTTGGTTATGTATCCTTGACTCTCTTCTCTTCATCCCATCACCCCCTAAATATGTCTGGTGAGGGAGGTTGGTGGGAGGTGGGAGGAGGGGCAGAAGTGGAGGAAGAATAGGAAGGGTGTTACCTCTTCTGTTACTTTGAAAAAAGGTTGTTTGGTGGCAGCAATCTCCCTGTCCCTATCACTGTTAGAGGCCTAATTTTATATCTATAAATATATTAAAAAGCAAGTCAAACTTGGATGTATCATGTTAAAATTATTGTTAAAGTTTAAATACTTATGTATTCTCTATCACGGCAATAAAGGGACTTACAGGAGAATGTGACGGAAAGTAACGATGTAGAGGTGACACCAGGGGTCAGCCTGCCCTCTTTGTACAGCCGTTAGAGGTTGGGACTTACCCCTTCGGTGTAAAGAGGCTCACAGATGGAAGGATCCTCAGTTTTCCACTTCCCTGCTTTCCTGTCATGGTTTCGGGGTTGGGGAAATAATTGCGTTCAGCTCTTTGCCTCAGACCTCCTACCTCTCTCAAGTCTCGTGGAGGTTCCCAGGATGGCTCTTTTCACCAGGCTGGCCCATCCTTAGAACTTGACTGAACTTTTTGACTTCAGGAATGGTCCTGCCACTGCACACTGTCTCTCCTAGTACCATGTGTGACAGAAGACACTCACTCTTAGCTTTAGCTGCTGCTTTATTTTATTTTTGGAGCTGCTTGATTCCCTATACCATCCAACCCCACAACAGCTATTTCCCTAATGGAAGACCATACACATATAGGGAAAGACCTGGGTTGGACTTATACCTTATCCACACCTTGGTATCTTGTGATTGAGGAAAAAGTCATTAATCTAAGGATAAGGTGGATGGGTCTCAGACACCTGTCTTATCACTGGTCACTGAATATGAAAGTCCCAGTTGAATTCTTGCCCTGAAATGCTTTTGCTGCTATTTCTTTGCACCCCCAACCAGGAATTCTGTATCCTGAGACAGTCATATTCTTCTAGAACAGGCTAGGAAGGAAGAGAAGAGTGAAAGGATGGAATTCCCAGACACTCCTTCCTCTTGCCCCTTTTCCTAGCAGTTCATACCAGAGATCAGCTGCTGCACTTCCTTTCAGAGGCAGGGGATGTGTGGTGACTGATCTGTGTTCCTGTTGCTAATGGGGTGGGTGATGGAGTGGGCTAAAACCATGCACTCTGGAATTTGTTGTATATTTTCTCTTAGTAAAGCTTTTTTTCCCCCCGACTACTGCTCTGTGTGATATATGGGCCATTCATTTGTGATGGGCTATTTTTGCTGCTCCCAACTCAGGTGCCTGGCCCTGCCCTTATGACAATATCAGGAAGTCCAGTCTGGAATATCTGTATTTCCAGTTCTTGGGCTCCATCTGGAAACTTGGAATAGGCCCCATAGCTTGGTGACATGTAGGAGACGGGGGAGGAGACACTTTGAGGGGTGTTTCCTTGGCCTCGGTTCCAGGTTGCAGTTGGTGGATTGCTTTCCCTCCCTTCCCAGTCATTCCATGTCCTTAAAATCCTGATCCTTCATATAAATTCTACAGTCCGATACAGTTACAGTCAATCACCTTTATTCCAGGGTTAGAACAAGGCCGTGCACACTACACACAGGAGCAGGGACGGAGCGGTCTCGCAGCAGTACAGGGGCTGGGAGGGGCAGGTTAGTCTTTTTAGATTATTTTGCCTTACAGAGAACTCATACTAGACTGCTGAAAATGACCCTGTCTTCCTTCTCCCCATCTCATCCTCTCCCCTCTTCAAAGGAAGTTTCCTTATTCATTCTCACTCGTACTCTCTGGCTCGCCTGCTCTCACATAACATACCCCGACTGGAAAGACAATCCATGCTCATTTCCTCCTCTCAGTTCTACAATTCTCCCTCTTTCCTTGAGGGAGAAGCCAGACAGGGCTGGGGAAACTTGGGGAGGTCCTTAAGGCAAACTGGAGTCCCCGAGGTGTACGTGTTAAGGCAGGTGTCCGCTGCGGCAGCCAGAGGGGCGGGCGGGCGGCCGGAGTAGAAGGCTCTCCAGCGTCTGGCGCCCTCCCTCTTCCAGCAGCCAGCCCTCCCCTCCCGTTAGTTTCGCTCCCTCATCCTAAAAGCTCCCAACTTAAACCTTCTCTAAATAGTCTCTGCACTACTTAAATATGAACTCAAAGTTTAAAAAAAATTTCATCTTGACTTTGTAGCTATTTGACTCTGCAGCTCACTTCGTTGTGGCATTCCCCTCCCACCCCCACTCTGGCCTAGACGATACGTTAATGCTAGACACCACAGGAAAGGGCAGACGTGGCAGTGTGGGTTTAATATACATATATGTAGAATATATATGTACACACAGTTAGCACGGTCTTGGGGGGCATCGGAACAGGCAAGAGATTGGGGGGGCACTGTACTGTAGTGATTTGGCTAGGAGGCATTCACAAGCCCACAATGCTGGGATATGAAGGGAGAGGGGTCACCAAGTCCCTTGGGTTGAATTTGGGGTCAGTGCAAAGGAAAAACACTAACTTCTTCCCTTCCAGGCTTGGGGTGTTCCAGACCAGGAAAGGAGGGGAAGTTGACAACCATTCTGAGACCCTATAGGTGGGGGGCAGAACTGGGAGGTAAAATCTGAGGATCTTATTCCCTGGCCTCCCAAGGCTCGGGTCGGTATGTGCAACAGTCTGAGTAGGAATAAAGGAATGGGAAAGGGGCCACTGTCAGCCCCAGCTCAGGCTCCGTGAGGCATTCTCCCAGCAGTCTCCAGGGCAGAGGGGGAGGGGCATCTAATGCTGGGTGCTCTGTTGGGTTAGAACTTTGGGGCCAGAAAAGGATCCAGTGGTCCTCTTATCATCAGATCCCTGGCTCATACCCTCCTCCTGGGTCCCTAAGTGGGGAGCAAAAACGAACCTGCTGGTGCCTAGGCCCTTCAACCTGAGGAATAGCTGGAAACTGGACTCTAGCCAGTCCAGCGTGGGGAACCAACGCTGAATTCTGGCTTTTCTTTGCCCCTCCCAGGTGGGGGCTAGGAAGCCCCTTCACCTTGCTCCACATTGCTTTTTATCAGATCCACCTGTCTCACCCCCACCTCTGCTTCTCAACGCAGGAAAATGCAGACCCTTCCTGCTCTCACACTTGAGGGATATTGGGGAAGAGTGGAGGAAGGGGAAATAGGAGGAATGTGCCCATTTCTAGATGCGTAGTTTCCCTAGGGTGGGAATACTCAGCCCCCCAACCCCAGCCTCTGACCCCCAGCCCCTCACAAGGAAGAGGAGCAGGATGAGCTAGACATGTAGACGGACAGCCAGAGCGTGCGCACACGCACACACACGCGCACAGTAAGGGGGTTAGGACCAGGTTAGTAAGTGGGTAGATTTGGGGGGGTGCCCTTTGCCCCCTCCCCTGGAGGCTGGGGGAAGGGAGTGGTCCTATGAAGGTCCAACCTTCCTCCTCTTCCTCCTCTTGCTCAGGCTTTCTTAGGTGGAGGAGCCAATTTGATGATTTCTTCCTCAGAGGGCTGACGGATAATGTCTGAGGGCAAAAAGGGACATGTCCAGGGACAGAAGTTGTGGAAGACATTAGGCAGGCCCATGCTCCCAGGTCCCAGCACTCCAGGATCATCCGTGGGAGAGGGCAGAAGTGCACAGTTAAAGGCGTACGTGGCCTCTTACCTTTGTACTTCTTGGCACTGGGGATACGGGTTAACTTGGTGTCCAGCTCATCCTCCTCAGAGATCTTTAGAACACGAGTCCTGTAGTCAACCACCATAGTGAGTAGGTCAGGACGGCGCGAGATCTCAAAGATATGTTCAATGTAGGAGAGGTTGTCTGGAACAAGGCAGGAACAGGGTCAGAGCTAAGATGGAGAGGTCAGCTTCCCCCATTCTGGAACCAAGGCTCAGCTGCTCCCATGGGTTATCAAAGTGGGCAACAAAAGAACCACTAAGCCAAGGAAAGAAAGCTGGGCCACCAAACGGCAGTACCGATGACTGTTCCCAAGAGGGACAGATTGCTGATCAGTGAAATTTCTAGACTGAATTAGAATAAGGATTTCGATTAAATACCACATCTGACGGTTGGGGGTGGGGTGCAACCAAAATGAACTGGCTTCCAAATAGTCTAACGCACCCTGTTTCCCTCCCACTTCTTCTCAAACTAAGCTTCAGAAAAAATTTCCTGATAGCACAGGTGGGACTGGAGGGGTAGAATCTCTAGAAAACACAGGACAGCTTCTGGGCCTCGTGAGAAAAGTAATTATGAATGAGAGAAGGTACAACCGTGACCAGATGATGATTTCATGACCTGACCAGTTCTAGAAGATGGCAGGCACCCTTAGACCTTCCTCTCCCTGGCTCTTCCCCTCTTAACTAATGCAATAGTTCAATTGTAACCTTCTCCTCAGGCTGCCTCGGCTATCCAATACCCAGTTTCACCTCACCTGTCGAATACCCTATCACCCAAGACCCTTCAGAGCATAGCCTTAACTTACCTTTCCAGCCACTTCCAAACAGGACCTATGCCCCAGCAAGCAAAGCAGTGCCTCTTGCTTTTCCAAGATCCTGCCTTTGAAATCCCATTTGCCTGTCAGGGGTCTCTAAAAATGGATACGTTCTTAGAACTTGTGGCTTTGTTTTAAATTTTATCACTTTCAACTTCTCCTTTAATGCTTTATTACATATAATAGCACAATCATTTGAATGTTCTGTACTGACAAAGGGCAGACTGAAGAATAAAGACCACGCCCTAGAGCACCGCCACTGCTCCAGCATCTCATTCTTGCCCTGCCTTGTCAGGGAGGGGTGTACGGTGGTGTGTAGGAGCCTGAAGCTCATTTCTATTTGCTGAATGAACTGAGCCCCAGAAAGGCTGCTGCTGGCAGGACTCCTGTGTCCCCTCCCCCACCTTTGTCCAGCTTGTTGTGGCTCTCCAAGAAGCTAAACCAGGCACTGCCAGTGGTGATCTCCTCACTCTTCTCACTGGGGATGTCCTCCTTGCAGGCTGATTTGAGCTGCTCCAGGTCTTCAAGGGTGATGTTATTGGTCAGGTCCTGGAGAAGGGTCCCGTACTCAGCCATGACTGGGGTTGAGAGGAACAAAGGGAGAGGATGCTGAGCTTGCCTTGTGGAATCTGGTTCACTCACTGGCACTTCCCAGGCCCTCCTGTACCCTGCCAGGCACTTGCCTAGAACACAGAGGTCGGGGAGGGCCAGGGCCAAGAGGAGAAAACACAGGGGAAGGGGCAGCAGACAGGAAGATATTTGGAAGCCAGGTACCAGGCTGGAACCTGGAGCGACAAGTTACACACCTTCCCCCAACCATCTTTTTTCCTTCGTTTTAGTCCTCTAACAGTAACCCTGGCAACAGCTCTCCAGACTGAGGAGGCGGTTACCATAGCAACTTGCTCCTAAGTTTCTCACCAGCTGCCTCCAAGTCCCCCCGCCACCCCACCCTGCTCCACCGCGCCAGAATCACCTCACCCACCTGCAAGAAACCTGCATCCAAAAAAACCCAAAACAAAACAAAACAATGATCACAGGGATAGACTTGCTGTGACAGTGAGAAACTAAAAAGAAGGGGCTGGAGGTGGTTGACTGGATCTTGTGTTTCATGTTCCATTTTCCCCCAGAAGCAAAGGGGTCCCTCACTCAACTCCTCACCATCCCACAAAGTAATTTCATTTTGGATGGATGCCTAGTTGCTTGGTCTAATGGTCGCCTGGATCCTCTTTGCTCAGCCCTGTATTCAGGCGTTAGGGTGCAGGGCATGGGGGCCCAGAGGGGGAAGGCGATGGGCCCACCCCCACCGTTACTGGGCCCATTTTCTTCCCTGATTGCTGCTGGTCCTCCATACAGCCCCCTCTCCTAGCCTTTGTGCCGTGCCTTCAGCCCTGGAGCCCAAGAATACCAAGCGGCTGGCTCTGGCCCCCTGCCCAGTTCCCAGGCTGGCTGGGTGGCAGGAGAAAGGGGTTTAGATGCCTCGTCGTCAGAGGAGACATTGGTAAGAAAGTCGGCTGGTACTACCTTCAGCAAGACCTCCCAAAGGGGCCGGGCAGGGCTAGGTCTCACCTAGGTGTCTACCCCACCCCTGTCTCCTGGAAATCCGTAGGTGAAAGGTGAAGAACATTCAAGGCCCTCCTTCCACTTGCTAAGATAGTAACTGTGGCTAAAACAGAAAGAAAGAAAGGTCAGACCTTGGAATGAACTTTCTGGATGGGATACAATATGAAACTAGTAAGTTTAAAAAAGGGGGCTCCCCCCTGACACACACACACAATGAGTATGTATGTTATCATCAGAAAAGTAAAGCATTTTAAAAAGAGACAAAGAGCTAAATGACCTTGTACTTGACTGAGACTACCCACAAATCATATCAACAATGGGCTGGGAATGCGTCAGGTAGAAGGGGGTTGGTTGAGACCCCCTATTTTCCTTACTTCTGGCCTATATGCACAGAAATGGAGGCAGAAAGGCATGGCATAGTAAGAGGCATGGAACCAGACGTCCCCATTCCCAGCCCCCTTCTTGCACCAGAACAAACAAACCTCCCTTGGTGGCAGGCAGTGTGACACAAATACACAATGAGCCAGGCAGCAGGGCCAGCACGACCCCCACAAGAAACAGGCACTTACACACCCAGGTGCAACCAGACAGAAGGGCCCAGCAGTGGCCCTGCCAGGCTGGGGCAGGAACAATGCTCTCTGACTGTCAGCACCAGGAACCGTCCTTGCCTTGAAATCTTGGAATCTAGGTCAGAGCAGCAGGCTCTGGAGCCCAGCTGCCCCCTCCACTGATAATCTGAGGGCCGAGAAGGGGATTGAGGGCAAAAGGAATGATGGGGAGGAGGGCCAGAGATGAGAACAATCCTGGAGGCAGGGGTGTGAGAGCCGCAAGGGGATGAGTAACATGAAAAGGAGGCCCTGCCCTAGTGCAGGAGAACCTGGGACCAAGCCCTTAGCTGGAAAATGGGACAGAATTTAGGGTCATCCCGCCCTACTTTCACATGGAAAAGAGTTGGTAAATAGATCTGGTGGGAAAAAAGTGTGTGTGTGCGTGAGAGAGAGAGAATCTCCTGGGAGAAGTTAAAATTTAGGGCTCTGAATTTTAAACAGATTTACAGAGGAAGCAGGATTAACGTGTGTAAGATACTAACCCACATCAGCTGGGGGCATAGGTCGTGGGTAGTTTTTCTACGAGTGAAACAGAGAGTACGAGAAGGGGGCGGGCGTGTTAGCATGGCAGGGGAGCCGTGCCAGGGCTCCACGATGGATGCTCGCTCACCCCTGGGAATGGGCACAGGCGTGGGAGGAGGCAGTGGCTGGTTCGGTGGGGGAGTGGATGCTGAATGTGGTCTGTGTGTTTGCATGTGTCTGAACCGCTGAGAGTATATGGAGAAAAGTAGGTAACCACAGGCTCACATCCAGAGAAAGGAGGAAGGCTGAGAGGACCCTACAGAGGAAGAGAGCTTTGACTGGGAGAGGGAAAGGGAACAGGCTCAAATGAGGAATCCTGGGGGGAGGGGGACACGGAGGACAGAGTCCAGGAGGAGAGGCTGCTGCTTCAGCTCAGTGGTTACCATGGCAACCCCTTCTGGGTGCCCCCACCTCAGTCACCAGGATAATGACACCACTGGATGGGAGGGTGTGCGGGGAGTTGTAAGAACAAACGGACACAAAGCAGGAATAAGGCCCCTTGAGGGAGAAGGGAAGGGCAGCCGGGTTGTCCCCCCCTCCCTGAAGAGACCCTACTTGAGATAACAGCCAGATCGTTTGGGAGGAATTTTGGGGGTACAAGGAGGTGGAATTTCCTTACATGGCTCTCAAGTCTCACTGATCACTGTCCCTGGCGAGGGGGCGGGCGGGGGTCTGGCCGTACTGGGGCTCGGCAGAAGTTTGGCTCCTTCACCCTCCACGTCACTTTCCTCACCAAGATTCAGAATCCCTAAGGGGCCTACAGCAGAGTCTGCTGCCCTCCTAGCTGTCAAGAGTCCCCCAGAGCTCTGGAGCAGTGCCGCCTGGGTGAGGCCACTCCTGGGACAGGATACCCGGGCAGGAACCGGAACCGGAGCCCAGGCTGCCAGGAAGTGAGCCCCTTCCCTTCCAGATCATTCTGTGCTCTGCTCATGGCTTCCTCACACCTTCCTTCCTTCCTTCCTCCCTCTCCTTCCAAGCTGGCCCCAGGTGGAGCCCTGTCAAACATCCGACCAACCTAGGACGCTGAAGAGGGGGGCCGGGGGAAGAATCATTACATACTGACCTTTTAAGAAAGGAGTTGCCAGGGGGTACTGCATGGGCCCTGGGGGAGGAGGAGCTGGCCTGGGGACCCTCTGAGAAGCCTAGCAAAATGGGATGACCACCTGTGGAGGAGGTGGCAGCGCCAAAAGAATGTCTGTGCATTCTGACGTTAAGTCATGACTGTCCCCCCTCTCCCTAGCATTCGCTTCCAAATCCTCCATAAATTTCAGAAAGGCTGAGGATTAGGAGCTGCTGGCCCTCCCTCCCTCACATCTGCAGCAGCTGTGTAGGGCGGAAGAGAGGGGCCATCCCACATAGCTGCAAGGACCTAGAGATCCCTACAACAGGCAGAAAGGGGTTTGTAGGCACTGAAGTCAGTGAGTCTTGTGGGGGAAGGAAGGGGGAGGAAGGTTTGTAATCAAGCAGCAGCAGAGGGGTAAAGAAGAGTACAATGTTCCTATTTTAAATCTTATCTGGCCCTCAAATTCAATTAGTCCTGTAGTTCATCCCTAAGTATTCCATTCATATCATACTCAACTGACTTTTTCCTTTAGCTCTATTCAGCTTTTGTGTGTCGGGGGTGGGGTGGGGTATCATTATTCCAATTACGAAGAATAGGCTACTGGGTCTGTGGATGTTCAGTTCAGTCCAAGACGCAAAAATGGGTCACCCTTGGGCACCCACTGAAGCCCCTGGCCCTTAGTCTAAGAAGAGAAAGACCAGATGGAGATGAGGGTATCAGAAGATACTTGGCACTGGACCAGGCAGGGCAGAGGGCCACCTGATAGTGGGGAGCAATGGGGCCTGTGTCACACTCCCCTCATCTGGTTGTGTCTCTCCCTATTCCTGTTTCTGTTTTGTCTTCCTTATCCATTTCCTCTCTCCCCGGTCTCTCAGCCTCTTCCTCCTTCCCTTTCAGTGGGCTTTCATCCTATCCCATTTGGCAGTAGCCATGAATACTTAGGACTCCTGAGTTCTGTGACTCAGTGTCCCCATCTGAATACTCAGAGCTACTCTTCTGTTGGGAAGGAGTTGCTGCCCTGCTGTGGATACTACAAGTCAGGCATGGAGGAGCCTGGACCCACTGGCTGCAGACAGGGTGGGGACGTCCCCTGTTGCTCTGGGCATGAGGATCTATGAGAGAGAGAGAGAGAGAGAGAGAGAGCGGCTGGCATGGCAGGGCATGGCTCTGTGGCTCTCTTCTTCATGCATGACAATACATGCACACACATGGGCACAGGTGTCACGGAAATGAGGAAGGAGGCAAACGGGGCAGCCAGAAGCCTAGGGCATTTCTGGCAATTTCCCCAATACAGTGTTTAACCACAAAGGGAAGAGCAATTAAACCTAATCGCCCTGACAGCCTGGGGACCAGACGGGGTAGTAGAGCAACAAAACACAGATTCAGCATGTTTCCCCTGACGCGCCCTGTGGTCTCGCATCTCACCACCATTCTGCTTCCCTCCTGGGCCTGAGCCTCTAGTCCATTTCCCAGCACTCACCCACTCTTCCCACCATCCCCGTCTCACTTCCTCTCCCAGGGCACTGGCTCCATCTCTGTCCCTCTCACACACATTCCCTTCATTCTCTCTCTCTGACTTGGGCTCCGTCCGCGGCTGACTCATACTCATTCTTTCTTTTCGTCCCTCTCCCCAGCTTCCACCCCCTCCTCCATCCCTTGGCCACTGTGGTGCCCAGAGCGCAGCCACTCCCAGCGCTGTGGGCTCTAAGTGCAACGACAGCAGTGGCCGCCGGCCGCCCCTACTCTGCCTACTCACCTGGTTTCGGGGCACCAGGCTCCCTGCCCTGGAGGAAGAGCAGGACCTCCCCCGCCTTCTCCCACGGGGGCAAAGCCGGGCAACCTGCAGTCCCGTTAGTCTGCGGGTCCTCCAGGAGCCTCGACGCGGGGCGAGGGGCGGTTGGGACGTGTGGGGCAGGCACGTGTGTGATCTGCCTGTGCGAAATGTGTGTAGGAGTCACATGGGTGTGTGTCACCGAGTGTGCTGTGCTGGCGTGACTCGGGTAGGTGTGTGTGTCCCTGTCAGTTTTGACACGTATTATATGCAATTAATTAGGGTTTTACGGTAGCGACTTCACTCTTCTACACCCCCAGATCCATCCCCCCGACCAGCTGTCGCCAATCCGACCTCCTCCCCAGGTGCAGGGGGCTGGGCAGGGGCGCGCGGCACCGCCGGCTGCGGGGAGGCGGAGGGGCTGGGCCCCGGGGCTGGCAGCCCCCCGAGGCGAGCCTGCGGCCCGAGGCGGGGAGGGGACCCCGCCGAGCCGGCTGGGCGGGAAGCAGGCCCCTCGGACTCCGCAGCCGCCAGCCCGCGGCGACCGCCGGCCGGCAGGAGCCCCGCGGCCTCCGGCACAGGGTCGCGGCGCCCCGCGGGGGACGGAGCCCGGGGCCTGACCCGGCGGACCCGCCCGGGACCCACGCACCCCTCCCGCCCGCAGCCCGGATCCACGCCCCCCACCCGGCCCCGACCCCGACCCCAAATCGGCCCCCTCCCCGCGGCAGGCCCGCGGCGCGCCGTCTCACCGCCTCGGGGCTGAGTGCGCAGGGCGCGGGCGCTCCGCGTCCCCTGTTCTGAGCAGCGTCCGGAGCCTCCTCCTCGGCTCCCGCCGCCGCGCCGCTTCCGCCCGCGGAGCCCGAGCCCAGCGCCGCCTCGCCCCGCCCGGCCGGCGTGACGTCAGAGCCGGGGAGGGGCGGGCGGCGCGGGGGCCGCGGGGCGGGGGTCGGGGGGCTTCTGCGGGAGACGCCGCCTCCTCCGCTGCAGCTGCGCGCCCAGTGCTCAGGTTGAACTCCGGCCCCGCGAGGCGCGCTCCTCCCCGGCCGCCCTGCGACGGCTGCGGAGGCTGGTGCCCTGGGAGGCGCGGACGAGTGAGAGCCGAGGGCTTGGAGGGCCTTCGGCCGCTGGGTTCTCCTAGCTGTCCCGCTTTGGAAGATCCTCTGCCCCGACCTTCGGGGTCTTAGGTCATGATCGCTCCGGTGACCCGCATCGGAAGGGGAGGATGGAGGGAGGGGTGGGGGCCCGAGGCCTTCACTGGCGCCGCCCCGCCCGACCTGGGGCCACAGATCTGCGCTCAGGTGGAGTCAGCCAGCCCCGTTGTGTTCGGGGTTATTTATTTACTCATTTTACCTTTCCCAGAGATACCACCCTACCGCCTTACCCCCACCATGAGGTCACTTTATTTTCCTGGGAGAAAAAGAGCAATGAGCTCAGCATGCAAATATAGACAACGTGCAAAGCCATACTTAGCTCCGTCTCCTAGCTTTGCCCCTCTGCCCAGGCTCTGCATGGCAGTTTTCACTTCCCTTCCACCCCAGGGACTTTCCTCCCACCCATGCTCAACAGGACTGAAAGAGGGAAGGAAGAAGTGGGGAAGCATTGGTTTTCACCCCCATCTCCAGCCTAAAGGACCGGGCCTCAATCCTGGCAGAGTCTGGCCCTGGGAAGAGGTCTAAGTCCCATCAGTGTCTGGACCACCTCTGGGACTGGTCCCCCCAACCACACCCCCTAGTTTCAGCCTGATAGAGAGCCCTCAGGAAGCCACAAGGGAGTCCTCCTTTCTAGAGGACTGCTGCTTTGGGGTTCACAGCCCTTCTCTTTGCTCTTTACCCTGCTCCCTGGCTTGCCCTGTCACTGCCCCTTTGATGGCAACACCCTTATAATTTGCCTTTGTATGTATCGCATTTGCCCTGTGTGGTAGGGCCAAAACTATTTCATTGCTCCATCTTCGAGATGCAAAGAAATGAAATGACCTTTTTACATCAGTGGATGGTCCAGGCCTTCCAGAAGCCATGATATACAAGGGACTTGAGCTTCATGATGCTCTTTCTTGGGCAGGTTATGCTCCTGAGCCTTGTTGGTATCCTTGCTGGTAAGATGGGGACACCAACACCTATCTTACAGGGTTCTTCCGAGATTTAAAAATTGTCAGTCTCTAGGGACTAGCACAGATGGAAGCTCAAAATGTGGGCGCTACTGTTTAAGCCAGGCCTTGCAATGACCGATACTAAACAGAAAGCTCCCTGATCATATTGTATTGGCCCAGTGCCCATCGTAGGTATTAAACAGTTGTTAAGTGGGTACAAGCTAGATGATGAATACACGGTTTCTACGCTACACTTCTGCCACTTTTTCCAGGAACACTTCCTGGATTTGTCTGTGGAAGATGAAAATGTTTCTAACCTCAGCTCTCATTCATTCTTCCATACGCAGAAATCCTCTAAATCGCCCAGCAAAACCCTTATACCTGACCCATGAAAACTGTGTTACTTATGGGCTTGTTCAGATCCTTGGTTTTCCCCACCCTGCTTCCTGACTCCTTTACAAACTCCCCAGCCTGGGCTGTGCTGGAGAGAATGAGAATCCGTCCTGCCAGGAACGCTAGCAGGCTCAGGTCTGGGGAATTCCCAGTGTACAAAACTCAGTGTCTCTTCTTGCTACGGCCACCACTTGGGTCCATGTTCTCCCAGCGTTACCCAAATTATTGTAACAGTCTCCGATCATAAGAGTTGGGCTCCCTGCCTCTCCATCAGCTCTCCTCCCTAGATCTATCCTGCTCATCACTACCAGATTAAATTTGTCCCTTTTCCCCTTTCTACCCAGATCACAGTATTAAACGCCAACACAGTATTAAACAGTCCAGTCCCATCATGCCCACTCCGTGTCACAGCCTCCACTTAAGCTTCTCTTTTTGTTTTCCTGGTCTCCTCTATGTCTTCAAAAGGATACACAGTTCTTCTGGTGCTTTAGATGTTTCCACTGGCTGAGATGCCCCCTTCCCAAAGCCTTTGCCCCTTGTCAAAATCCCATTCTTTATTTGAGGCCTAGAAAACTTCCTTCGTGAAACCATCAATGTCCACTCTGATCTCTTTCTTCTGAGCCCATTCTATTCATTTGTTCCTTTTTTTTTTTCCTTGTTATTCCTTCTTTTAACCAGTATTTATCAGGGACTCCTTTTTGTATGCCAGGTCCTGTGGACACAGAGGAAAGGCCTGGGTTCCTGCCTTCAGGGGGCATGGGGCAGACAGACATGTAAATGAGGAGCTAAGATAGAATGTCCTGAGTGCTAGAACAGACGGATGTATAGGGGAGGTACACAGTGTGAACCCAGAGGGAACTGCAGAAAGGGCCACTTCTAGGAAGACCCCACCAAGGAAGTTATTTGGGCTCAGTTTTGACATTCAGCTAAGAGCTATCAAGCAACGCATAATCACTTAATTACATACTACTTTGTATTTTTCTTCAATTGTTTACTGTGCTTATGTTGACTTCCCAGTGAGGCTAATCAGCTAAAGAGCAGGGACAGGCCCGGCACTCACTGTTCTCCGGCTAACGGCTAGCGACAGTGCCGGACAAACACCATGTGTTCAGAAAAGGCTTGTTGGCTTGTGGCAGATAAATAATCCAAGCTTCTCTGGGATAACTGCCTGAAGCAAGCCCCAACTCCACCGCCTAGCGGCCCATCACCGATCACAACCCCTAACTCGGAGCTCACACCAAACCCACCCCCTCTGGCAGGTTCCTTCCTGCCTTAGGGGTCAGACCTCAGCATCAGACACTTGCTCAGCTGCCCCCGATCCTTTATTGAAACGTCTGGTTTAACCCAAATAGAAGAGATTGCTGAGATACAGCCCCAAACAGAGGAAGAGGAAGTCACAAGGATATAGGATTTGAGAGATGGGGGCAAGTGTACACAGGTTCAGGGAACAGAAGAGAGATGGGGACCAAGGGATATGGCAAGAGGAAAATCACAAGAAAGGGTTTAGGGAATAGAGGCAGAAACAAACAATAGATACAGGGACATTGTGTGGCAAGAAACAAGTCACATCAGTAGCTGGGCTGTTGTGTAGGGGAAGTAACTCCTCAGGTGAAGAGTACCAGGGTCTCAGCACTCAGCATATAGACCCCAAGGGACCCAGTGGCAGAACATGACCTGGTGTCTCTGGAGGAGCTCAGGGAAGGCAGGAAGAAGCCTGAGCAGGTGGGGCAGAGAGATGGTTGTCATAGCAACTAGTCATCATCGTCGTCATCGTCATCGTCATCATCATCCTCTGTGTTGATCTCCCCCTCCAGCACATCCTCTAGCCAGTCCTCCAGCTCCTCGGCAGAAGGCAGGTCCTCCTCATCGTCCATCTCCATCCATATGCTGTCAGCCTAGGACACAGCACAGATAGAGGACTGCAGTTAAGCCCCACCTAGGTCTTTGAACCTGTAGTCCCACTCAGTAGACTCCACATTTTCCTCTACATCCTCTGCTCCCTTTCTTCGTCTGGAGGCTGCCAGGGAAGAAGGTCTAGGTTGGAACAGTGACAGTAGGAGTAGAAAGAATGACTGGATGGGTCAATAGGCTTTCTCCCTTCCCTCTTTCTGTCACCATCTTGTCGTGCTGAGCTTCCTAAAGCAGACCTCTCTGTCATGCCCTTGATGCAAAATCACTGGTGGTTCTCCATGGCCTAAAGAATCAAGTTAGAAGCTCAAAGCTCATTCAAGGCTTTTTATAACTTGCTTTTCCAGCACCATTCTCAGAGATCTCTATATTCTTAAACCATAAAACAAAACAAAACAAAACAAACCAACTTGCCTTTTTTTTAACCCAAATATTCATTTTCCTACTTTTGACCTTTTGCACCAACTTTCCCATTCACTTTGGAAATGACTTCTCGTAATTTTCACTTAGCGAACTCCTTTACGTTGGACAGTCTCCACATTGAAATCCACTTTTTAAAAACCCTTCTCTGAACCTCTGTGGCAGAAATCACTTTGATTTTGGCACCTTCCCAGCATTTTATTTCTATCTTTATTACAGAGTTTATCAAATCTGGCCTGGTAGTTAATGGAATGCCAACCTCCCTAGTTTGACTGAGAGAAGACTGTGAATTATTCAATTCAACTCAACGTTTTCAAAACACCTGTCATGTGTGAATGAGATTTCTGCCCTGAAAAAGCTCAAAGTCTGCTGGAAGAGACACACATGGTACATAAATAGCCATATAAAGTCATCTTCTCAATGTCAAATGGGCTCTAAGAGTATAAGGAAAAAGTTATTCCAAGTGGGAGATCTGGAAAGACTTCATGGAGAAGAGAATATTTGAATTGGGGCTTGAAGGATGAGCAGTCAGTTCTAACAAGTGGAGATGCCTGTGATCAGGCCATGATTCCTTCCCTCCATCCAGCCATTAGATTGGCCATTTCTGAGTCTTCTGGAAAGCCCAGCAGAGGAGAGCCAGCTATTCTGGGAAGCTGAGTTGGGGGTCAATGAGGGGTGAGAGCAAAGCAACTTACGTCAGTGACATTGACGACTCCTATTTGTGGGGCTGACAGGTCGATGTCAAACGTCTTCTCCCAGTATGGAACCAGCTGCGGAGAGACCACATGGGGCAATTTAAGGGAGTGGAGGAACACGTGAGTCCAGGAGGGTGCGAAGGTCAGCACAGGGCCCAAAGGAATAGGTAGAAAGCTAAGTAGCCAAAGGGTAGAAATCCCTAAGGAAAAGTATCAGGAGGACCAGCTAGGGACATCGACTCTCCTTTTCCAAGAAAACTAGATAGGAAACCCCTGTTCTGATCCTGGATCTGCTACTGAATGACCCTGCGGCTCTAAGCAAGTCACTTCCTCCTGGTGCTCAGTTTCTATATCTCTAAACTAAGGTAGTTAAGCACCTGGTAATTACCAATTTCCTCACATTTGTTTGTTCATTCAGTTAGTCTTTCAACAACCAGTGCTGGGCGTTGCAGATTAAACTGGGAATGCAGCCATCCCCTGAGATAGGGAATCTCTGTGCTTTGATTCAATGATTGTGTACGTCCACGTGCAGAGTTCATGTGTCCATCTGCTCCCCAAAACTCTGGTTTCCTCTAGAAGAAGTCAGCCCTGGGCATGACTCCCTGCCTTGCTTCTGCTTTGGGAGTCATGTGGGTGATGTCCCGTGTGATTCACTTCCAATCTTGCTCCCCTTCCCTGGGCTTTCTCCAGGCCCACGGTGCCCCTCAGCAAGCAGCCGGGGTAATCCCCAGAGCCCCACCTCGGAGACAGGATAGGAAGTCTGAAAACAAGCTCCGCTCAGAACATGCCATAGTCTGGGCCCTACGATAGGACAGTCGTGCCTGGGAGGTGCCTCTTACCAGCGGGAAATCATCAGGGTCAATCCAAATGATGCTAAGATCAGGGTTTTCCGTGTTATCTTGGGCCACAGCCTTGAGAGTCTCTAAGAACTCATAGCCATCTTGGAGGGAACACAAGCAGCAAGTGTGAGGTAGGGTGGAGAGAAAAGGGACAGAGAACACTGAGTCCAAATCTCTTTCCTCACCTCCCACAGCTCCACATGGCTAGCCCCACGCCATTTGTACTCTCCCAGGAGTGCCCCCTCAGGGAAGCCTACACTCTAAAAAACATCCTTGTCCCCCACCTTCACCAATCCTCCCATCCAACCCAGTATTCCTCCCTCACCAGGATCTGCTTCCTCTGCAAAGGCCACAATATGAATTCCATTCAGATCGTCCTCCTGTTGTCGGGGAAGAAAGGGTCTTAGCTATACCCCCTGAAGTCAGAGAGCCCAGAACAGACCCTAGATCTTCCGTGAGCCTGCATTTTATGAAAAGCCAACTTCTGGACCAGGTATGGTCTTGAGGTGATGATCCTTTCCCAAGTGGCAGGGCCCTGCTCAGCTCCAGGGCCCCAAGCCTCCCCAGCCCCAGAACTCGTGGCTCCTCTCTTGTCACCTTCCCCAACTTACAGTGACATATTCTTCAGAACAAAACACCCAACCTTTTCGGGTGCATTGTCTTTCCTACAAGTGAGGCATCAGGAACAGCGTGGTGGGATGTTTCCAGGACTACTCTGCACCCACCTCCGCTGCCCTGGAGCCTGGCCCTGGGCAGGGGTACTCACCCAGGTCTCATACATACTCTCAGGCTTCAGCTTCCTCAGCGTCGATCTAGAACAGACAACAGTCACTCCTCAGTGAGTGAGAATGGCACCCTCTCCCCAGAGGTTCCCCATTGTAGCGGTTGCCTCTGGGTCATGCCCAGGGTAAGGACAGCTTGTAACTCAGAACAAAGCCATCTGGCAAAATCTAAGCTCTGGGCACCAGGCCCAGATCATTGTTTGGTTTGAACAGGTGAGAGAACAGAGGGTGGTGGGCAAGAGGACTGCGAGAGAGACTTCTGGGACAAAAGTAAGGACTGGACATCTGTGTATTCATTTGCTTGTTCATTCATTCATTTATTCATGCACACATGCACTCATTCAGTCACTCACTCATTCAATAAAATTGGGTGTCTGAAATGTGCTAAGCCCTGTACTAGGTGCTGTGTAGATAAGAGTTGAACAAAGCAAATGCATTTCTGCTCTGATGAAGGGGACCCTAACCTAGAGGGAGAGAGGGAAGTATGGTTTACATTGATGAAAGCGTATTTCCAGCCGTGAAGTACCGGGAAAGAAGAGAACTATGTGTGAGTTTAGGGCACAGTTTATCAACCTCAGCCCTACTGACATTTGGGGCCAGGTAATCTTTTGTCGTGGGGGCTGCTGTGTGCACTGTTGGATGTTTAGTAAAACCCCTGGCCTTAAGACCCACTAAATACCAGCAGCATTCTCCCCAACCAAAACCCTCTCCAGACAGTATCAAATATCCCCTGAAGGGTAAAATTCTCCCTCCACCTCACCAAATCCCTCGCCCTGTTGAGAACCAGTGGGTGTAGGATAATGGACGGGAAAGACTGCAGGCCAGATCTGGGTTGGAGTCCAGTTCTGACTCTTAGCGACTGTGGAACCTCTTTACTTGAGTTGTTAAGAGGATTAAATATAATAACAGAGATAGAAAGCACCTCGCCATTCCTGGCAGACCACAGGTACTCAAACTCATCACAACCCCACAGATCACACCTAATGGAGAACCTTCCACATGTAAGGTCTCAGGTCTGGTTAGGATGCAAAATATTGAGGGAAAGGGTCAGTGTATCATGAGCACTGGCACACAGAAGCGGATGGTCTCAGTGAGGGAGCAGCCCATGTCACGGATGGGAGTTCCAGCCCTGTTCAGAGGTTTGCCCCTACCTCCTATGCTCCTCCACAAAGTTGACAATCTCCTCTTCGCTGTTGGGCTTGTCTGGAATGGTCACAGGCTCATCCATGAAAGCTTCATAAAAGTCAATCTCGTTCATCTTCAGGGTCAGCTTCTTTGCCACCTTTGGGAGAGAAGGTGGAGGGGGGGGCGGTGTGGTATCATGGTGAGGGGCAGTGTTAAGGGGGAGCAGGTATGTGGACGGGAGTCAGACACATGGGACTTCATTGATGCCACTGTGACATTGGGCAAGTGCCTTTACTTTTCTGGGCTTTGGTTGGATATGAGGGGAGTGGGTTAGATAATCTAAAATCTTTGGGGGTAGGGGAAGCCTGAGGCGGAGGTGGGCAGTGTGGTGGGCAGGGAGGGAACAGGTCGCCATGGGTTCTGGGAGAAGGGTGGGAGAGCTGCTGAGGAAGGAGCGTGAGGGAGGCACAATGTGTTCTGGGGTGGAGGACCTTGCTGTCGAAGGTGGCGAAGAAGGGGATGTACGGATGGAACTCCTCGGCGGCGTCCTCGTAGGCCTTGTAATCTGAAGGGGGAGGCAGGGTCAATCCCTGAGACAGTGGGGTGTGCCAGGGAGCCCTCTCCCCTCTGTCTTCCCAGTTCTTTGACAGGTGGGGTTCATCCTGGGACCCACCCCCCTCTAGCCCTCTGAGAGTGATTAAAGCGTGGTGGGTGGGGTGGAATGCTGAGGGTGCCCTCTGGGAATCCTCAGAGCGCAGAGCTGTTGATGGCGCTGACTGTGGCAAGAGGAGTTAAGAGATGGAGGGGCGGGGAAGTGGGTTGAGTGGGGAGAACCAGGGCGAGGAGCCGTGGAGGCTGAGGTTTACCCACGCTCTGAGTCTTTGCTCTTGAAGTAGCCGATGAGCTTGTTCTCATCCTCGATGTTCTCAAATGCCTGCAGCTCTCGTTCGCCCTCAATGAATTCCACAGGGTCCTCTAGGACCTGGAAGAGCAGCCGCGTTGAAGGTAAAGAGTGAGTTTCTGCCCTCACTGGTGGAAGCAGGGAGATGAATGGGGGAGAAGGGGGCTGGGAAACAGGAGGAAGGGGCTCTCTAAGGTTGGGATTGGTCAGGGGCGGGCATACAGTCTTAAAGCGAGGCCACTGGGGCCAAGTTCATGACTCCTCACATCGAGCAAAAACTCCACCAGGGTGTCAGCAGAAAGCTCGCCATCGTACTCAATGACTTCATCCCCCTTGAACACATAGATGCTGTCCTCTTCAGTTAGACCTAAGGAGTGGGCCAGAGGTGAGCCAAGATCCCAACCCTCCACGGAGCCAGCGGTCCAAATCCAGGGCCTGAGCCCCATTTTATAATCCCACTCTACTCCACGTGCTCTCCCTTCTCCGGCCTCACTTGCCTCCGCTGCCCTTTAGCCCCACACCCTCGTGTCTATGCCTTGGATTTAGCCCGGGAAGCTAGCAGGGCTCCAGGGGCTCCCCTGGGAGAAGCCTAGCGGGGGGCGCAATGTAGGAAGACAGACTCTAGCAAGATTTCTCCCTTTCTCTGTTCACCATACGAGAGATATTGGTGTTATCGACGCCGAGGACTCCAGTGGCCAGTTGCCAGTTTGGCCCTTGAACCCTCTGTTACAGGGCTACTGACCAGCCGTCTTCACCATTGACCACCCCGCCCGCACCCCCGTCGGATCCCGGCTCAGGCTGCGTTGCCCCCTGGTGGCCGGTGCTGTAATACGAGCCGCGGTTCGGGCGGGGGAGGGGTGACCAGAGGCGTTTGCGGAGGCCTCTCCAGCTCCACCTGAGTTCTCTTGTTCCCCCGCCCCCGGTCCTGTTTTTTAATTAGCTGAAAAACGTGCTAAGAAGGCCACACCCACGTCTGTCTGGTATTTGAGCACGGGTCTTTGTAAGAAATAAAAAAGAGGCCAGGGCCCTGAGCCACCTCCCTTGCCAGGTCGGTATTTGTCCCCTTTTCAGAACAGGCAGGGCGGAGTTCCTAGCCTGCTGGGGGGGCTGGTTCCGCGGCCTCGCCAGCCGCCCTCCCCTCCTGGGGTTCTCACCCGCCCTTACCTAGTTTCTTGGCCACAGCTGCATCCTTCTCCGAGTCCACCATCCCGAAGCCAACACCCTTGTCTTCCAGGACTTGGGCTGCTAACTGCAGGGAGGGTGAGGGTCAAGTCAGCCCCTGGCATTTTTCGTAACCCCCGCCCCGCCATCTCATGCTTCCCGCTCGGGTCCTTTGGGAGGCAGGGAATTGAGTTCGCACGGACGCTGTGCAAGGATCCAGAATACTGCCCCTTTCCCTACGATGCCACCCTGTTGTTCTTCAGCTCAGTGTTTCGTGTTTTGCTTCCTGTGTGCCACGGGCTTATTATGTTGAACTTTGAAGCGCTATGTGGCTGCTCCCGTTTCCTCAGGGACGCTGAGCAGGCTGGCTTTAGAGAGGTTTTAGTGAGACGAGGCCATGCCTCCTGTGGGGTGACACCTCCGGGAGTCTCACTAGTGGCCCACCCTGGGGAAAGTTGTGGAGACTGGAGGGTAGCGGCAGGGGTAGGGGATGGGGGGATGTCTGGTCACATTGCTGATGAGTGGGGAACACCTGAGAGCTGAGAGTAGAGGTTGCCGTGGCCAGAACGCGTTTCCCTCAGGGAAGGAGCCAGAGACCAGAGGAGAAGCGAGCTGGGCTCTCCTCATCCAGGTGAGCTTTGCCCTTCGCTGTCCACCTCAGCCTGCTCCCAGGCTGCAGACAGTCACTCGCCAGGTCCCTGCCGGTCAGCCTGCCAGCTGGGCTCCCAGCACCGTTGTGCTGTGCCTGGGGCATGGCTTGTGCCTGAGCCCCACCCAACACAGCTCCTGGAGTCTCAGAAGGACTGGAATGGAAGGGAGGCAACTGGCAGGTAGGTGGCCACGGATGCCGAGCACTCAGGATAAAAATACTCAGCTCATTAATCAGATGGCGGGGTCCAGCGCCTGGCAGGGGCACACAGAAACAAGAGCCCGCGGTCCTGGTATCTTGCCCTGAAATCCTCCGAGCTCCGGGTGAGCCGAGGACTATCTGCACTGCCAAGCTGGAGAAGGGGCTGAAGCCCGGGCAAGGAGCTGCCTGCTCACAGGTGCTGGCTCCTGGGGAGGCCTGTGTGACTAGATCGCCCCATCACCCCTGAGCACAGGTGTTTTTCGTTCTACCAGCCCCTCTCCCCTTTGGACCTGAAGTCAACTTGGGGGTGAGGAGAATCCTCCCAGAAAGAGAAGCTGGAGAAGGCATTCTGAAGTCTCCTCCAGCTGCAAGTCTTCTACTCAGAATATCCAGCTTGATCTCATTGGGGTAGATGGGGAGTTGGGAGGGGAGGGAAAGAGGGGGACTAAGAGACCTCTGGGAGGCATGGTGTCTCTAGTAAGCTTTAGCCAAGAAATCAGTGACATGCAAGGTGCTGTTAACATTTCAATGGACTCAGTTTAGATCTTTTTGGCGGCCCTGCTCCTGAAGTGCATAGAGAGGGGCAGTTCTGGCTAGGACTGTTGATGAGGGGTGCAGTCCTCTGCACTGCAGTTCTCCCCCTTTCCCTGAAGAATTCTTTCCTCTTTTGCCCCCCTTCCAAGGATACCCCAGTCCTAGCTAAACCTAGCATTGCCAGCCTCCCACAGTGTGGGGGAGACACTTTTTTCAGTCCCCTCTCTCCTAAGTTTGCGTGAGTGACTACAGTGGTACTTCTGGGCCCCCAAGTCTCTGTTTCTCATTCTGTGGAGGCCACATGCCGCTTGGGTCCTGTTGGTCAAGACCAGCATCCTGCTTCACTGCCCCTGGCCCCAGATCCCACCCTCAAAGGCCTCCATGGGGTTGGAGGATGGGAGAGCCGCAGAGAGGGGCTGGGTGTGCTCCGCTGGCCTGCAGATCCCGGCACTCACCTCCAGGATCAGCTCCTCCATCTCAAATTGTCTTTGTGAGGCCTTGTCGTCCTCCGGGGGGTCATGGTAGAGAAGTGCCAGCACCTCGTACTTCTTGAACACATTCTTGTAGTTCTTTGCGTTGACATTGACCACACGGTCCACACCATCGTACTCGGGGAAATCCAGCCCATCCTCCCCCTGCACCCTGGACCCTAACACCAGCAGTGACAGTAGTGCCAGCTGCAGGCCCAGCACAGGTCTGCCCCGCATCCTGTCTGCAGCACGCATGGAGGTAGTGAGAGCTGGGTGGTCTCTCCTGGTCCAGAAGAGGTTCACTGGGGTACAGAGGGCCCCCCAGGTCCTGAATCCTAAGTTAGGGGTTCACAGTGGGGGTGGGGTGGGAACTGGCCTAGGGCAGTGGACAGAGGACACTGCTGGGTCCTGGAGACACTGTCAACAGAGCCAAGAGAAAAAGGGTCAGGAGGAGGAATAGGAGCAGGGGGCGGGGAGGGAACCCGAGCTGCCCCTGAGATTGGCACCCCTAGGCCCCACCTGGTCCTGTCTAAATATGTTTCCAAAATTGGCAGGAGAGACGGGTAACCTTCTGAGGCCAGTACAGCTCCATCAGACTGGAATCCTCCCGCCTCCTGCACCATTCCCCCAGGGTCCCAGAGCCTTCTCCCCTCCCTGCACAATGGCCAGGGCTCCTCAGCCCCTGTCCCCACACCAGCCTAAGAGCTCATCACCATATTAAGAAAGGAAAATGCTGGAGCTAAAAATAAGACCAGATGAGTCGGAGGTAAATGAAACTGGGGCTGGTAGAGCGGGGAGTTGGGGTAATTAGGAGAAGTGAGAGACAGGAGACTCAGAGAAGGAAATGGGGGTGTAGAGAGAGAGATATTCTGGGTTAGAGGTTAAAGTCAGAATACAGGGGAGAAGGGACCAGGGCAGTATTAATATTAGAGTTCTAAGACCTGGGATCCTCTCTAGGTGATGTCTGTTTCTTTGGTCCTGTAGAGAAGAGGGGACAATAAAAATGCACGCCAGCCTGCAGGAAAAAGACCCTCAGCACTTCCCTTTAAAGAACCAGGACCAAGGATGAGGTCATTCTCTGAATACAAGATGGAGCTGCATCCAGGACTGGAGACCTGGCGGAGCTCCCGCCGGTTTCCTTTACTTCACTCAACACTTCTAACTTGGGAAGGCAGGGGAAGGGCGGGTATGGGTTGGGTAGTGCTGGCCACATCCATCCCTGAGAGATGTGCATTTGGGGTTCCTCTGCCCAGGAAGAATGGGGACAGGAATGGGGACAGCCCTTGGCTGCTGCCTCCTGCTTACGCTCTCAATTTTGGTCCTAACAGGGACTCAGTTTTCTGGGCATAGTGAAGAGGGAGGGTCCCAGGCTGAGTGATCTCAAGGACAGCAGTGCATAGCAGTCACGCCTTCATTCCTATGTCTCTGACAAGGAAGAAACCCTAGGGGAAAAAATCAATAGTGGGAACTCATAAAGAGGTAGAGCCAAGCTTGTAGACAAATTCTGTGCACCTGAGAGCCAATTGGAGTAGGAGGGGAGGGGTCCTAACATGGTAGAGCCCAGCTCGAGGGCGAGGGCAAAGTCGATGAGTTCAACTCTGTGCACCTACAAAGGAAGAAAGTGCCCTCTCATCGGTCCTCCAGGGCTCTTAGTGTTTACAGGTAAACGGAGGCATGCGGGAGACCATGGAAAGGCTAGATCAAAGTCAGAAACCTCTCATCCCCACCCTGCGATAGCTCTGATTTTGGAGTGACAGCGTTTATGTTGCACCCGGGTGGTGGCATGAAATTCTCTTAGAGGAGTAACTTTTCCACACTCCTGCGGTGCATAATCCGGGAAAGTCTCAGGATTGTGGCAGGATTGTGTTTAAGAGGGACAGCTGTCACTGGGGCAGGAGAGCTAGCCTGAGCAGGGCACGTGGGAGGTGGAGAGACCTCCGAACCCATCTCCTGGTCTCACAGGGGAGTGACTAACGTGCCCACAGCCCCACTCCCAGAACAGAAGGCAGGACAGATGGGCAGACTCTCCCAGAAGTCGGTGACCCAGATCACATCCAGCCCTGATCTCTCGCATCTACCACACTCTGGGGGAGGGGAAACATTTGGACAGAGCCCTTGGAAGATTAGACTTGCCCATGATGACGCTGACTTTCTGTACCCTGAAAGGTGTGAAGTGGGACTAAAGGGTGGTCCAAGGCCTACTCTGTTTCCTTATCTCCTTCTTCAGCTACCAGATTTTTCATCCTATTCTGCTCCCTGTCTTTGACCTTGGCTCTTCAGTTCCACCATATGCTTTCCAGTAGCTACCTCACCCCATCCTTTTCTCTCTGATGCTTTGCTTTCTACTTTCTGCCCAGTCCCTTCCCTCTGGGCCCCAGCTTTTAGGCCCTTAGACTCAGCAGGATCAGCCACTGGTATCAAATGACCCTGAGTTGGGGCCTCTGTATTTTTAACCCACCAGATACCCGAAGCTCTTGCTCCTGAAACCTGAGGAGCTGGGCCCTCCATACCTCATTCACACACACCCTGGCCTCTCCATCTTCCAGGGTCTGGTTCAGCTGTGTCAGCAGCTGAGGGAAGGACCCCAAACTGTCCCTAGGAGGCCTTGCATTGGAGGAGGGAGGGGAGCACAAGTGGGGAGACCTCTGAGCGGGGAGAGATGTAGGGGAAGAGTGGCTGACTGTCCCTTTTCTTTGCTAGCCCATGGCCACCCATCCAGACCTGCCCATGGCCCCTCCTCCATCACTATTCCATTTTTTGTTCATTTTATTGCTTTGTATTTGTATATTTTTGGCCCAGCCCTCATGGGAGGCCTAGCCTGAAAAGTGGTGAAGGGCACAGGTCCTGGAATCAGAAAGACCTTAGTTTCCTCATCTATAAAACAGGATGGAGTGGTAAGAATATGTTTGTTGTGTGAATTGGTGGTGGAAGGCGCTTGTCCCACTGCAGGCATAGCATGCAGTCACTGAGCACATTGACTTTTGTTTTCAGTGACAGCCTGTGTGTGATTCCCCTCAGCTTCCCTCAGCATTTCTCTCTTGCCCTGTACACTTTTAGCGCCATGCAGCCAATCCTCTCCACTGAAAGAAGCCTGAAAATGAACTGAGCCACAGGGTGAAGTGGACCAGCTCCCAACACAGGGCCAGGGAATGGGTGAAGAGGGAGGGAGGGCCGGGCAGGCAAGAATGGCTCCTTGGGGACTCCTTACCCACCGGGTTTGTGGGCCCAGACTCAGACACCAGGATTTGGGGAACACCCATCGCCCCTTGTGGAGCCTGGGGCATGCGTGGACAGTGTGCTTTGCCTAAAGCAAAGGTTACAGGGACCCAGAAAGTGCTGTTTCAGCCTCTCTTTCAAGGCAACAGCCAAGAAAAAGAGGCGGCAGGCAGGGATCACCTGTGCCCTCCTCAGGGGAGGGGCTGAGCCCCACGCTCACCACGCGACTTTTCCCGTCATTTAACTTCGCTGCCCCCAGTTCTTCACTGATGAAATAAAGACTCTCCTCGCACTAACACTCGGATTCTATGAGCTGATGTGAGGAACTAGAGTGGGAGCTAGACAGCCACCTGCCATCACTGGATGTGGGTGCTATAATCCCCGCTCTAGGGTCTGGCTCTGCTGGCCTCTTCTCCCCTTCTCCCATTTCTCTCGTTCCAGTGCGACTTGTCCTGCCCTTGCTCTCCATGGGGTTGGAGAGTGACTTGAACGTTGGGACAGCCATCAAGGGACAACAATGCTTGATTTGGATCCTTCTCATTCTCAGTTGCCTGCCTGACTTTTCCTGCCCAGATGTAGGATGACCGTGTTGCAGAAATCAGATGGGACACATCCAGCCGAGTGAGAGATGCCAACGTTTAATCTACAATCTGGCTACTGATTCGACAGGACATGCCCCTCCCTACTGGGCTCTCATCAGACACAGACAGGGACTTCATTATCTTCAACCCACCCCTCCTCCTTCCTCCCCATGGTGCCCCTCAATCCAGCCCCAGGATGGTCCATTCTTTCATCCAAGGTGATTCATCACAGCATCTCTCTGTCCCATCTCAGATGTTACGCCAAGCTCATAATTCCTAACCCCCCTACCCGCCCACTGCAGGCCCTCAGGACACCTCTATGTCTTGCGAAGCTTTTCCTCTGCTGAGTTTAATAGTAGGTCTCCCTTTCCAGCCAGCCTGTGGAAGAGAAGACAGCAGAGTGAACTGGGGAAGGCAATGGGAAGGCAGAAAGGAGATGTGAACAGAAAGTGAGGACCAGGGGAAAGGCCTGAGGGTGGAACTCAGGGCTCTGAGGATTGGAAGGAGCAAGATGGTGGAATCAAGGACTGAAGGACCAAGGACTGAAGGACAAGGGTCCACGCACATCCAAGGCAGCAAAGGGGAAAGAAAGAAGGGCAATGAGTCTGGAGGAACCAGGTGGGATGGGAGGGCTCGTTAGGAGGCTGGAGATCACTCAGTCAGAATCAGGTACAGGGAGCCTCACCGCCAGGATGACGTCGAATGGTGAGTTTTCTTATTTCATCGTAGATGAAGATAAGAAGGCTGTAGGGAGTGGCACAGAGCCACCACAATGTCCTGTAGAGAGCAAGAGTTGTTCAGTGTGGCAGGAGACAGAGGGGCTGGAGAAAGGCAGGTGCAGGGAACAGTGTACAAGCATCGAGTCTGAGAAGGTCAGAGCCTGAGGGTGAGGGAGGAGAGAGTTAAGTGCCACATCAGAGGTACAGGTAGTGTTGACAGAGATTATCTACCAGCTTTGTGGAATTGCCAAAGGAGGCCCCCTTCACCTTCCGGGTCCTCTAGGCCTTGCACCCACCAAGGGGAGACTGTTCAAGCAGAAGAGGTCTTATCTGAGACTAGATGTGTGGCACTATTTTTCCAGACATACACACTCCTCCATGTTGCACCTAAAGGGGAAATTTTTTTCTTTATGAACCTCTTTTACAATTAGAGACCAGGAAGATGTACTGTGGGGAGAACCACATTGAAGCAGAACCACATTTGTTCTCTTGGATGGCAGAGAGATGGCCTAGGCTGTCATTCAGCGCTGTCTGAATGAAGTGTGTTACAAGGTGCATGAGAAGCTTAGTATTTTCTAGTAGCCACATCAAAATAAGTAAAAAGAAACAATGAATTTTAATAGTATATTTTACTTAGCTCAATATTCCCAAAATATTATTACAAAATGTAATCAATGTCAATGTTACCAATGAGACTTTATTCTCCTTTTAAATCTTCAAAATCTAATGAGTCTTTTACACTCACAGTATATAGCAAGTCAGACCCTAAATTTTTAACGCTTAAAGGAAAACGTTCACCTAAAACAGTACAGTTTTATGTAACAGAAAAACATTTGATACTGTTGTCATTTTTAACTTTACATTTACTAAAACGAAATAAAAACACATATTCAGTTTCTCCATCTTGCTAGCCATGTTTCAAGAGCTCAGTAGTGGCTACTGTATTGGATAGCACAGGCCTAGGCCAAGTTTCTTTCCACCCACCCCAATAGGAACAGTTATAACATATAGTCACCCATTTGTTCAACAACAATCATCGTGTCTACCCTGTGTTCCTTTACGTCCTGGAGAAATGAAAATGATGATATGGTTTTTGATCCCAAGGAGCTTAGCAATCAAGGAAAAGAGGATAGAGAAACACAGAATAAACAATCTTAATGAGTATTATGGTCAAGGTGTATACACAGGGTATCTGGGAGCACAGGTAACACTGTGCTCAGCCGCACTTACTTATATATTAGCAGCCATCGCAACGATAACAGAGTAACTTCTAACAGAGCATCCACCATGACCCAAGCCCTGGGCTTGGTGCATGATATTCACTTCTACACATTAATTCTCACAACGGCCTGCCTGGTTTATATTACTGATATTTTACGGGTGAAGTTGGAGCTCACAATGGTTAAGAAGTTGTTCTAAGGTCCCAGAATAAAACACCATAGAGTTGAAATTCCAACCTGGGTAACTATAACTGTGTGTAGTGACGGACGGCTACTAGACTTACTGTGGTAATTGCTTTGTAAGGCATATGAATGTTGAATCACTATGTTGTATCCCTGAAACTAATATAATGTTATATGCTAATATAACCATAAACCTTTCAAACAGAAATTTATACCTGGGATTATTAGTATCTAAGGGCAATGACAATCTCTTTCATTAAACATGAATTGAGCACATACAGTACACAAAGCATTGTGTAAAACACTGCAAGGGATAGAAAAGTGAACAAAGTATGTACATACACAAAAATGAGTTGTAAAAATGTACACTTAATCATGAACAAAGGTTACCCATGTAAGTGGGGCGGTGAGTGCAAGTGGAGTGGGAGTTTTGCTTTTTCCTCTGTAAAAATGTTGAATGTAACTTTTTCATAACATACACAAATGTGCAAATCAAAACATGGGACTCAAACGAACAAAACGAGGCACCGAACAATACAACTTTCAGTATGCCCATTCACACAGGTGCACATTAAAACGTACTTGCACAAGTACAACAGAAATAGTCACACGTACTGGGCTAATTTTATGATCACTTCAGCTCTGAGCGTATGCATCCTTGGATGGCTAACCACACCTCATCATAAAAAAGAAAAAAAAGGTGCCACTCTGAAAAGTGGTAAGTCTGAAAATTTGCATGTCTGGTGGGTTGTGATCACTTGGCACGTTCCCTAATCCCTCCCTAAGTGAGAAGCATTTGTCAGAGCACAGACAATTCTTGTACCACTGAGTGTACCCCACTTATCGAGATGTCCCTCAGCTGGGCCTTCCCTATTCGGCCATATGTTCCCTGGCCCCCTCTTACTCACTTGAGTGGGTACATTCGCAGGGCCACATCCATGCCTGGAGTGTAGGACAGAAAAGCAGCCAGTAACGTTTCCTCCAGGAGGCCAAATATTAGGATCTTGTTTCTAGGAAAAAATGGTTTCCGAGTGTGTTGGAGACAGGAAGGGAGCGGTAGGAACAATGGTGTGGCCCAGTAGTGCAGGTTTGGGAATGAGGACACTCGGGACCCTTGGGGAGCGCTCACTTCATGCCCTGCTTGAAGACTGAGTTGCGGCGGGTCTTGCAGATGATGAGGTCAGCCCACTGCACCTCCACGATGCTGACAAAGAAGGCCGTTTGGCAGGTGAACTCCACCACCTTTCTCTGCTCAAACGTCTGTGGAGAGGACGGACAATATCAGAAGGGATTCAGATACACCTCTGCTTTCCCAGGCCCCAACTCTGAGTTAGGCCTTTAGGCTCCCACAGAACTTTGTTTGTATCTCTTTTAGCACTTTTCATGTCATATTATGAGTTGTTTATATGTTTTCCTTATCTGGCTGAATTAGTCCTAAGACATGACTTATTTATCTTTGTGTCCCTCTCCCATGCTCAGTTCAGTGAATGCCATATAGTCTGGCTCAATAAGTACTAAGTTAGTAAGAAGGGTGGTATAAGAAGATGGGCTTCAAGAGAAATGCAGTCAGGGGAAATGGGTCAGTAAGGAATGTCTGGCCAGAGGAGAATCTAAATGCACAGGGGAGAGGAATGTGTGAAGGGTGGTACCAGACAGGAGATGGCATTTCTCTATTCATTGTTCTTTTTAAAATATCCCCACCCAAGGATACAGTCATTGATCTTTAAAGAGAGAGGAAGGGAGAGAAGGAGGGAGAGAGAGAAAAATCAATGTGAGAGAGAAACATTGGTAGGTTGCCTCCCTTATATGTCCTGACCTAGGATGGAAGCCCCAACCTAGGTACGTGCCCTGACCTGGAATCGAACCTGCAACATTTTGGTGTATGGTATGAAGCTCCAACCAACTGAGCTACCCAGCCAGGACTCATTCGTTCATTTATTCACAGTTTATGTGTAAGGAACTCATGAGTCTAGTGGGGAAGATAAATATGTTATGTGAGTATAATAGGTTATAAGAGAGAGCTCACAGAGGACTATGGGAACATAAAAAGAGGTGCACCTAGGCTCTTCAATTTTCAGCCTTTGTTTTCTAATTATTTAAAACTATATTTTCCTCCAAGTACAACTTTGACCACCTTCCATGATTTGTAGTATCTCATTATTGTTCAGTCTTATGTATTTTCAAATTCTTTAATCTACAAGTTATTTATAAACATGCTCTTTCATCTCTTAAAGCACAGGCTTTAATCTCCAATCTCATTTAGATGCACCTGTTTTTTAAAAAAGATTTTATTTATTATTTTTAGGGAGAGAAGAAGGGAGAGAGGCGGAGAGGGAGAGAAGCATCAATGTACGGTTGCCTTTCACCTGCCTCCAGCCACGGACCTGGCTGGAGACCTGGCTTGCAACCTGGTTATGTGCCCTGGCTGGGAATCGAACCTGCAACCTTTGGATTCACAGTCCAGCGCTTTATCCACTGTGCCACCAGCCAGGGCTTGTGGTAGTATTTTTATAGCAGCAATAGGAAACTAATACACATTCCTATAGTTTTGCCTTTTTAAAAATGTCACATGAATAATATCATGCAATACTTTTGGATCTTCTTTCACTTGGCAAAATGCATTTAAGATTCATCCATGCTTATGTTATGTATATTTTACCACCACAAATAGATTCATTCATGCTGTTGCATGAATCAATAGATCTTTCCTTCTTATCACTGTTATGCATGTGCCAATTTGTTTATCATTCACCTGAGGAAGGACATCTGGTCAGTTCCACTTTTTGAATAAAGCTGCTATAAACATTAAAAAGAGAGAAAGGAATGAAAATTAGACCTCACCTTTATAGAGTTTATACTCAGGGCAATTGTTCTCAACCTGTTTTGCAATACCTCCTAATATCTTTGATGTAATTTGATGTTTCTTCAAATTAATTTTAATTACCTTTAGTTCATTATACATGAACATATGTTAAGCTACATCTTTGCGCAGGGAGATGATATCAAGATACACAACTAACAAGGGCATTCTGGCCAGGTGGCTCAGTTGCTTGCTGCATTGTCCTATATACTAAAAGGTTGTGGGTTCAAATCCTAGTTAGGAAACATCTCTAGGTCATAAGTTTGATCCCTAGTCATGCTGTGTACAGGAGGCAACCAATAGATGTTTCTCTTAGATCATTGTGTCTCTCTCTCCTTCCCTCTCTATAGAACCAATAAATGTATCCTTGGGTGGGGATTAAAAAAAAAAAAACACTTAACAAGAGAAAGGGTTGAGGTGATATGGGCAATGAGGACTCGGAGCATCATTGGACCCTGGAGCAGTGTTGGCAGCTGGGAACATTGACATCTGATGGCCGCATGAGGCCCAGCTAGAAGTCATCAAATGCATATGAGGGGCATCTTTCCAACACTCCAGATTTCAACATACTTTTGAGAAACCTACAATTCGCATGGCTGGAGGTACTATGATGAAGTGGGAAAGTGCTGAGCAGGAATCAGTCCAAAATTCTAGTCTAGCTCTTCTGATTTTGAGCAAGTCACTAAATCTTTCCAGACTTAGTTTCCTCATTTATAGCACGATGGCAGTAGGCCTTGGGTTGTTTATGGTACTAAGATTCTAGCAACAACTGGTGTTACATCTCCCATTGTCTTAGAACTTGGGGCAAGTGTAGTAAAATTATTAAACACATAATATCAGTTAGAGGGCTCCTGTTTGGTTCTCATTCATCTTGAGTGTTAGGAAAGACTACTACCAAGAGGCATCCTATAGGTTTAAAAGAGTTTAGAATGAGCCCTGGCCAGGTAGCTCAATTGGTTAGGGTGCTGTCCTGATACTCCAAGGTTGCAGGTTAAATCCCTAGTTGGGGCACATACAAGAGTCAACCAATGAATGCATAAATGAGTGGAACAATAGGTCCATCTCTCTCTCTCTCTCTCTCTCTCTCTCTCTCTCTCTCTCTCTCCCTCTCTCCCTCCTTCACTCATAAAAATACAGTTTAGAATGACAAGGAAGGGATATACAAAGAAAATAGCTTTTCTGATTTAAACTTATATTGTTTGAACTCCCACGGAGGGGGAAATCATAACAGGAGAGAGAGGACCCAGTGCTCATTTCTGGGCAATGATGGTAGAACAGAAATCAGACTCTACAAGCCGACAGGACAAAGATGACTTCCAGGTCAAGGAAGCTAAAAGATACAGAGAGGTAAGGACAGACAACAGACTGGAATGAACACAAATTAAGTCATTGTAAACAAAGAAGAATATTGGCTGACATGGTTGGAGATTGAAGTCAATTATTAGAACACTCTTATAGGACTAGAGATAAGGCACCAACGCTGGCTCCTCTATTCTCCCATTCTTAAAAGCATTTGCTAAACCCACTCTTCCCTGTCACTTCTTCACTCTTATGAGCCTCTGTCTACTACCCTACCTCTTTTACTCACCCACTGCTGTCCATAGGTGTCCTCCAGATCATTGAAGTTTGGGTTTTCCCAGGCGCTGCGGATGCCCATCAGAGTAAAAGGCTTAAAACCATTTTCAGCCAGGATTACAAAGTAGGTAAAGAATCCAGCCAGAGCCTGAATCATTCCTGTGGGCAGTAAAGTCATAGAACAGGGGAACCTGGTTCAGAGAAAGACTTCGAAAGGCAGACTTTGAAAGGGGCAGTTACTGGGACTGTCTTCTAGCTGGGTTGGTGTTAGGCTGTGATGCTGAGGACTCTTCTAGCAACGATCTGATCCCGTTATTTCCGTAAGACTGGCCTCCACGCCCTGCTATTTGTTTCTAAGCTCTAACCCAGAGTCACATTTTGACCATGTATTCTTAGCATTTGAAAGGACCTTAGAGGGGATGTCTTCTCTCTCCCCAATGAGTGACAGCTGGACTCCTCTGTCCTCGTTTCCTCTGACACAAAGACACTCATCAAGTTCTCTCTTGTCCTTACTTCTCTCCCATCTAGCCCTGACTTTGCCCTTAGTCAAAATCTCTGTTTCCTGTGCTTAGACTACAGCAGTAGCCTACTAACTACAGAGCTGTGCACTCTGGAGATACCCATGGACATTGGTCCTCATGACAAGTCTGAACTATTATTTACATCTCATAAGTGGGAAAACCGAAGCACAAAACAGATTCAGTCATTGTCCGGGGTCTTGCAGGTAGTAAGTGGTGAAATTGGCATTCAAGCAAAGGCTCTTAAATCTGTACTTTTTCTGTATTTCTTCCTCTCGATATTAGGATAGTCTCCCCTGTCCTCACTCTCTTTCCTTTCCATCTCCCATTCTACTCCCTGAAATATTCTACTACACCTGGCAACACAATAACAAAGATGTCTAATGGTTCTTAACTGCATTTTAAAAATGGCCTAATAATCTATAGCCTTATTTTCCACTACTGCTTTACCAGGAATAAACTGTTTTATTTACTCTTCAACAACCAGGCCATGTGAATTTCTCCTCCTTTTTGTCACCTACACTTAACCATACGTTGCATAGTCTAAGCCTTATCTTTCAACATCAGATTTAAGTCTTGTATCCTCCATAAGACCTTCTGAAAACCTTCATGATTGGTAAGTCTGCTTCTTTTGGTACTCCTGTCTATACTCATTATTTGGCACTTGGAAAGCTGCTATTATTATTATTTTTTTTTAAAAGGTATTTTTTTAAAATATTTTATTTCATTATTTTTAGAAAGAGGGGAAGGGAGAGAGGCAGAGAGGGAGAGAAACATCAATGTATGGTTGTCTTTCACCTGCCTCCAGCCACAGACTTGACTGGAGACCTGGTTTGCAACCTGATTATGTGCCCTGGCTGGGGAACCGAACCTGTGACCTTTGGGTTCGCAGGCCGGCACCTTAACCACTATGCTACCAGCCAGGGCTTATTATTTTATGTATGTTTGTTCCTTCCTGACTGGACTTTAAGTTAAGGGCAGATCATAGATCAATGGTTCTTTGTGTTCTCAGAGCATAGCACAGTTTGTCGTTAAGAAAATATCTCCTGGGCTTCCAAACCAAGACGGCTCCAATAACTAGACAGGTGCAACCGCTCCCCACTCCCTTCACCCCTGCATTCCTCTGGCCGCACCAATCTGTCCATAGGCCATGCCAATGAGACGGTTGTTCACCAGATTATCAGTTTTTGGATTCCGTGGAGGCCTCTTCATGATGTCACTCTCAGCTGACTCATAAGCCAAGGAGATGGCAGGGACCTGGAGAACAGAAGGAGAAACTCAGAAGTCACTTGAGCTCTGTCCCTCTCCCTGGATACAGATTCTCCCTATTACTCAGCCCATCTCACGGAAGTTCCATGAGCCAGGCCCAGTTCGCCCCTCACCATGTCAGTGCCTAGGTCGATGCAGAGGATGGTTATGGTGCCTAGAGGCAGGGGTATGCCCAGGATGATGAAGAACAGGAAGGGGGTGATCTCAGGGATGTTACTGGTCAGGGTGTACGCAATGGATTTCTTCAGGTTGTCAAAGATGAGGCGGCCTGAGGAGAATGATCAACCTTGTGTAAGAAGCATAGAGATGACACAACTCCCACAGACCAGCTCCTGTACAGAGACACCACTACGAAGTAGTATCATGATCCATGAAAGGGTCTGGAGGTCCTAGGCCTCCGGGGTCCCAGTGTTGTATCTAAATTGTGAAACTATCAGTTATATCCAGGATTATTAGCATGCCCTATCTATTCTTGAGTTCAATATGGTTACTGTCATCTGGTCTCTGAAAATTAAACAGGGTTGGGCCTCGTTAGTGCTTGGAGATGTTGGTGAATGCCAATCTAAAAGCCATTAGAAGATTAAGGCTCAAGTGGAAAGAACCTGGGCTTGGATTCCAATCCCATTTTCTGCCATAACTAGCCTGTGAACTTCATTCTTCCTGCCTTGTATGATGGCTTGATTCCTTCCCTAATGACTCTTTCAAAAATTGTAATCTCTTCCTATACTCCCGGCCTTATTTTTTTTCTGTTGCACTTATCTTCTAATATACTATGCAACTTTGTCTTATTCCACTAGCAATTAAATTACATGAGACAGGGATGTGTGTTGTTTTATTTCCCACTGCTGTAACCCCAACATCTAGAATAGTACCAGATACATAGTTGGTTCTAAAAATTTTTATTGAATTGAATAGATACAAAATACTGAGCAGTGTCTGGATCATATCAATAAAATGATATACTATTATTACTATGTGGATTGTATAGGTTTAAGAGGTAGGGAGCCTGGGGTGCAGAATTCTGGAATTCTCCTGTTTACCAGTTGGTATTGTATTCAGAATTCTCTGGGAAGAAGTATAATACATTTTGGCTCATGCAGTCCATTTATAAATCAGGGGCCAGCTGATCTTGATATGTCAATACCACTCAGGGAACAGATCACTGGGAGGCCATCCTTAGGTTAAGGAGTATGAAATAGTCCCAGGGGTATAGTTATGTCTTGGAATTTACTGTGGACCTGCTGGAATCACCATGAAAGAAGAAAGAAGCTACAATACTATGCCACAGTCCCAGGCTCCCTAAATAATCTAGGCTTTCCTCCAACCTAATAGAAAGAGCTCCTGATAGTGAATTTCTAAGTACCGGCTGAATCTAATTTGCAAAGTTTTGTCTTACAGTGATTTCCCCCAGTCTTTACAGGATCATCGAGTTTGGATGATGGGCAATGGGAATGAGAGTACTGCATGTCGACTCCCACCTGAGTCTGAGGGTCAAGTCCCAACTCTGCTTCCTCACCCTCCTCCACGCCTGTGACGATGGAAGCGAAGTTGTCATCCAAAAGGATCATGTCGGCTGCCTCCTTAGAGACGTCAGAGCCAGTGATGCCCATGGCAATGCCGATGTTTGCCTTCTTCAGTGCCGGGGAGTCATTCACCCCGTCTCCTGTCACCGCCACGATGGCTCCCTGGGAGAAGCAGAGAAGCCTACTATCAGATTCAACACCAGTCTCCCAAATCAGTGTGATCTCCTTATCCCTTGCTTTCTGATGTAATCATATTTGATATAGGCCTATTAGCCCTTCCTTCTCCTGCTCCTCCTGAGATATTAAAGCTCTCAGAGAGCCCCCAAATTGATGCCCACCTCTGGGGTTCAAGACAAGATGCTCTCTGGAGTTTCCTCTAGCCAAGCCCACATTCTGGGCCTCGGCCAGGTCTACACTATGTGATTTCTGCCAGATTCTCTCTCTCTCTCTCTCTCTTAAATTTAATTTTATTGTTGTTGTATTACATTCATCCCACTCTCCCCTCTCCCCTCCCTCCCACTCCCCTGCCACCCCAAAGTCAATCCCACTTGTTGTTCATGTCCACTGGTCATCCTGTCCATGTCCATGTCCATGGGTCGCCCTGCCAGATTCTCCAAGGCTCTCTTTGGTTTCCCTTACCAGCCTCTGGCATCCCTCTACGATGATGAGCTTCTGCTGAGGGGAGGTTCGAGCAAACACAATTTCTGAGTGGCTTTGCAGGATATTATCCAACTCTTCTGTGCTCATATCCTTCAGTTTCGAGCCATGCAGCACAATGGATTTGGCTTTTCTGAGTAAAAGGAATTTTAAAAGGTAGTTCAGAGTGTTGAGAATTCACCAGGTGGCCCCTAATTAACCTTTACTATAACTTCCTTGTTTGTCCTTTCAACCTGAGCTCTTCACTTGTCCCCAACCATTTCCTGTGCCCCAATTGACACATCCCCTCCCCTCCCCTCCTTTCCCAGTTACTTCTCCATTTTCTCTGCCTCCTTCTTTGTTCCATGTCTTCTGAAAACTTAGTTGGTCATCTTCCTATACATTTTATTTTATGCTATGTAAATCTTACACATCCTACCTACTGAAAAATCCTTCAAGAACTTTAGTAAGTGGGATCTGAGTAAGTGGGCAGGCAGGCTGATGACAGAGGAAAAATGACAGATCTGAGTTCTTTCAGGGCCTCACCTGTTGTTGGTCTGGTTGTCAGGGACTTTGAGCTGGGAATCAATGTCTTCTTCTGTCTCAGCACCTTCTGAGATGATGCCCACACCCTTGGCAATGGCCTTGGCTGTAATGGGATGATCCCCTGTTACCATAATCACCTAAGTTGGGAAGGGAGGGCAGAAGAGCAGAGTCATCTTCAAAGAGTTTCTGGGTCTCTCACTTTTCTCTCTAAGAACTAGCAAATCACAGCTTCCATTGCACAGAGGTTTTAGTAGCTCATTCCTAAAAACTTGTGCTTCAACCCTTGGGGATGGGTCAGTACCATCAGAACATAAAACATAAGACAATTCAGGTTCTAGGTTTTCTAGGAGTAAATTAGAGGTTCAGGCTTATTACTGTATTCAGAATTTCACTTAATTGCTTCAGAAGCTATTCTGCTTCTTTAAGCTCAAAGATAGAAACACCAACACATAGAACAAGTGGTAATAAAGGAACAAATGGAATAATACATCTGCTGAGCAAAATTTCATCTAGGCCCAGGTGCATTCTGATCCTTGCTCTTCCTCTCTTTTTTCCCACTGCCTCCTTGTACCCCTAAATCCCAGCTCATGTTTACATACTTGTTACCAGCCCTAGTCCCAGTCCTTCCCAAAGATCATGTGTCCATGCTCTGTTCTTCCACAGCGTTCCCTGCTTTCCATATTATGATTGCTTACACATCTCTCTCCCCAACTAGTGAGAGCTCTGTCAGGGTGGGGCCATGTCTATGGCCCCCTGTTAAGTTTCCTGCCTCAGCATGATATGATGCCTGCCACATAGTAATCCATCAACAGTTATCAAGTGCAGAAATGAAGGAATGATTGCCCCCTCCAAACTAGTGTCCATGGTTCCCAAGTACCCAATTTTTCAGGCTCTGATGGGAAGGAGAAGGAAACTCTCTGTCTGACAGAACTACCCAACTGCTTTTGGGAGCAGAGATCCTGGAAAGGTCAGTCTGTTTACTTTCAGAGCATGAAGATAAGCCTTGGAAGAGGCGTCCTATGAGCCCTCTTCATTCCCTGCTGGTACCCCTGGCTGGCTGAAAGAAGATAGCAAAGTGTGATTACGCTGTGATTTCAGAGATGAGGAAGTTGCATTATAGACTGCTGCCCACACTGCTGATTTCAAGTACTCTGGCTCACTTGTGGGGCACTGTATCCTCACCATGTTGGCCTGTGGGGTGTAAGGTAACAAGTGAGGATCTGGGAGGGAACTACATGGAAGGTGAGGAGATTGCAGATGCGATTCAGGCTGAGCTCTCAGTGATGCCTTTCAGGCTTACAGTGCCCTGAGCCTCCCAGTGGCTCATCAATAGTGTAGGACAGGCGTGGTGTATGTCTGAATATATCCCTAGTACCTAGCCCAGTGTGATCATTCAAATGAACTGTTCTGTAGTAGTTCCTGGCACTACCACTTCCATGCCAGGCTGGAAAAATAGAAACACAAAGTCAGTCACCCCAAGAGTGAGTTCCTAGGACACAGTTTCAACAGAGGGTTGAGATGCACTCAGACAATAGGAGCACAGTTCTACAGAGAATAGCTCCCTTTGAGGTAAAGGGCATCTGGCCGTTTCTGGAATTTGTCAAGTGCTAAAGGAATTTCATTTCTAACTTCTTTGTGCTGACTATACCTCTGATGTTCCCACGCAGTCCTGCAAGCTGCCCTCTTGTTCCTTTGTACCCTCTTCCCTCAGATCAGATCTACCTGAAACATTCCAATGTTTTGACAATGTGCCTGGAAGCCCTCACTGCTTGACTGCAGTTCTTAGAAAAGGCCAGGCCCATAGCATGGGCTAAGCAGCTTCACACTACTGAGAGCTTCAGGTGGTAGCAAATATAATGAGATAATTTTATTTTATGTTTTTATTTTATTCTTTTAAAGATTTTAAAAATTCATTAAGTTTTAGAGGGAAGGGCAGGGAGGGAGGAAGAAAGGGAGAGAAACATCAATATATGGTTGCCTTTCACCTGCTTCCAGCCATGGACCTGGCTGGAGACCTGGCTTGCAACCTGGTTATGTGCCCTGGCTGGGAATTGAACCAGCGACCTTTGGGTTCGTAGGCTGGTGCCTATTCACTGACCCACCAGCTGGGGTGCTATTTTAGTTTTTTTAAATTGCATTTATTCCAAAGACCTGAGCACATGGCTTTCTCTGGGAAATACCAGTAGCACAACCATTTCTTGTAAGAACGTTGCTGCCATGCAGATGCTGTCAGCTGTCTTCCAGCAGCCTTGTCACGTTCCTCAGCTCTACGTCCCTAAACATGTTATGGAGTTGGACCCCGGCAGGCTCTGTCCTGGGACAACCTTCCATGGGTCCGTTATATTTTATCATGGTAAGACTTTTACTTTCTGATAAAGAAAAGGATGATTCAAAATTCACCAATTCTGCCAAATTTCTGTCAGCTTAGGGTCCAGAAGAAGTAAGAAATTATGCTGGGAACAAGGATGGGCCCAGAAAGCAGGGAGCCTTTGGCTTCAGCTGCTGCAGCTGTACCCTGCAGCTCTCCCCAGACTGTTACAGGTTCCTTCTATCCCAGGCCTTCATCTTCGTCTCCTGTTTGGGCCTCTCCCCCATGTGGACACAATTGTTACTTTTCCTTTCTTATGAAAGGAATCCATACATTCCCAAATGAGGTCAATTTTAGACCACATCCATAATACTATTCCTTGTTCTAACAGCTCACTTTAAAGCTTGAAAATTCAAATGAAGCCCTTCCCTCCTCCACTTATTTGATTATGACATGTTAGCTTATAGAACTAGGGGGGAATACCAGGGTAACTTAGTTATCCTTTGTAGATGTGTTAGAATGGTGCCATCTCTGCAAAGAACTAAAGCCACCTCAAACATCTTATAGTAATTACAGAATTCACTCAAAATCATTTCCTACGTCCATTCCTTGGCTCCCGCTCTAGTGACCAATCACTGAAATTAGCATGCAGCAGGCTGCCCCCAGATAAACTGCCAACAGTCAAAGGTTTAAGATAAAACCAGCTCCAACCAAGAGCATCTAGCTCTCCTTAAATACCTCTAAGACCCTCCCCACACTATAACCTGCCCTCTCCCAACTGGGATCCGCCATATCAGGTAGGATCAGAGAAGGGGTCAATATCACGTGCACATTAGTTTGAGAAGCACTGTCCTAGGACAATGGCTCTCAGACTTCTCTGCACACAGCAATCTCTAGGAAAGTTTTTGCTTGCCTGTTTGTTTGTTTGTTTGTTTTTCAATGCAAATGCCTGGGTCTCATCCTGAGAGTTTCTAATATAATGGGTCTGGGAAGTTGACCTAAGCAGATGATTTTTAAGGTTCCCTTGATAATTCTAGTGTGTAATGAAAGATAGGAGTCTAACTATAGAGGACACTTACTATTAATCTCTTAAGATGAAAAATCCTAAACTAAAGAAAATAGAAAATGATGGGAGAACTCAAGAGTTAAAGTTTTTTTAAATTATTTTTTTAAAAAAAGATTTTATTTCATTATTTTTAGAAAGAGGGGAAGGGAGAGAGGCAGAGAGGGAGAGAGACATCAATGTATGGTTGCGTTTCATCTGCCTCCAGCCACAGACCTGACCAGAGACCTGGTTTGCAACCTGGTTATGTGCCCTGGCTGGGGAATCGAACCTTTGACCTTTGGGGTTCGCAGGCCGGCACCTTATCCACTGTGCTACCAGCCAGGGCCTAAGAGTTAAAGTTTTTTATCTTTAAATTATACTTAACAGGCTCGGTGAGTAATGCACATACAAAGTTCTCATTCCAGGAACTAGAATGTAAGACCAGACCTACCCTGACTCTAGGAGACCCTCAAGCAATTTGACCTTTGTGCCCCAAGAGGACTGCAAGCCATCAAGATGGAATCTGAGCCATTATGCTCCAGAGAGAACACATCCACCAACCATGAGGCAGGCAGATAAAGAATTACTGGTCAGCAGAGGGAAGGATGCTGGGGAAATCACTGGAATGCAGCTTTTATCTGATTAACCTTTTCCCTGAACTCCAAACCCTTTACCTACGGCCTTCTTCTCCTTACAGAAAAGGTTGGCTTGCAATGAGATGTAAGACAGTCTTTTAGGGGACAGGGCCTGCCGTCTTTCAGGGGACAGGGCCTGCTGTCTTTCTCAGATGGCCAGCATCTGAATAAAGTGCCCATAAGATTCAACTCTTGTCTCTACTTATTGGGGCTGTTGGCGACAGGCAGCACAAACACCAGCTTTTCTAGTTTCAAAATAAATTAAACCAAGGTTATTAAGAACGAGCTCTATGGAAAGCTCTATGGAAAGCAAGGCTTTCCATTGTTCCGATTTGTGACAGGCTGGGCTTCTGGAGTCGTATAGGGTTTACCTTAATCCCTGCGCTGCGACACTTGCCCACAGCATCAGGCACTGCGGCTCGGGGAGGGTCGATCATGGATATGAGCCCCACGAAACAAAGATTATTTATAGGGAAGTTGATTTTATCTGTATTAAACTTGAATCCCTTGGAGAAAGTTGTAGGCAGATTCAAGAAACAGAACCCTGGAGAGAGAACAGAAGGGACCAATAGTCGTTTTGCTACCTATGTCTCCATTCTGCTCACCCCAGCACCCTAGATTTTTCACCCCATAAGTCAGAACCACTTCAACGTCATTCTTGCCAAGTCTTGTCCTACAGCCCTCTTACCTAGCACGCGTTCCCCCAGACCTCCCAGTTCCGTGTAGGCATTTTGGAAGGCTTGTTTCATTTCATTGTCCATGGGGTACTCCTGCCCTTTGAGCAGGTAACTAGAACAAAACTCCAAGATCCTCTCGGGAGCCCCCTTCATCATCAGCACATGGGTCTGGGAGTTGTCTTCCCTAAGATGTATGGACACCTAGGGAGAGGAAAGGCAGCATTAGAACCCGAGAGAGAGAGAGAGAGAGAGAGAGAGAGAGAGAGAGAGAGAGAGAGAGAGATCCAAGTTAGGGCAAAAATGCAAGGGAAAGGTTTATGAGGATAAAACAGACAATCTGTTTCGTGCCCCTTCCTTCCCTTTGTGCCTGAACCCCAAAGCAGCCTCCTCCCCTCAGACAAACCGAACTCATGGTGAGCCCCAGTTCCTGTCCAGGAACTTCCATCCTGGCATTATTTACACATAAATCTCTGTCTTCTCAGCCCCACTGGAAGCTGAGGGCAGAAGCAGTCGCATTCCCAATTTCCCTGCTTGCTCTCAGCCTGGGTAGCCAGAGAACAGAAGTGGTGGGGCTGACAAACACTGCAGAGTGAGCAGGAGAGAAAGTTTAGAGCCCAAAGACACGTGTCCCGAGCCAGCTGGAGTGCTTCATGACCTCAGGTCAATCCATTTGACTTCTCAAAACCTTAGCGCCTCTGATACAACATACAAGGATCTGTACTTCATGGAGCTTTCATGATAGTATTTGAAAAGAAAATCTTTAAAAATGGAAGCACATTTCAAAATTAGGTGTCATTCTAGTCCCGTCTCCATTCGCTCCTAAAATCATGAAAAGTTCCTTGACAGGGCCTGGATGGCGCAGGTCGGAGGCCTGGTTTGCATGTGAGTGAGGGTCCGGGTCAATGTGGATGGTGGGGGGAGGGAAGGGCATATTCATGAAGGAAACGTGAGGAGACAACACACAAGGAGGAGAGAGAAATAAAGTCAACTTAGGTTTTGCATTTTTCCTTGATCTCTGATCTGTGAAAAGGAACTATCTGCAGGGGTTTCTTTTATGATCCACAGGAAATTTCTGCTATATAGCCTGTTGGGTAACAAGATTAGCACTTGGGAAGGAAATGAGCTGGATATTGGTGTGTGGGGGTGGAGGTGGAAAAGGTTATAGGGGAGATAGATAAATGGTAATGGAAAAATACAATAAAGATAATGTATAATACAAGTTTTCAAAAAAGATTTCATTTGTTATTTTTAGAGAGAGGGGAAGGAAGGGAGACAGAGAGGAAGAGAGACATCAATGTATGGTTGCCTTTCACCTGCCTCCAGCTACGGACCTGGCTGGAGACCTGGCTTGTAACCTGGTTATGTGCCCTGGCTGGGAATCGAACCATAATAAAAGTTTTTAACATAAAAATAAAGGAAATAAACTGGTGTAGCAGAAAAGGCCAGACTGCACGGCCCAAAGGATAAGCAAGATGGGAAACCTGTGTGTGTAAAGTGTTCAAAACTGTTTCATTAGAAACTTTCAAAAAAATAGCGTTCAGTTATATTAAAAATATGCATAAGCAGTTCAGAAGAAAATCCTTATACGGAAGCTGTGAAGGTTTAAAAGGCTCCATTTTTTGAGTGCCTAATGCATATTCGTACACTATTTATTGGAGATTATTGGGGGTGACAGCAAGTTCCTAAACTATTAACTTGCTAAGAAAAAACCGCACCTTGATAGAAAATTACAGGGAAAAGGTATGGGAGGATTATAGAAATATCAGAACAGAGAACCTGCTTTCTTTCATTTCCATCGCAGAGCGGGAAAGGTCCAAGCTCTGCAAAAGACCAGCAGGCCAGGAAATCCCCTGCGGGCTGGAGCCTCTGACAACTCTAACAGCAACTAGCAGGAAGGGTTTTGCCGGCATCTCCTCCATGTAAGTCCAAGCAAGGGTGGCTGAGCACACTGGAGGCACCATACAACAGGATTTTGCTGTTTGAACTTGATATTCAATAGCTCAGAAAAAGCACTAATAGAGTCGTTTTGGGTAAAGTTGCTATTTTGCTAGGTTTGTGATAGCTATGCTTTGCTTTTATTTGAATCATTTAGAGGAAGAGGTACCTAATTCCTTCTGGTCAAAGGTTTTAATTGGGCCCTGTCTTGTTAGTGAGACCACTAAATATCAGAAAATAGTGGAAATGTGTTTGCAGTTTGGGCCTAGGAAACTATCTCACTACACTAACTAAAAGCCAGTTGAGACAAAAAGCAAGCCAAAAAACCTATGGATCTATTTCTTTAAATCTTACTTGTTCAGTGTTCAATGTGAAAATATAGGGGATTGAGTTTTTAGAAATCCATAGAGCTTTTGTTATTTTGTTATTATTTTCAGTTACAAATTTTTTTTTTGTGATGAAGACTTTTAAGATCTACCCTCTTAAGCAACTTTCAAATAGCAAAATATGGAAAAATTATGCATTTTATCTGGGGGTCAAGCTAATCTTCTCTATTGTTTCAATTTCATATATGTTCTGTGGATGTGAGTACCATGTGTTTTTTTTTTTCCAGAAAATTTTTATTTTATCTCAGTTTACAAATATAATGGCATACAATTATTCTGAATATTTTCTTATGATTAAAGAAAGTCACACTAATTTCTGCTCTTTGTTTTACTATTTTAAAAATATTATTTTGTTTCATATTAGTTTCAGGTGTATAGGATAGTGGTTAGACAATCGTATACTTTACTACGTGCTATTATCCTCAATATCTCTAGTACCCACTTGACACTAGACATAATTATTTCAATATTATTGACTGTATTCCCTATGCTTTGACTATTTGGTAATTACCAATTTGTACTTCTTAATCCTTTCACCTTTTTCATCCAGCCCATAGAGCTGCCCCCCTCTGCCAGCCATCCATCTGTTCTCTGTACCTATGAATCTGTTTCAATTTTATTTGTTTATTTTGTTCTTGAGATTCCACATATAAGTGAAATCATATGATATTTGTCTTTCTCTGACTTATTTTATTTAGCATAATACCCTCTAAGTCCATCCATGCTGTCACAAATGATAAGAATTCATTTTCTCCCTCTCTCTTTTCTCTCTCTCTCTCCCTCTCTCTGAAGTAATATTCCATTGTAGATATGTACCACAACTCTTTAATCCAGTTATCTCTTGATGGGTACTTGGGTTGTTTCCATATCTTGGCCATTGACTATTACATGTTTTTTTTTTTATTTTTTTATTTTATTGTTGTTGTATTACATCCATCCCCTTTTTGCTCCCCTCTGTCCCCCCACCCACCCACCCATTCCCCCCAAAGTCAATCTACATGTTTTTTTTAAGATATAGGAATAAAGCTGACTTTAGGATGTTTCCGTTCTTCTCTGTTACTGCACCTGAATGTTTGACCTTTACAAGCAGTGCATGAACTCAGAGAATCCTGCCCCCTGAGCAAGTCAATATTGTCCCATAGACCTCAAGCCTTGGTAGCGTTCCAGTCACAGCAATGCCACTACTTCCAACTTTCCACCATAACCACCTCTTCAAAGTGTGCTAAGATTCTCATGTGGGAGAGCAATATTGTGCTTCCTGCTCTGGCTGGTGTGGCTCAGTAGATTGAGTGCCGGCCTGAGAGCCAAAGGTTGCTGGTTTGATTCCCAGTCAAGGCACAAGCCTAGGTTGCGGACCAAGTCCCTAGTGGGGAGTGTGTAAGAGGCAGAGCCACACACTGATATTTCTCTCCTTCTCTTTCTCCCTCCCTTCCCCTCTCCCTAAAATAAATAAAATATAAAATCTTAAAAAACAAAAAACAAAAAACTGTGCTTCCTGTCCCTCTCATAGATTTTACCAGTGTCTCTCACTCAGCATTTCTCCTTCCCTTTCTGCTCCCCTCTGGATAACCAACAAAGCGCTCCTGGGAAACGAAATTCACAGACAGGCTGGGAGACCCCTGATCGCCTACCCGATGGCAGCTGCTAGAGCTGCAGGCATGGAACAAAAAGAAAAATTGATGACTAATGAAATAAGGTGTGTCTGAGAAGTATCTTGTACATCCAGCCTTATTCTGCAGTGGCTAATCTCACAGTAGTGACTAAGAGGCCTCCTAACAGCTGCAGGGACTCTAAGGTAACTTTCGCCAACCAGCCTAAAAGAGAGCCTTTTATGACTTGTTCTCTTCACAAGTGGTGTAGTCTGGCGCTCTGCTTAGGACTGAACACCACTCCCTGTATCACCTGCTCCTCCCTGCATTGTTAGTCACTTTCTCTTGAGAGGAGCCTTCTTCCTTGTTGGCATGCTGGTTATTCACTGCCTCTATCTTTCTGCTTAGAGGTGAGGTTGACGACAAAGTCACCAAAAGGTGTTTCACCATCAACCCCAACCCCCCCCCCCCCCCCCCCCCCCCCCCCCCCCCCCCCCCCCCCCCCCCCCCCCCCCCCCCCCCGGCAACCATTCTACTGTCGTCAGTTCCATACCTGGTACTTGTTGGTAGAATTGAAGGGAATCTCGGCCACCTTGGGGCTTTTCTCTCTCATGGCCTTCACAGAACTGTAGGACTGCTCGATGAACTTGAGAAGAGCTGACTCAGAAGCATCCCCTGTTGTTGCCCGCTGCCGGAATGGGGTTTTGTACATAAGCCCATGGGACGGAGAGAGAGGGCGCCTGGGGAAATCCGTGAGCACCAGGGAAGAGATTTTGGGGGAGAGAGTGGGTTACACCCTGGACACTGAGGTACCCTCTATCCCCTTAGGCCTGACACCTTAGCTATGGGAAGGGTCTCCTGATCCGCCTTAAAGTCAGCTCGGTTGCAGAGGCCAGCGATTTGGGCCAGGGTAAACCAGGTATCAGAGCTCTTGGCAAATGTGTTCCCTGCTAAGAAAGAATAAACTGTAAGCAGGGGGAAAGAGAGTTTAAAGCAGTGAGTTATTTTCATACTGTTCTATAACCCCAAAACTTCACAGAGACACCTCCTTTCCTCCACACCTTTCTTCTCTCCTTCACTTTCCAGCTCTCTTTTCTTTGAACTCATCATCCCCTCCCAGCTTACTCACTACAGTTTCCCCACATCCTTTCACTCTTGGCCCACCAATGCCACTAGTCACCAGTCGGGTCTTCACTTGTGTCGGCCTCATAGATGGTGTTATCAAACCATAAGTGGGCGACGGTCATGCGGTTCTGGGTGAGGGTGCCCGTCTTGTCAGAGCAGATGGTGGAGGTGGAGCCCAGGGTCTCCACCGCCTCCAGGTTCTTCACCAGGCAGTTCTTCCTCGACATGCGCTTGGCTGTCAGTGTCAGAGACACCTACGGTCATAAGGAGGCAAGAAAATAAATGGAAAGAAGATATTGGCTACTCACACCACTTTGTGTTTTGGAAACCTGATACTTTTGCTATTTCGTTATTATTATTTTTCCTTATATCAGAAGATTTTTGTGGACCGTAAGTTCTGTTGTCAGGTGCATGGCAGGTTGTTTTTAAAAGCTGATGAATTTTTAGGATGTGGTTATGTGAGTGCAGAACTCTAATCGTGGGGTTATGTTTTATTTACAAAATATCACTAGTCCTGATGTTCTGTGTTAGTCCAGCCATACCTTGAGTATTATTCTTATTTTTATTTTAGTAAACTAGAACTTTCTTCAAATAGGTGATCAGCAAGACAAGGGGATTGAAGACCATGTCATATGGCTAAGGGGAAAAGAGATTTTTATATCACCTCCCAGAGTTTGAGGGGACATAATGACTACTGTCGAAAAGCTAAAGGGTGGTTTATAGAAGAAAGAAAATGGGCTTATTCTATGTTTCCTCAGATGGGAAAACTGGGATCAAACACAGAATTTGATTTCTTCTCAATACAATGCAATCAGATTAGAGCAATCCAACAATGAAATGAGCTAAGGCAAAAAGGGGTGGACTTCCCATGACCAGAACAATCACCACCTCGCATAGACTTTGTCTACGATAGTCAGCGTTGGTGGGGAAATTAATTTATATAGCATTTTTGGAGTCCTTGCCAATAAAATTCTATGACTCTAAACTAATCTTCCTCTGTAAACTGATGAATAAATTGAGGCTTGGAGGTAAGTGATTTGGACAAATTCACCAGCCAGGACTAGAATTCAATCTCTGAAACTTATATAATTTAATGTTTTCTATAGTGCAATTCACTTCCTTTCTCATTGAGAAGAAGAGAAAGCACCAGAAAATACGGGTAATTTGGGTGGACGAAGTCAATGTTACCTAGAGGCTAAATGATCTGACATCTATATACACACCATGGGTACCCTGCACTTGAGAGGTTTGCAATGAAAGACATACTAGTGATTTCATATTCCTGGAAGGTGGTCTGCCCTGAGGCCACCCTCCACCCTGGCTACTCACAGTGACAGTGGCCAGCAGCCCCTCAGGGACATTGGCCACAATGATGCCAATAAGGAAAATGACAGCCTCCAGCCAGCCGTAGCCCAAGAAAAGGGAGAGCACGAAAAAAATGGCCCCAAGAAAGGCGGCCACTGAGGTGATGAGATGAATAAAGTGTTCAATCTCTATAGCAATGGGGCTCTTGTCAACTGCCAGGCCTGATGTCAGGCTGGCAATGCGGCCCATCACTGTGGAATCTCCTGTGGCAATCACAATGCCCTGGGCCGTTCCTGCGAATGAAAGGGGGAAGTATGAGTCAGGAGGAATGTTGGGTTTGGTTTCTACAAAAGCTGCCAGAGGTCAAAAACAAGGTGGAAACTCAAAGGCCTCTGAGTCGTCATTATGTTCTATTCCCCTCCTAGAATCTCATATTTAGTTTGTACAAACTTGTCTGAAAAACTATCTCTAAAGCAATTTCACAGTTCTCTCTATATACCCAATTTTATTTTTTTTAAAGATTTATTATTTTTAGAGAGAGAGGAAGGGAGAGAGTCAGAGAGGGAGAGAGACATCAATGTGTGGTTGCCTTTCACCTGCCTCCAACTACAGACCTGGCTGGAGACCTGGCTTGCAACCTGGTTATGCACCCTGGCTGGGAATCGAACCAGCAACTATTGGGTTCGCAGGCCTGTGCTTTATCCACTGTGCCACCAGCCAGGTCTCTATACCCAATTTTATTGCCTGAGTGTCTTCACTGTTAAGGTTTTGGTTACACTTAATCTAAATATCTTCATACATATATTGCTCTCAGCAGCTGAAAGTTTCTAGAACTGCAGCGATATTGGTTACCCATTGCTAGAGTCTTATGTTCCAGTATCTTCTTATCCTTTAGCCCAATGGTTCTCAGTGGGGGGCAATGTCCCCCCTCCCCAGGAGACATCTGACAATGTCTGGAGACATTTCTGGTTGTCACAACTGCGTGGGAAGGGGTTGTTACTAGCAACTAGTGGGTAGAGGGTAGGGATGCTGCTAACCATCCTGTCATCCCTAGGAAAGCCCTTGTCTCCCCATAGTGACCTGAGCCCCTCCCTGCTTTGAGGGCTGGAGCCAGTCTGACCCCTGCCGGGTAGGATGGGCCATCACAGCTGCTGTGCTCCTCCCTCCCCCAGCAAGGCTGGAAGACAGAAGGGAGCTGGGACCGCATGTTTGGCTTCACACACACCTGCTGCAGACCATTCAACCACATGGCTTGAAATGAGGGGCCTGACAAGGTTCTCTACTCAAAATAATTCTTCCTGCTTTACCATGATGGCTGAAATTCCTACCATTAAAATCACAGCCAGAATTGCCCAGAAAAGCAACATGTTATAGAACTAGTGCTTATTTTGGAATGACAAAAACACGGTGGTGGAAGTTTAATTTTCAAATGTCCCAGCTGTTTGCTCTGCTCTGAGAGGCAAATTTCTTCATCTCTAAAATGGGACCAAAGCACATACAAAGCTGTGGGGAATACAGGTTTTTAAAAGTGCTTAGAAGAAAGTTGGGTACATAGTAGGCACTGAAATATTAGTTTGTTTATTTTATTTATTTGAGAAATTCAGGATCTCCGGAAGGGCAGATCAACATCTAACATGTATTTCCAAAGTCACCTTCAGCTAGATGAGTCTCAAACCAGGGCCCCTCTCAGGTCAATGTTTAGGTGGAGGTTCTAAAAGGGGTCACGGTCTGAGCTACTCCATAGCTGAATTTACCAGAGGCGTTCATTGAACCTTGTGAAAGGAAGACTCTTAAGTCATTGTGAGGTGTTGAAAGAGGTTTTACATGGGGGGAAGGGGTGTCGAATATGGTGTTGCCTGTATCTATTTCATCTGTATCTATAAACTATTCCATAGTTTCGTGCAGTTCTTCATTTTCATTCTTTCTGCTAGTTTCCCCATGCTTGGCGAGAAGGGATTCAATAACTAATCTCAATGTGTCTAGAGACAAGGTGCGTTGAGGTTCATCTTGGGGAAGGTTAAGAAAGCAAAGCCTCCTAAATCCCATTATAACCTTCTATATAATGCCAGAGAAATAGGTTGGGCCCCCCATGAAGATGGATAAGAACCCAAAGAGAGATGTCTGTACAATCCCAGCTGTCTTGTCAGTCTGCAGATATGGAAGCCGGAAGACAAAGCTTTAAGATAAAGGTTAAAGTTATGTTCCTAGCTTTCAGATTGCACAGAAATCCCTCAATTGAACAGTCAATAGCTACTTTAACCTAACTCCACCCTCCTGGCCACAGTTTGGATCCCTCTAGTGTCATCCTGAAGCTTCCTCCACTCTAGCCAGGTATGTGTTTCTTAGGTGAAATGCCATTGCCTACTTTCTCCATTATCTGCAGCATATTCTTTGCTGATGAAAAATTTAATAATAGAAATCTAGTATTTTTAGAGAAAGTTTGCTAACTTGCATCTATCTCATCAAAGTTTTAAACCCTGGCTGGTGGCTCAGTGGGTTGGCACCGGCCTGTAAACCCAAGGAGTGTTGGTTCGATTCCCAGTCAGGGCACGTACCCAGGTTGCAAGCCAGGTCTCCAGCCAGGTCCCCAGCTGGGGGAGGTGAAAGGCAACCATACATTGATGTTTCTCTCCCTTTCTTCCTCTCTCCCTGCCCTTCTCTCTAAAAATAATGAATGAAATCTTTTTAAAAATTTTTAATTTTTATTTTAATCTAGATTTTATTTTCTAGTTGGATTCTTCTTCAGTCTTACTGTTACCCTTATCATTTAAGGTAATTCCAAATAAACTAATTTGACTACCAGAGAGATCACTAGCAAAGTTTATTCCAGAGGAGGATCTATGAAAAGAGCATGCGCTTTGGAGACAAACCTACAAGAGAATCCTGGATCCTCCTCTTTTCTGTTGAGTTTTGTTCTTGAAAACCGCACTTAATTTTCTTAAACCTTAAGTCTTTCTTGTGTAAAAGAAGGATAATATCTGTTGAATAGTGTTGTGAAAATCAGTTATCTGTAACATTGGACACATACTAGCAGCCGATTAAAAACATCAATTTCTTAAATACCCAAACATTCTTAAATATGAATAATGATTTTAATGCATTTTCCAGAGAGTTATGCAGCCCTCCTTAAATGGAAAAGATACAGAAGAAGCTGACATATAATATTGAGTCCATTGTTACCACTTTGGCCAGAGCTGCCTCCCAGTTCAAGGATGTCCTAGATAATAGGAGCAAAGCCGAAGTGTGAATGACACCTCTAGAAAGTTAAATTTCAAGGTCCATATCCTTCTCACTATTCTTTTGGAATGGTGAGAAGATAGGATTTACCTCAGGGGAAGAAAGACCTACACGAGCTGACTAATTTTCCGCCCTTCTATGCTATTTTTAGCTCATTGAGCGAAGTCTATTTTACTAGCTAGAATAATAATAGGGCACTCACAATGTGTTAGGCCTTGTGATAAGCATTTTATGTGTACTATTCCCTTAATCCACATAGAAATCTGTAGGGTAGTGAGTTTTAGTATCATCATTGTGCAAATGTAAAAATGATGGGTTTGACATTTTACCAAAGATCATACCGCTCATGAATGATGGAAAGCCTAGACTACTCGCCAGCTGTTACCTACCCTACTCCATTTGGAAGATAGAGACTTCCTGAAAACTTTCAATCTCTGCTTCTGAATCTAGAATATTTATGATGTGATATTCACCTTCCACACAGTTGGTGGAGAAGAAGCAGAGGTTCTGGGTCTCCAAAGGGTTCTCATGGGTGAAGTCAGGGGAGCGGGTTTGAGGCTCTGACTCTCCTGTCAAGGATGAGTTGTCCACCTAAGAGGCAAAGGAGCATGAGTTGTAAAGTGAGCACAGGGTAAAAAATAAATAAATAAATAAATAAATAAATAAATATATATATATATATATACACATTTGTAAGGATGACACAGCTTTATCTGCCACCAACATCATCAGTGCAGAGAGAAACATAAACCTACAGACTACCTAGCACCTTATCATCTCTAACCTCAAATCTGTACTTGTAACTTCTAATAATAAGATTGTGCCTCAAGCCATGCTTGGCTCCCTCCCTTAGCTTTCCCCATCCCCTCACCTTACATCCTTGTGCAGAGATGAGCCGGATGTCTGCAGGGATTCGGTCTCCACCCTTCACTTCTACCAGGTCTCCCACCACCACATGTTGTACATTGATCTGCATCTTCTCTCCACCTCGAATTACCAGAGCTTTCTGTGGGAAGATAGTCCTGGGTCATTTCATCTCCAAAGCTTTCTGCTCCCCCTATCCCATTCCTGTTCCTGGTCTCCTTTCTGACTCTCCTTTCTTACACTGTCGCTTACCATATCATTTTCTTTTAATTACCAAAAAATGTATTGGGGTAACATTGGTTAATAGCATTGCATAATTTTCAGGTGTACAAGAATACAATTCTTGAAGGGCTCTTTGGTAGATTGCAAAGTCTTACCATTGCTATTTGCTGGGCTCTTTGCAATGTGACTTTGATGCTTCTCCCACTAAGAGATGAGGTCTATGTCCCCAACCTGACACTTAAGCTTGGCCCATAGGACACTAGCAATTATGGTGCAAGCAGAGGCTTACGTGCACATCAGGGCTTGTCCTGCTCACTGGGAACCCCTGTCTCACCATATTGAACAAGCAAGTTAGCCTTCTGCAGGAAGATTATCAGGAGAAAGTCCCCAGTTGGTCCCAGTAATCTCAGCTGAGGCCCCAGGAGTGCGAATGAGGTTATTTTAGACCATCCATCATCAGCTAAATTCAACTCAGATCTGAAGAACACCCCAGCCACAGAATTGTGAGAAATAATATGTTTGTTGCTTTGAGCCACTGAATCTTGGTTTGGTTTGTCAGAAAGCAACAGCTAGTTGTCAGTTTCCAAACTCCTAGTTTATTCTACCCAAAATATTCCCCTAGAACTCTCACTCATGGATGATGATCCCCGACTACAATGCTAGGGCATCGTCATGTTACTGAAATTTTGGAACTTGCTCCTTTCCAAGTTTTCTAGATCTGTGCCTAGGATCCTCTTCCTATTATTTTCAGGTTCTCAAAAATAAACAAACAAAAAAACAAAACAACTTTTTATCTGAGAATGATCTAAGCTTTTAGAAAAGTTTCAATAACAATAATTGTACCTAAGGCTCCAGTATAACCTTTATCTAACTCACTTGTTAACATCTTCTCCAATTTGCTTTATCATCTGTTCTTTGTCTCTATTTGTGGGTGTATGTGAATACTTTCTTTCCTGAACCAGTTGAGGGTAAGTTATACACATCATGATCTTTTATTCTACATACTTCAGTGTTCATTTCCCAAGAATTCGGATATCAAATAGCAATAATACAGTTATCAATTTCAGTAAATTTCACATTGACACAATATTTTAATCCATTATAGTTCTGTTTTGTCAATTGACCTAATACCCCTTTTGCAGCAATTTTTCCCTCTTCCAGCACAGGAGCCAGTCTAAGGCCAAGAGGTACATTTGGTTGTCTTGTCTCCTTTTAATCTGGAACATTTCCACATTTGTACTTTTTCTTTGAGGTTATTGACATTTGAAGAATCTAGCCTCCCCAACCTCCTTCGCCCCTTTAAAAAAAAAAATAGAATGTCCTCATTTGGAGCTTCACGTGATGTTCATTGGATTCAAATTATTCATTCTAGAGAAGGCCACTTCATAGGTGATGCTGTGCCTTTCTCAGGGTACTTTTAAGGCCAGATAGAGGAAAACCTAAGTGAGCCTCACTCCCGTCAATAGTCTCAACTCAGTTCACTTATTGTAGGATATAATTTTCTCATGGATTTAATAATTGTGCATTTGGCTGCATTCTATACCTCCACTCACCAGATCCTCTCACACTAGTCCTACCTGAGGCACCATGTGCTTAAAAGACTCCATGATTCTGGAACTCTTGGCCTCCTGATAGTAGGAGAAGCAGCCAGTGATGATGACCACGGCCGCGAGTACGGTGCCCAGGTATAGCTGGGGGTAGGGAGAGAAGGGGCTAATCAGTAGATCCTTTTCTTCATCTTCATCCTCACAAGATTGCAAGGAGAATAGCTATTTTTCCAGGTGCAAGAAATCATTGGACTTCGTTGGGGAGCTGTGAAGAGTCTGAGACAGAGCTGGCTTAATTGGCTTTTTGGTGAAGGAACCCTGAACTACCGTGAGGGACCAGCAAAACCCCAAGTTTGTGAAGGCTTACATTCTCCTTTCCAGGAAGGCTGCTATTTATGGGGTGTGGGGAGCTGATAGTAAGGGAGATGGGGAGGAAAAGGATGACAAGATTAAAATTCTGAAGAAAAGAAAGGGACTGCGAAGTGCTATGATGATTATTTGGGAAGATAATCAAAGGAGAGCAAGTTTCTAGGGAAAACTGTGTACCTCGGCGAGCTGAATCAGTAGAAAAGACCAGGGGAAACAGGAGGCGCAAAGGGCTCCCTTAGAAAGTCCTGAGGGTACTAGGGATTTGGACCAGAGTGTGTCAGGAGTGCTAGGCTGCTGGCCGGAGTGTGTCAGGGTCTGAGCAGAGACTGGGCTGGGCGATAGAAGTCAACCAGACTCACATTATCTTTGGCAGACCCCTTATGGAAGTATGTCTGGATGCCATACGCCAAAAAGCAGAGAAAGGCACCAATCCACAGGAGGAGGGAGAAGCCACCAAACAGTTGTTTACAGAATTTGACCCATTCTGGAGTGGTGGGGGGTGGGGTAAGTGTATTGGGTCCTTCTCGAGCCAGGATTTCCTGTGCATCTTTGGGACTAAGGCCCTGTGTGAAGAAAAAATATGAATGGGTAAACAATCATGCAAAAAGAAATAGCTGTAGTAAAAAAGAACTTGGCTTCAAAACTCGGATTTGCTATTATAGCCCCAAGACAGGTCTAGAGACCAATAAAATTCTCTTGAAGGTCACTAGATTTTCCTAGGTAAGTGGGATTTTTAAAAAGGGATATCATTGAGCCTACTTACACAGGATGAGTTTTGAATTTATGGGTTGATTCACAAACTTCCTGAACACCCATCTTGGGCTGGTGCTCTGGTAGGGATACCAAGATGAACAAGAATGGTTCCTCTGCTTATGGAGCTCTAAGTTTAGGTCATTTATAATATAGAAATAATGTGCAAGGCTAATCACATTAGCCTTGGGACACAATACAAAATGTCGATAACATATGTACTGTTCATACTTTGACTCCCTAGCTTGAAAAAAGGAGAAAAAACCCAACTCAGCTAGATACACGAATGCATCGATTCTCACACGAGCCTTGGGTAAGCTTGTGTACTTTTATCTCTGAAAGAAAATGGCAGTAGAACCTACTAAGGATTGTGAAACAAATTCTTTAATCCCTGTCAGCCACTCCCCAATCTCCCACTGAAAAATATATACATTTTAATAAAAGTAAGACAGATCTCCTATTCGGCTTTCTGGTTACCAGATGAAGTCCCTCCAGCGAAGAAATTCTAAAGCTAAGAGGGACTTACATTTTGAAAGCTTGTATTTAAGATTTTTATTCGTGGTTATTGTTATAGTGGCCATGGTAGCAGGAGCCATATTGATATTAATAATACACAATTTCCCATTAAACCAGTGGTTCTTATTGTGGTCTGGGGACATAATGGGGTCCCAAAACCCTTTCATTGGGGGGTCCACATGTTCAAACAATTTTCATAGTAATCCTAAATTGGTGTTTGTCTTTTTTAGTCTCATTCTCTTGATTGTACAATGGGGTTTTCCAAGGGCTATATGACACGTAATATTGCAACAAATTTAATGCTAAAAATATATGAAAGCCCAGTTGTCTTACCTTTAAAATGCTAGACATTAGAGGTTTGCAAAAATCTAAAATGCCACTAAATTTTTTAATGTTGAAAAATAGTTATCATAAAATTATTTATTCCAGTATATGATGAGTTTATGCACTTTAAAATAAATTAGGAAATAATTGCAAATTTCTCCATTTTGATTTCTAATATGATAGTTATGGATGATGTACCCACAAAAGCAAAGCTCTCTGGGTTCCTTGATAATAAGTATAATGGGGTCCTAGGGACAAAGGTGTGAGAAGTGCTGCTGTAAAACATTATTTTATTCTTTTATCTATTTCTGAGTTCTCTGTGGGATAGTTACCATTTTCACCTTTTGCCGTGTATGTGGCCTGTGAAACCTGTCTGGGTGGAGGTTAAGGGTAAGAGAACCGGTTAGAGAGCTTTTGTCATGGTAACTCTCCTCTGGGAGTTCCTTCACTCACCCTGGTCAGGTCCACCGAATACTTGGCACTCAGTTGTTCCAAGGTTAATTTGTGATCGTTCTGAAAGGATAGCAGAGTCATTGAGGAAGAGGTGGTGGGTGACCCCTGGCCATTTCCAGGGGAAGGGGAGACACACTTGGGGGAGATGTTAAAAGGCTGAGGGTTGAGGAATGTTTTCAGAGGGCCACTGGTCAGCCCCCACTTTGGGTTTTCTCACCATGACCACTTCCTTCTTCAGGTCCTCTGTGTCTGTCTTTTTTTTCTTCTTCACCTTTGTTTTACCCTTTTGTGTCCCCATTCTAGATCTTGGGCTGGGATCCTGCTCAGGAAGAGTAGCTGCTTCTTTTCCCCCAGCAGGTTCCATAGTTGTCCCTGGGTATAGCTGACACAGCTCAACTAGTGGGAAGAAAGCAGGGATGGGGTGAGTGAGCAGGGAGGAAAGAGGGGTGAGGGAGTCAAGAAGGGAGGAGGCAGAGCAGTGAGAAGAATAAAATGGGGTGGGGAGAAATGAAGGGAGCAGAGAAAGTGGAATGCAGAAGTTAGGCAGCAAAGAGTGGAGGGAAGGGGGAGTGAGGAAGAGAGGACTAAAGGAGAAAACTCAGAGTAGTGCCGAGGCCAGAGGGGTAGGTGTGAAGGAAAAAGAGTGAGAGGAGGGAAGGGTTGAAGTCAGAGGTGGGTGGAGAAGGTATAAGAAATGGGGAAGGAAAGCTGAGAAGAGCCTGGGGTCCCAGAGAGCTACCAGGAGGCCAAAGGGTGAGGAGATCAAGTGGAGAAAATGAAGGTGAGGGCCTGGGAGAAGAATAGGTGGGTGTACCGAAGTGATAAAGATGCTACAGGGCACTGAGCGGGGGGCCAGCCAGGCTTCAGGGCTGCGGGAGTCCCCAGCCCCAGGGCCTCCGGGTACCATGGAAGCAGCCCTGCCATCACAATAGCTTCCTGAATGTTCTAACTCAGAACCCAGAAGCCTCTGGGTGTGAGGGTGATTGGGGTAGGCTCCCCCACAGGGAGAATTTCCATTTGAGGACAAAACTAGAGTAAAACCCTAGTTTGGTGCTTAGAGGTAGCTTAGAGAGTTGACTCAAAAAATAAAGCAGGTGCTCACTTTTATTGAGGTGCCCTTCTCCACCAACATTGACTTTACACTTGTAGTTTTAGGAGACCAGAATATGTCAGGTATTTCTTGGGCTATTTATTTAAACTTTATTTTTACTATTGACACTATTACAGATGCCCCCAAACTTGCCCACCTCCACCCAGCCCCCATCTCTCTTCCCTCAGGCCATCACCACACTGTTGTCTGCATCTATGGCCTGGATGTATATATTCTTTGGTTAACCCCTTCATGGTCTTTTACCCAGGAACCCCTCTCCCAACCTTGACAGCTGTCAGTTGGTTCCATGAATCCATGCCTTTGTTTCTATGTTGTTCATTAGTTTATTTTGTTCATTAGATTCCACATAAAAGTAAGGTCATGAGGTATTTTTCTTTTACTGACTGGCTTATTTCATTTAGCATAATAATCTTTTTGGAGATACTGTCCCAAAGGGTAAGAGTTCATCCTTTTTTTACTGTTGCATAGTATTCTATTGTGTAAATGTGCCACAGCTTTTTTATCCAATCATCACCTGATGGGCACTTAGGCTGCTTGCAGCTCTTGGCTATTGTAAATAACACTGCTATGAACATAGGGGTGCATATGTTCTTTCAAATCTTTCTCTCTTTTTAAAAGATTTCATTTATTAATTTTAGAGAGAGAGGAAGGGAGAGAGATATCAATGTATGGTTGTCTTTCACCTGCCTCCAGCCATGGACCTGGCTGGAGACCTGGCTTGCAACCTGGTTATGTGCCCTGGCTGGGAATTGAACCAGCGACCTTTGGGTTCGCAGGCCAGTGCTCAGATCTTTCCTAATCCCTTCAACTCTTCACCCAACTCCCTGACACCCCTCCTATCCAGTGATCATTAGTTTGTTCTCCATATCAATGAGCTTGTGTTTTGTTTGTTTATTTACTTTGTTTTTAGGTTCCCCATATAAGTTAAATCATAGGATATTTGTCTTTGTCTGTTTGACTTATTTCACTTAGCATAATACCCTCTAGGTCCATCCATGTTGTCACAAATGGTAAGATTTTACTCTTTTTTTTTTTCTTTTTTGGTTCAGTATACAATATTCTATTGTATATACACATATATACCACCTCTTCTTTACTCATTTACCTTTTGATTGAAGTATTTAATCCATTTATAGTTAAAGTAATTATTGATAGGTATGTAGTTATATTCTTGATCTCTTGTATATTGATGATTTTCTGTAATGTTATGTTTGGACCCTTTTCTCTTTATTTCTTGTATATCTTTTACAGACTTTTGGTCTATGGTTTATATATATATATCAAGCTATGTTTATCACAGTATATATATTTTTAAGATTTTATTATTTCCAGAGAGAAAGGAAGGGAGAGAGGCAGAGAAGGAGAGAAACATTGATGTATGGTTGCCTTTCACCTGCCTCCAGTCACGGACCTGGCTGGAGGGAGACCTGGCTTGCAACCTGGTTATGTGCCCTGGCGGGGAATCGAACCAGCGACCTTTGGGTTCGCAGGCCGGCGCTTTTTCCACTGTACTACCAGCCAGGGCCTACAGCAGTGTATTTTAAGTTGATGGTTGCTTAAGTTTGAACACATTCTAAAATTGCTACCATTTTTATTCACCACCTCCTCATTGATGTTCTTGTTATTATCTTTTACTTCTTTAATATATGTTTATATGTATCCCTTAATTTACACTCGTAATTACACGTGATCTTCATACTTTTGCTTTTTAAACTTTGATTAGTTTTAGTGTTGGTTGGTCCACTGCTTTTATTATGTATTTGCTTTTGTCAGGAAGTATTTTTTCTTATGCATATTTTAAATTTTTTTTCTTCATTTTAGAGAAGTCCCTTTAACATTTCTTGGTTTGGTGGTGATGAACTACTTGTTTTTTTGGTCTGGGAAACTCTTTACCGCTTCTTCAATTCTAAATGATAGCTTTTTTTGGGGTAGAGCAATCTTGGTTATAAGTCCTTGCTTCTCATCATTTTAAATATTTTGTGCCAGCCCTTTCTAGCCTGTGAAGTTTCTATTGAGAAATCAGTTGACGGTCTTATGGAAACTTCCTTTTTTTTTTTTTTTTTTTTTTTTTTTTTTTTTTTTTTTTTTTTTTTTTTTTTTTTTTTTTTTTTTTTTTTTAATTTAATATTATTGTTGTTTTATTACATCCATCCCCTTTTTCCTTCTCTCTGTCCCCTTCCCCCTTACCCACTTCCCACAAAGTCAGTCCCACTTTTTGTCCATGTTCATGGTTCTTCCATACTAGTTCCTTGACTAAACTGCTCCCCTTCTTTGCCCCCTCCTCTTCCCTCCCCCCTTTCCCTCCCTTTTGTCCACTGGAGGTCTATTCCTTGTATTCATGTACCTGGTTCTGTTTGGCATATTTGTTTGTTTTGTTCATTATTGTCCTGAAATGGGTGAGATCATATGGTATTTGTCTTTCACTGACGGCCTTATTTCACTAAGCATAATACTTTCTAGTTCCATCCATGTGTTAGAAACTTTCTTATAGGTAACCAAATGCTTTTTTCTTGCTGCCTTTAAGATTCTCCTTGTCTTTTACCTTAGCTATTTTAATTATGGTGTGTCTTGATATGAACTTCTTGGGGTTCATCTTGTTTGGGACTCTCTGCATTTCTTGGACCCATAGATCTATTTCCTTTGCCAGGTTAGGGAAATCTTCAGTTTTTACTTCTTCAATTAGGTATTCAATCTCTATTTTTCTCTTCGCTGCTGGTATGCTTATGACGTGACTGTTGTGACACTTGATGTTGTCCCAGAGGTCTCTTAAACTATCTCCAGGAGATTTGCTGACCCTTCAACCATAAAACCAGTATGACATTGAGACAGGATAATAAGAAGCTAGGAAAATTCCTTGGTAAGCAAGTAGAACAGAAAAACTGAGACAGAGAGCTGAACAAACCGGCCAAGCAATTTACAGCTAGGCACAGGTGGTCACCAGGACCCAAGGAAGGTCCTGAGTGCCTGGCAGGGGCAAAACTGGGAAAACAAGGACCTCGCCCCCAGGATAACCTTTGTCCCTGGAGACAAAATCTAAGTCTCAGTTGTATTCCAGCTCCAGGCCCAGAAAAGCAGCAAAACCAAGTGAGCAATGCCAGCACCAATTGCAATGACTAAATACCCACTGCCCTGCCGCTGACCAGTCGGTGGAGACCAAAGCCCTGAAGGGGCACATGGAGAACTGATGGATATTCTACCGAAACTCTCCCCCTGAGACCTCCCCCAAAATTCCTGCCTGCAAGTGAGAGATAAAAGCCTCAGGACAAAGGACCCAGGGCACATATTTTCCTTCTGGGGATCAGACTGCCCTTTCCTTTCTTCTCCCCACACTTCTTTCTTCACAGGCAGGTGGCTCCTAAGCTCTAAGGTGATGGGCAGCAGCAGCTCTTCCCAGGCTCATCCCCTGAACCTGCCCCATGCAGCCCCCTTTTCTCTGATTTCCCAATGAGCTAAGGCAGCCCAGCCTAGCTCTCCTGCTGCTTCTTCTATCCTAAGCCTTTCTTGTTTCACTGTCCCCAGCTTTAGTAAATGAATCCTCATAGTCCCCTGACTCATGTTGTGAAGCATTTCCTACCCAAAGTCAAGAACTCACACACTACACGTGGCCCTAGACAGAGCCAGGTCCCCGTTGGGTAACAACATGAAGCCATAGCCACTAGACCAGGATGACCAACCAGCCCAACACTTGCCTTATTGGAATGGACGGTGCTTGCTTGCATGAAGAGAATGTTTTGACCCCCTCCCTTGATCTCTATCTTCTGCTTCCCTTCTCCCTCCTCACAAAAACCTCTGCCTGCCCTGAGACATGGAGACGGGCTTTGAGAAGTGAGTTCTCCATCTTCCAGGTTGCCGGTACCTGAAATAAAGCCACTTCCCATCAGCACCTGTCTCTTGGGTATTGGCTTTTGAAGCAGCAGGCGGCTGGACATGCTTTCGATTACATGAGGCCCAGTGGCTCAGCCTCCCTGGTCACCTGAGCTGGGTGCCCCAGGGGTGTCTCTTGTGTGGGTTGTTTGCGCTCTCCTGTTGCAGTTGAGCCTTGGTTGTTGTTGGCATGTCAGTGTTAAGACGTCCAACCAACTGAGCCATAACCATCAGGACTGTATATTTTTTTCTTAACCCCTACTGCATCTTTAGGATCATACTCTCTACCTTTCTTTGATTCTTTCTTTCTTTCTTTGATTCTTTCTTTCTTTCTTTTTTCTTTTTTTTTTTTTTTTTTTTTTTTTTTTTTTTTTTTTTTTTTTTTTTTTTTTTTTGAGGTTTCAAATGCACTTGATTTCTTCAACTGTGCCATATTGGAATGGGTGCATGGTGCTTTCACTTGGCATCCATTATGACTTGATTTTGAGACAGTTATTATATCAGCTGGAATGACTACTAATCCTACTAATCTCTCCATTCTTTTGAGGTGACTCTGCCACCAGGGGACACATTCCATTCTATTCCAATTTGTGTTGCTGTATATCCCCATGCAGTAACACAGAAAGCGACCCCACTCACTAATGCAGCTTTACTGTACTTGTCATGGAAATCAGGTGCCCGTTTCTGGTGGATCTGCCTTGCCGCTATTTGCTGAATGCAACAAACTGGGAGACAAGTTAGGGAGTTTTTAGCCAATGGAAACATCGTGAAGCTGAAGACAGAACTGCAGCAACTGCAGCTGCTGGTTTGTAGGAACGTTGCATCAAGTACCCTTGCAAAGAACCCTGAAAAATTCTTTCTTTGATTCCAATCCTAGGGTCATCCCAGCTTATACTACTCAAAAGTTCATTGTCCACAAATTCCTGGCTCCCTTTACAGCTTCTCCAGTTCACTGAACCATAGAACGTGGTCAGGTGTCCTTTGTACCCACAGATATCCTGTCCCCGTGGCTGCAGATGAAGGTGGCATGGTGGTTAGACAGCTGGCCCTGGAGATTTTGATCTTTATTTGGATGCTTACCACTTCTGAAGCTTTGAATACATAATTTAACCTCCCTGAGCCTTAGTTTTCTCATCTGTAAATTAAAGATAACAATAGTCTCCATTTTCTTCCGGTCATCCCACCAATATTTATTATCGAATTAATGTTTGTCAGGCATTATTTTAGGTGCTAAAGATAAAGATGGTGAACAAAAGGGAAAAAAATCCATGTGTGCATGCAATTTATTTAGGAGGAGTCAGGCAAAGAAACCAAAAAAGTATAAACCAAGAAACTAACAACTATAGAAATATTTGAAGTATATGTATGTGTTTTTATATATTATGTATGTATGTGTCTACCTATTATCTATCATCAATCCCTCTATCCCTCTCTCTCTAAGTTTGAGGTAGTAAGTATTTATGAATAAAAACAAAGAGAATGGGGAAAGGTGTGCCGGAGTGTCACTTTATTTGGCGTGGTCTGTGAGGGCGTTCCTGAGGAAAGCATGTTTAACAAGCAGCCCCCATGAAGCGAGGAAGCCAGGCCTGTGAAGACCTGGGGAAACACAGTCCTGCAGAGGGAATATCAAGATGGAAGCCCCTGAGGTGGGATTAAGTGAGGCTATACAAACAAAGGTTTGGCACAGTTTTGGTGCAGAGCGAGCTGCTATTAATGCCCCCCCACAACTATTACTGTAATGCAGTTACAATAAAGGGGCCAAGAACTTACTTCTGATGCTCTTCCAAGAGCCTGGCATAGGCCTATTAGTGTTAGCGTGTTCCTCTCTCCCATTCCCATGGAATCCTGGAGGAACACCCACCACCCATCCATCCTGCCTTCTCCAGCACAAAAATGTCCTTCTCCTTCTGCCCACCACACCCTATCTATGAAAGTTTCTGAAATCTGCAACATGGTGAGTCTCAAAGATTACATCTACTTTCCCGCCAGCCCCCACAGACAGCAGCCAGAACAGGGCTCTGCAAACCTCAAGTTTGCTTTTTGTGCAGACCGTTCATTGGTGTTGACAGTCTGGGCCCCTGAGCCCCAGCATCTCCTCCTCCCACCCCCTCAGATTGAGAGCAAACTGATTTTGGTCTGAAACCAAAAAACAAGTGGCCCCAAGGATTTGGGCTCAATGGGTGCGTAGGCCCTTTTCCATTCTGGACATTGCTTTGCGGCGCTTGGGGTGGGCTCATCCATAAGGAAGGAAGCCCTACTATATTTTCTTCTATAGATCATTCTCCACCCAACCTCTTCCCCTTTAGCTTTCTCCACTGACATCACCTGCTCCCAGATTAGTTCCCTCCCATCCCTGTCTCCTGCCCTCTCTTTATTGCTTTCTCTATAAGCCATCTGATCTCAGCACACATTTCAAAATCACACTTTGGAAAAGAGGCAAGTATTAAGTATAAAAATCTGAATTATAGAAGGGATTTCTTTTTCCATAAAGAAATGCAACTTTATTATTTTCAAGTACACATGTAATGCCTCAAACTAAAGTCTTATAAAAGGTCACCAAGTAAAGATCTTGCAGGTGTTTCTTTAACAAATACATAAGAATTGAGGATAATTAGCCCATATATTTTCTAATTCTAAATGGAGATCCTAAAGTGCTTGAAAAGGGTTATTTTAGGTAGACTAAATATGTTACCTTTAGCAACACTGTTCATGTTTTTAATTTACTAAATAAATGTCTTTTGTATCGATGGTGCAAAGATCAATTTTTGTCCACAGCCAATAAATCTCAAATTAATTAGACCCAAATTATTGTGGTTTTCCACTTAGTTTTCCCAGCCAAAGGCAACGGCTCACTTGTTTCAAGGTACTTCTGATTAATCAGAATTCCATTGTAGTGAAGTAACAGACCTTGAGGGGTGACCTAGGGGCCTGACCTCAAGTTTCCTTCCTTTTTGCCTTAGATCTTTTATTTTCCTTAGGTGTCTGTCACTTGCTTTGTTCATTTAGGTCTCTTCACAGGATGCTCCCAATGTCTTCTAAGTCAGCCTTAAAGCATGGGCAGAGCTGTCTGCAGAGCAGAAGTACTAAGTGGGGAGTGGATAAGGGAAGGAAAAGGATCTCCCGTAGGAAATGGAACCCAACTGCCCATCTTAGGGAAAGTGGGAAAAATGAACATCGGCCTGAAGGACATTTGCCTGGGAGGAATAGCTCTGCTGACTGAGAGGTCAAAGGCAGATCCATCCCTCATGCTCTGCCTCTGGTCTGGATGTCTGACCATGTTCACGACCTAACTGATTCTGCATGTCCCTGGAAGACAGGAAGGTGCTGGGAACCCCTCTACCCTAATTTCAGCTGTTGGCCAGGGAACTCCTGGCTTGGCCGTGCCCAGGAATGATGCAGGTTCATCTGCCTGGGCATGACAGGGAAGGGGGGCAGCTACCCCTCTCAGAACAACATGGAACTTCTGAGTTCTTAGCATTCTAAAGGGCAGGTGTTACCAAGTGTGTGTGATTGGAGAGCTGGAGCATCTGCGACACCTGGGCCTCATGGACCAAACAGACCCCAAAGCAAGGGTCAGCGCAGGGGTGTGGGATCCTAGTGAAGCTCCTGGGATCGCTCGCTGGTCCTGCCTCTGCTGCTACTCTGATGACTTTCAATGCGGTCTGCTGGCAGGGCACTCCAAAGGAGCAGGAGACAGAGCGGGAGCCCAGATGTCTATCTGGAGACTCCAGGCATCAGGTGCCCTGCCACCATCTATCCTTTCTTTCCTACCTCTTTCCCATTGGTGTCTGCCTCCACCATACCCTAAGCTCTCACCGGTCTGCTTTTCTGCCCAGCTCTCCTCTAGGGGTTCTTAACCAGCCTTGTCTGGGAGACAGGCTGGCTACTCCAACCAGCTTCCCTTTCTGGCCTCAAAAGGAGGAACCATGGGATTCCTAGGCTGGAGGGGGAAGCAGGGAACAGAGTTGGGCAGGATGCAAATGAGGGTGAAGGTGGGAAGTGGGGTGAGGCTGGAGAGATCGAGACATGGTTGACCTGAGAAGTTTTCCTTTCTCTGGTTAGACTTGTCCCTGCCTTTGGATGTTGATCTGCTCTAGTGGGAGGTGGGGGTGAAGGGATAGGGAATGGGGAGGGCAACCTTCAATTCCTCCTAAAAATAGACAGCCTGGTGGAGTGGGATGGAGCAGGATGGGGGAAAGTGTCTAATCCGGCTGTTCAGAGTTAAGTCTCTGGGAACTTATTTAACCCACTCCCCCCAGTTGAGCCTGCAGGATTGCTTCATTCTCACTCCCCAAATTTCCCCCAAAAAACTACCCTGGTTTTTCCACCCCTCCCCGTCACCATCCAAGCAACTCCTCTTTCCCGTGCCTGGTTCTTCTTTCCAGTGCGCTTAGTAGTATGTCTCCTTTTCCACCCAGCCTGTTAGAGAGATGAGGGGCGGGGGCTGTAAGGTGAGTATGGAAGGAGGCGTAGGGACTTGGGTGGCTGAGGCCAGGTGGGTAGGAGCCTGGGGAAGGGGGTTGAGGTAAGTAGCTGTGGGCAGGTGAAAAGAGAAGGGGTAGAAAACACTGAGCTGGGGCCATAAGTTAGGAGAAAGGAGAGACTGAATTTCACGTAGTAGTGGGTGGGCATAGAGCAGTTTGGGGTGAAATGGCAAATGCCTATAGTGGCTATTCAGGTGACAAGTGGGCTTCCAAAGGGGAAGCCACTTACTGTTTCTGAGGAGAAATGAGGTCATGGGGTTGGCAGCTCTTCTAAATTTTCAGGAGAAGTCAGAAATTACTCAGATTTTATGCGAAAGCTTCCAAGTTTTAAACACTGGGCAACTGAAAAATCACACCTGCACAATGCCCAACCCAACACTATCCGTGGACTATATGTTTTATGACCCTGAACAAATAAGTTCACCTCTGTACCTCTCTTTTTCTGTAAAATGTGTAGGTGGGCTAGATGACCTCGAGGGCCTTTCTAACTCTGATGTTCTGTGATTTCAAGTGGAAGGCTCAGGACCTCGGAGACCAACTATGTTAGAAGGGAACAGAATCTGATAGAAAGCGGGTGAGAACAGCCCCAAAAGAATCAGGGCTCCTAGCACCTGGGGCCCCAGGACCTGAGGCACTGAGAAAAGGAGCAGGGCTCTGTAGATGGAATGGAGTTTGGGTTGGGGTCCCTGAGGGGGTGTAGCCAGCAGTGGGGGTTGCACTTGCTGGGGGTTGGGGTGAGGTGTGGAGGTACTTACCACCAGGATATCGCCTCAAGATGAGCTTTCGGACCTCATCATAGATAAAGATGAGGAGACTGTAAGGGAAGGCACAGAACCACCAGGTGACCCTGAAAGAAGCAGAGGAGGGTGTTAGGAACATGAGAGTCTGGTGCCATAAAGGAGGGTTTGAATGGCGCAGAACCTGAATCCTAGAAGGTGCCTGTTTTTTGTTTTTGTTTGTTTGTTTAAGATTTTATTTATTATTTTCAGAGATAAGGGCAGGGAAGGTGGAAGAAAGGGAGAGAAACATCAATGTATGGTTGCCTTTCACCTACCTCCAGCTGGGGACCTGGCTGGAGACCTGGCTTGCAACCTGGTTATGTGCCCTGGCTGGGGAACTGAACCAACGACCCTTGGGTTTGAGGGCCGGCACCTATCCACTGAGCCACACCAGCCACAGCTGTAGAAAGTTCCCGTTTAAACAAACACTCACTTGAGTGGGTACATACGGAGGGCCACACCCATGCCTGGGCAATAGGACAGAAAGGCAGCCAGTGCTGTCTCTTCCAGGAGTCCAAAAATCAAAATCTTGTTCCTGGAAAGGCAACGAAAGAAGGGTAAGTAGCTTTGAAGGAAGGGAAAGGAGGGAGAGGTTCAGGGAGACCCCTGGTGGTGGAGGGGAAAGAGGCAAGAAGAAATGAGGGGAGGGTCCTGTGTGACCTGCCCCCTGCAGACACCTTCTCCTGCTGTGTGTAACCCAAGGAAGATTTTCTTTCATTTTTAGGCTTATTGATTTTACCCTTTAATGTTATCTATAACACGTATGTCCATTCACTGAATAGATTTTTTTATGTATTGGGTGAGGTGCTCTGTTCTAGAGATGCCACGTGAAACATGAGCTTCCTTTTGGAGACATGGGACCTGCCTCACACAGCTTATAACCTTGTTTTTGCTCCAGGAAAGTGGCCTTTGAAAGTGTCATCTCCCCAGCAAGATGCCACGATGGCTCTTTCAGTTCAGGGCCCATCTACATCTTCGACATTCTCAGAGTCTCCTATAGCCCCTGGTAACTCTTGGTTATAGATGGTGGATAAAGAAGCAAACATCCGCAGAGGGGAAGCTCACTGGAGAATAAGTGCTCAATGTATTGCAAGCTTACTATGTCCAAGTTGAAAAGCTAAGCAGAATGAGGTTCTGAGGGCAGTTTCTGGAGTCAGACAGGTGGCACCAGTCCCAGCACTGCCGCTTACTAGCTTTTGGTTATAAGCAATATTTCTCTGAGCCTCGTGTTCTTTCTCTGTAAAATGGAGGTGTCATCTTCATACCATAGGATTGCTGGGAAAATCATGGGAGATCATGGGTGGAAAGCTCTAGAACATGGAAAGTCTCAGTCATGCTATTACTCAACCTTTTATAACATTGTGCACTTCACCTCTTCATGGCTTAAGCCAGTGGTTCCCAAACTTACTAAGATCCCCTTTTACTACAGTCCTATTTTAATTGATTTTTGTCTCGCAAACTGCATTTGTTAATAAGTAATGACCATATTTCCCTATTTAAAATTAGACGTATATCAAGTTTCCAACAGAACTATGCAGTCAGCATGCATTAGCTGTACTTCATACACTGCTGGGTGGGCCTATGAGCCTAGTCACAGAAAAGTGCTTGATTTCCATAAAGCTTTTTGAACAATGGAAACGGTACCTCGAGCAGCCCTGAGGGCCCAGGAACACCAAGTGGGGCCTGAGGTACTGAGGCTGCCCATGGCCAGATGACTTGCTGCTGTTGGTACTCCCCTCTGGTCAGCCTCACTTATTTCTTTTCCATTTGATTCCCAGTTGGGCTGGATTTCACCGGTTATGTTCTCACCTTCCTGTGTACCCCATGCTCTGCACAGAAAGTCCCAGCCTGAACTGTACCCAGTTCCTTGTTCTCTTTTCACTGCATTTTTCCCACCAGTGTTTTGTTTTGTTTTGTTTTGACTCACTGGAATCGCCTTACTTCGCAGCACCTTTAGTTATCTCCATAGGAGCTTAACTGCTATTAACGTCACCAGGGTTTTGTCACCTTTATTTTTCCCCCCATACTAAGAAATTATGACTACACTCATTTGGGGGACTTGTGCTCATCATTTCTAGTCAAAGAAAATAAAAAGAAAGAACAGGAGGGATACCTTCAGCATTTGCTACCATCCATGCTACAATCACAGAGTAGTTGTTGAGTTCCTCACAGGTGCCAGACTGTGATAGGTGGGTGAGCCACCCAGGGGTGGGTGGGCTCTTCAAGCTGACCTGCGTTAACCCTTTCCAGCTGGGTGACCTCAGGTGCATCGTTTAACATTTCTGGGGTCTCATCCATAAATTGTGAGGTTAAATGATGCCTTTGGATCACTTACCTCACTGACTGGCACATGTTAACTCACACTAGAAGATGACATCGAACCTGACCCTGAGCAGCTCATAGACCTCAAGAGGATAACATTATTACCTACTTGCTAATTTATAGCAAGGGCTATGAATTAGACCTACCTGTGAGGGTAAGGGAGCATGGGAAACCCTGTATTTAGGACTAGGCAAAGGATGGGGTGAATGTCACTAGAGGACAAGATGGGGGAAGGAAGGAAGGAAAGAAAGAGAAAAGAAGGGAAGAAGGAAATAAGGAAGGGAGAAAAGAATAAGGCATGGAGAGAAGATGAAAAGGAAGCAAAGTGGGAAAAGACCTTAACAAAGTACATTTCAAGAACAAAATAATACTCCTCAGAAACAGTCATATCACCCCTCCTTCTCTCATCCTTCAAACATGAGCATGGCTATACAGCTGGGTAACTGAAACCTTACATCCCCCGGGCAGAGCTGGGCCAGGGAGCTGAGTTGAGGTGACCTGCGCACACCCCTCTCCTGGGGTAGGCGGGTGCTCACTTCATGCCCTGCTGGAACACTGAGTTGCGGCGGGTCTTGCAGATGATGAGGTCGGCCCACTGCACCACCACGATGCTGGCAAAGAAGGCTGTGTGGCAGGTAAACTCCACCACCTTCCGTTGCTCATAGGTCTGGGGGAGGGTGGGCAGAGAAGCAACAGTGTGAGAAGAAAAGGCGGGACCAGAGTGTAGCAGGGTTCAGGGCCATTGTGAAATCCTGGGCACTGAGTCCATGCTTAGCCCCTCATCCCAAATGGCCACTCCTGGCCACCTCTGCTGGGCATTTAGGCCCCTGTCACACACACACATGTCTGCAGGTACACAGCCCACTCACCCACTCTTGCCCATAGCTGTCCTCCAGGTCATTTGTGGACCGGTCATCCCAGTCGAGACGGATCCCCAGCAACCGTGATGGCAGGAAACCGTTCTCTGCCAGGATCACGAAGTAGGTGAAGAAGCCACCCAGTGCCTGGATCATCCCTGTGGGTCACGAGCAAAATGTAGGGCCTGGGTCAGAGAAGGAAGCTGGAGGGCACCAGAACCAATGGGCCAGAGACAGATGTCCCTGACCCTGGGGATACAGGCCCTGTTCTGGACCCCAAAAGCTGGGCAAAGAATTCTCCGGGGTTCCCTCCTGAGCCCCAGAGCCCCGCCACACCGATCTGTCCATAGGCCATGCTGATGAGCCTCTCGTTCACCAACTTGTCTGTCTGCGGGTTCCTTGGCTGCCGCTTCATGATGTCACTCTCAGCTGCCTCATAGGCCAAGGAGATGGCAGGGACCTGAGCAAGGGGGGAGCAGGGGAGACAAGGGCTTTGGAAGGGAGCCTGTGCCTGTCTGGTCTTCGGCCAGCACAGCCGGTCCCGCTGTCTTTGGTCCCTCCCTCTCCTGCTGCCGCCCGTCCCTGCCCACTGTGCCCCCATGCTTGCCTGGCCTGTCCCTGCACCAGCCCTTGGCCTCACCATGTCAGTGCCCAGGTCGATGCAAAGGATAGTCACGGTGCCCAGTGGCAGGGGGATGTTGGCAATAATGAAGAGCAGGAAGGGGGTGATCTCAGGGATGTTGCTGGTCAGGGTGTACGCGATGGATTTCTTCAGGTTGTCAAAGATGAGGCGGCCTGTGGGGGGGTTTCCAAGGGCATCAAGGGGGTCAGAGGGGCCCTTCCCCACCCCAGCCAGGGAGGTGTGGCTGCCCAACTTCCTATGAGAGGAAGATTTTGTGTATGAGGGAAGCTGATGCTGTCAGTGGACGTCTGGAATCCTGAGTTGAATCTGATTGGGGTAAAAGGAGCTGGAAGTGGGTGCGAAGGCATCTGTCATCCTGGATGCCACTTCGCTGGTAGCTTCCTTACCCTCTTCCACGCCTGTGACAATAGACGCGAAGTTGTCGTCCAGCAGGATCATGTCGGCTGCCTGCTTCGAGACATCAGAGCCTGAGATGCCCATGGCAATGCCGATGTCCGCCTTCTTCAGCGCCGGGGAGTCATTCACGCCATCACCTGTCACTGCCACAATGGCTCCCTGGGAGAAGGTACAGCCAAGCTGGAGGGTGAAGGCCTTGCACAGGCCCAGCCCTGCCTTCTGTCATCTTACTCACCTGCCTCTGGCAGCCCTCCACGATGATAAGCTTCTGCTGTGGAGACGTCCTGGCAAAGACGATCTCTGTGTGGTTCCTGAGGATCTCGTCCAGCTGCTCTGACGTCATGTCCTTCAGGTCAGAGCCGTGCACCACGCATGCCTTGGCCTCTCTGAGGAAGTGAAGCTAGACCCTCACCATGTGCATAATCACAGTCAGTACGGTTTGCTAGGCATGTGCTCATTCTCTTATACATATTCACTGCTATAGCCACCCTATGGTGTAGGTGAGATTTTGCGGTTGAGAAAATGAAGGTTCAGGAAGGTAAGGTGAGATCTCCAAGGTTACACAGGTAATCAATGCACACACTCAGGACTGAGGAGCCAAAGGAAAGGACTATAAGGGTCCCAGAGGTGCTATCCTGATACCCCCGGGGAGACTCAGGCACCCTGTGGGAGAGGATGGGTTGACTGAGAACAGGGTGCCAGGCAAAGGCTTCACCTGGGGTTGACTTGACTGACGGGGATGTTGAGCCGGGCTGCAATGTCCTCCACGGTTTCATTGCCCTCTGAGATAATGCCCACGCCTTTGGCAATAGCCTTGGCTGTGATTGGATGGTCCCCAGTCACCATGATCACCTGGCAAGAAGGAGGAAGAAGAAAAGAGTAAAGGACAGCAATATTAAGCAACTCCTCTATTTCATCTGGGCCTTTTCCTTTCCCAAAGTCAGAAAAAGGTAGATGGTGGGGCTCACAGATCCCAGCCAAACAATTTGTGTGTGTGTGTGTGTGTGTGTGTGTATAGGTGAGTGGATCAGGGAGAGATACAATGGCAAGTTGTGTTCAAGAATGAGGGATAGTTTGCTTAGATGGAGAAAAGCTGCTATGACAGAATAACATGTTAATGAGGGTTCTTTGGACAAAGAACCTCAAAGGTTGTTTCAAAGTTTGGATTGCATGGGACATGAGGCTATCAGAGCTAGCAGGCCCCTTAACAGCTTCCTCCTGTTACCTATAAGAAAGCAAAGGCTGCAATTTGCTCAAGGTCACAGGGAGCCACAACTAGGACACGTTTTTTTTTGTGTATGTTGCTGCAGGCCATCTAACTGGTCAGATCAGAGTAAGGATGGCAGGGGAAAAGCCCTTCTGCACTGCCCCCTTGACATTTCCATGATGTGGGAGGAAGGTGATCCCTGCCCTAATGATAATACGTATTGTTTCAGAATGGATGGAGTTGGGTAAGGAGGATGGTTGGCATCTGAGAGGTCAGTTAAGAGGCTATTGTAAGCGTAAAATGATCAGAGCTGGATTAGGGTATAGCATTTGTGTGTGTGGGTTCATGGGGCAAATCACATAAATACTAATAAGGAAGCCTCTCCAGGCCTCCCTGCCTTCTCTTCCACCTCTGACAGTCCACTGAAACCGCCCCCCAAAGGCTACATGAGCCTCCCAATTAAAAATCAATAGCATCTTTACAATCCACATTCTTGACTGCTCTGAGGCATTTGGCACCACCATTCCTTGAAAGCTTTTCCTCCCTTGGCACCCATGGATTCTTTATTTCTGTTTCCTCTCCACCCACTTCATGCATTCCCCACCCTCCCGGGGGAGGCAGCCAACAAGAGTGACTTAGTGGTCAGAAACCTACCTAAGTGTAAATGTTGACTTCCCCCAACTCTAGGACCTTAGACACAATATCCTCACTGTGTCTCAGCACATGGAGAAGATGAGTTCTACCTTTAATGGTTGTCATGAAGAGTATGTGGCATTGGGTGGACACTCAATAAACTTTAACAGTGTCCTATCACCCTCTTCCCTCAGTCACTGGTTCTTATTCCTCTACTTGCCCCTAAATGTTGATGTGACCCAGGGTTTCATGCTCCTCATCTTTCTTGACCCATGCTCTCTTCCTAAACAATAGTCAACACTACAATTTGTACTCATTGAGAGTTTAACTGAGCTACTTCATGGTACTGCTGCTTGGGCAGCCATTTTTTTGACCACATAGCCTGCTCATGGGTAACATAATAACACATACTATATCCTTTACTTTGCATTCATGGGCTAATGGGAGTCAAATCTCCGGCCTTGACCCTCTTTATTGAGCTCCAAACAACATTTCAACTTTCTTTGGAACATCTCTCCCTGGGAGTCTAACAGATTCTTAGAATGTATGGTCAAATTGAACTCATTATTTCCACATCTACCAACTCCGCCAAACCTCTACTCCCTATCTTAGAAACTGTCCCTCATTCATTCAGGCTTTTTGCCTCCATATCTTCCTCACCTCCCGTACCCAGTTTAGTCACCAAGTTCTCAAAACATTTCTCAAATGTAAGGACTTTCTTTTGTCAATGACCTTGTTCAGGTCATCACCTCTTGCCTGAACTATTGTAATGGCTTCCTGACTCCAGTTCTTCCCCAGATCTCGGCCTTCCTCCACCTAAAAGCTAAATCTGCCCCATGACACCTGTGGCTCTCTGTGGACCACAGGGTAAAGCCCAAGACTGGCATTTAAGCAAAGTTCTCCCAACTGGCTATGGTCAAATGTTCCAGTCTCTGTTCCCAGTGCTCCTCTGTCACCTCTTCCTACAAGCCACGCACACACCCGATACAGTCTAACCACGCAGGGTACACGCTGTTCCCTGCTCTTGACATGCCTTCTACTCCCTCACTGCTTTACAAGATACTTGTCAACCTTCAAGGCCCAGATCAAATATCATGCCCTCTGTAAAACATTGTCCAATTTCCTGAGGCATAATTAACTGCTCCCGGTTCTGACTTTCCCCGGAGGGACTTTCCCAGACCTCCATGATAGTTCTGATCATGGCAAGAGGGAGTCTAATGAACAGGGGAGCATTTGCCTTCCAGAGAAGCAGGCCATGCTTGATAAAGTCAATCCACTTTTTACTAGCAGATTTATTTTGGGAAAGCTACTTACTCACTCTGAGTCTCAGCTTGTTTTCTTTTTAAAGGGATAATGAAGCTTACCTTAGAGACAGAGCGGTATGGGGTTTAGAAATCATGGATACACAGATGTATACATCAAGGCCTCTAGTGTGATGATGGAGAAATGGTAGACTGTCTTGGTTAAAATCCTGGCCCTACTACTTAGTAACTGCGTGGTCTTGGCCATGTTACTTTATGCCTTAGTCCCTTTGTGTAAAAAAGAGAAAATACTAGTGTTTACTCATAAGGTGATTATGAAGATTAAGTGAGAATTACAGGTTTAGTGCTAAGAGTAGCCTGGTTCCTATAAAGGCTCACTAAACAACTGGCAGTTTTTATTATTAGAGTATCTGATCTATAAGTGCTCAACCACCCTAGCTATTATGATTGTTCTGTGGCTAACTGTAAAGGCATTTGTTTCCCCTGAAAGGCTATGAACTCCGGAGTCTAGGCTGTATCTTGTTCATCTTTGAATCCCCAGTGCCTTAGGCAGCACCTAATACTCAGTAGACAGCTAGAGGTTGAACTTTCATAGTTAGAGATGAGATGCTAGTGAGTAGCTGGTTAAGGGGGTGGGAGATAAAGAACTATATCTTTGGAAGAGTTGAAATAAGCTCCAAGATAGAAGGGATTTATGCTGGTTTGTTTGTTGAACTCTAGCACCTTAAACGGTGCCTGGTACATAGTTGGTAAACAATAATATGTGTTAGATGAAGAACAATTGTAGCACCAAGGAGGGCATGGCCATTGAGAAGCAGTTGTAGTTAGACAAGAAAACCTGGGAGAGGGGTGCAAGGTGGGAGGAGTGCAGAGCCAGTGCAAGGTTGGGGGAGAGAGTGGGGCAGACAGGAGCCTGCTAATCCCATCCCAGATGGCCAGAGAGAGTGGGCAGTAGTTGGGAGGGGTAGGACACCATATCTCCAAAGCAGGGCTGCCAAATCACCTTGACATCTGAGTGGAAGAAGCCACCCCAGGAAGGGAGAGGAAAGCATGGGAGACTGGACACTCCAAGTACAAGGCGGAAGGCTGAGTTCTCCAAGACAGTGTCCAACCTCTCCTTGCGAATATGGTTTCTCCTCTCAGTCAGTGAATAGGAGATCACCAGTGGCTGGAATTTCCAGGCTGGTAGCCCCTGCAGTCTCTTAGCCTTCGGAGTGTGGAAGGTTAGGGTTAGGGGAAGAAGTGAGGCCAGTACCTTGATGCCTGCACTCCGACACTTGCCCACAGCGTCCGGCACAGCAGCTCGGGGAGGGTCAATCATGGACATGAGTCCCACGAAGCAGAGCTTCTCCGTGGGAAAGTTCAGTTCATCCGTGTCAAATTTGAAGCCACGAGGAAACTTTCCAGAGGGCAGATTTAGCTGACAGAACCCTGGAACAGGACAGGAGGAAAGAGTGAGAGTAGCAAGGTGACTGCCTGAATACCCCTTACAGCCCCTCACCCTAGGGAAGCCCCTGAGGATCGGCAATTGCTTTGTCAGCCCAACTCCTTGCTCTGGACCTCACCCAGCACTCGCTCCCCCAGTCCTCCCAGCTCCATGTAGGCATTCTGAAAGGCATCTTGCATCTCCTTATCCAGAGGGATCTCCTTGCCCTGCACCAAGATGGAAGAGCACCGGTCCAGGATGCGCTCTGGGGCGCCTTTCATCACCAGCACGTGGCTTTGGGGGCTGTCTTCTCGCTCATGGATGGATAGCTGGAGAGAGGATAGACGGTTACAGAGGAGGCCATAATTGTCTTATTATCCCCAGTGCCCAGCATGAGGCCTAGGAGAGAGCAGAGGCTGAAACTCTCGCTTGGTAAAATAACCCCTGACTCATCCACCCTTGTCACCATAGGGACAGCCTCTGTGTGGAGCAGGCTTTGGACCTCATAGTCTGAACCCTATAGCCTGAGAGTCACCTTCCCAAAAGATATTCATTGACCCAACAAATATTAACGTCAATTGAGACGGACAGTGTGCAGGGGCTAGGTGGCTTTCTTGTCGGCATTCTCCACCATCATACTGGCCTCAGTGGGACTTTGCCTCTGTGGCCTGTAGCTGTGACTATGTTCTTGGCAGTTAACAGATGGCTACAGCCTGAGGGATATCATAAGGGAATTTCAGAAGTGCATTTCAACTGAGTGGGACGAAAGGGGTGAGGGACAGAGGTCAGAGGATAGGGAGCTCTAGGAAGAAGAGCCAAGAGGGTAAGGTCTGGGAGCTAAGGAGTAACGGCAACCAGACATACAGTGGCCCACGTTACTCTGGCAGGGGTGAGAGGACATGATGTCAAATGGCCCCACTCCTCATGTTGACTCCCTCTTGACTTTGTGTACTGCCCCCATTTCTGTCCCTTCCCTTCCCCTCCCCCTCTCCCAGTGCCCCAGCCAGACCTGGTACTTGTTGGTGGAGTTGAAAGGAATCTCTGCCACCTTGGGGTTTCTGTCCCTCATCTTCCTCACGGAGCCACAGGACAACTCAATGCACTTGAGCAGAGCTGACTCAGAGGCATCACCAGCTGTGTCACGCTGCCGGAAGAGAATTCAGTATCACAGTGGGGCTGGAGAAGGAGGACCAAGGTGAGAGGACACTGAAGCCCTGGAGGCCACCATAGGGTGTGAGAGGGGAAGCTGAGCATCAGCAAAGTGAACAGGTCACAGCAACACCCTGTTGTACTACCTTCGACACGGAGATGTTCTCTTGCCCCGCCTTGAAGACGGCTCGGTTGCAGAGACCAGCAATCCGGGACAGGGCTGTCCACGTAGGAGATCGTTTGTCAAATGTGGCCCCTGGGAGAAAATGAGGGAGCTTGGTTCCCCTTTAGTGCCCTTATTTCTCCCTACCCACTCTGCCACCCAGTGTCCTGGACATCCTCCAGAACACTTCACCCCCCTGGGGTGCCCAGTCACCAGACTGGTCTTCAGTGGTGTCAGCCTCATGGATCTGGTTGTCAAACCACATGTGGGCGACGGTCATGCGGTTCTGGGTGAGGGTGCCCGTCTTGTCAGAGCAGATGGTGGAGGTGGAGCCCAGGGTCTCCACCGCCTCCAGGTTCTTCACCAGGCAGTTCTTCCTCGCCATGCGCTTGGCTGTCAGGGTCAGACACACCTGGTAGAAAGAGAAGAGAAGGAAAAAGTGCCAAGCCTGAGCCAGAAGTGTCTATGACCTTACCCCCAGCACAGTTCTATCTCTTCTCTCTTGATCCTACTCTGCAAATGGACCCAGGTGTGAGCAGTCGACCTGAGATCGTAGGCCTACAGCATATTAGGTGAAATGCCCAGTAGGAGCTAAGACACGTGTCTAAGCTCCAGGGAGGGCCAGAATAGAACTGGGCGTAGGGATGTGAGAGCCACCCACACAGAAGAGGCACTGAAAACTGGGCTCACTTCAATGTGTAAGGAGAAAAGCAGAATGCTGAGGCATGAGAACCAGTTTTGAGAGGAAAGAAAAGTGAAGACACTGTCTGGGACAGAGGAGAGGAGAATCATGATAGTGACATGTCACAGTGATCAGTGAAGGAGAGGATTCTAGGCAGATGGACAGCCGTATTCATTTCAGCAGCTGCGTTCAGGATGGAGCTGAGAAAAGGTCAGTGGATTTGCCGGGTAGTCGGTGGTGACCTTTAAGACAGCATTTAGAGAAGGGCCAGGCTGAGCTCCAGACTACAGCCGCAGATGAATAGGACATAGGCTGTGATAAGCCCCAGGACAGAGGCTGCGTGCCAAAGCACAGCCCCACCTGAGATATTGCAGACTCAGCCTCTGAGCCGTGTATTTATTCAATGATCATTTTCAGACTCGCACTCTAAGCCATGCATTACATGAGAATCTGGTATGGGATTTTAGGGACTGGCAGTGAAAAAATTGCTGAGGAGCACAAACCTCTCTCACTTTTGAGGAGAGAGTAACAAGACCCTCCCCTGGTGGCACCTCAGCCTGACCACTTACAGTGACAGTGGCCAGCAGACCCTCAGGCACGTTGGCCACGATGATGCCGATGAGGAAGATGACTGCCTCCAGCCAGCTGTAGCCCAGGATGAGGGACAGCACGAAGAAGGAGACGCCCAGAAACACAGCCACTCCTGTGATCAGCTGGATGAAGTGTTCAATCTCCATGGCAATAGGGGTCCGCCCAACCTCCAGGCCTGAGGCCAGCGTGGCTATGCGGCCCATCACCGTCCGGTCCCCTGTGGCAATCACGATGCCCCTGGCGGTGCCTGCAACACAGGAAGGGACAGACTGGGTGCCTTGGGTCTGAGGAACCAAAGTTCCGTCCTAATCCCTGAGGAAAAAAAAACATCCCAGAGAAAACGGACCAAAGACTGATCCTGGAGTTTCAGTAAATGGTACCTAAATTGCCAATCCCAACAAACAGCAAATTATTTTCTCTTACACTTGGTCCTGCAGAAAAGGCTTGCAAATAAACTCAAAGTTCAAATTGAGGAGATTCAAAAAGTGAAATAAAAATATTGCCTGTAGTATTTCAGTAAATGAATCTCCTACTTGTTATCCATATGTATTATTATGAACACAAAGGAGGGCACTTATTATGGATTTTCCGTGTAGTCATCAAGATTTTCTTTTTTTTTTTTTCTTTAAAGATTTCATTTCATTATTTTTAGAAAGAGAGAAAGGGAGAGAGGCAGAGAGGGAGAGAGACATCCATGTATGGTTGCTCTTCACCTGCCTCCAGCCACAGACCTGATTGGAGACCTGGTTTGCAACCTTGTTATGTGCCCTGGCTGGCGAATCGAACCTGCGACCTTTGGGTTCGCAGGCCGGCGCCTTAACCACTGTGCTACCAGCCAGGGCCAAGATTTTCTTGACATTAGGCATGAATCTCCACAGAAGAAGCTAGGTAATTACTAACACTAATGTAGACAGAGAAGGGCCTTTGGTGGGTAGAAGGGTGGGACAGCAGAAAGTGCATGCTAGTGGGAGTCAGTCAAATGGAGGTTTGAATCCTTGTTTGACTTCCTACCAAGGGATTGTTTTAATAATTAAATAAAATATTGGTGCCATTCGCCTAGACCAGTACCTAGCATATAGTAGACACTCAACAAATGCCAGTTCCATTCATTTCCTGTACTCTCTTCAAAGCCAATTTCAGAGCAAGCAGTGGAAATATTTAACTTGGCATTTTTAACTTACAGGAAAGGTAGAGAAAACTTTAGAATCTCGGTACATTAAAATTTTAGGAAATTTACTGTGTGGTAATTTTCATTGTAATTCAAAGTTGCTGAAAGAGGGGAAGAGCCCTGAGAAATATAATCCACTGACAAGGAATGACAAATGTGAAGGGAAAGGTGTGACAGTGAGGTACAGGGTCTTCTTTGACGTGCGTTCTGAGGCCCATGGTCTGATCAGGCCTCTTCCTTCCACCAGCTCTTGTCCTCTACTCTCTTTCTAAGTCAGCCCTGACTCGATTCACTGGAATGACCACAGAGGGCACAGGCTGCAGCTGTACTTAGTCTCCAGCCACTAAGTGGTGGCAGCTCTTGGAAGCTCCCAAGGGCCTTTGGTCATCTCTGGAACCCAGAACAAGGATGAGGCAAACTGGGCCGCCTAAGCATGACAATTTCCCTTTGTGAAGCACAGTCCTACGTACAGCCTGAAGGAGGGCCTAAGTGTCCACCTGGCATGGAAGTCTTCCTGCCCCTTCCCAACCTGGGGCTCCAATCAAAGCAAGGGCCAGAGAAGGAGTCAACTAGTCCCAGACCCAAGAGAAACAGAAAGCGTCAATCAAGCCAAAGACACCCAGATGTCAAGGCTGGTTTGAGACATGTGTGAGTATGAGTGTGTGATGTGTGTGTCTGAGTAGGTGATGTGTCAAATTTGTGTGTGTATGTGAGATCTCTGTGTATGAATGAGTGTGCAATGTGTGTGATGTGTGAGTGTGAGAGTGTGTGAGGTGTGTGTGTGTAGGGCAGTCTTGGTCAAATACCTAAAGGCTTTGGAATTCACTCAGTGTTGGGGTGGACAGGACAAACAGAAAACTGCCTGTGGGGAGGTCACTTTTCCACAGAATCATGCCATCCCAGCTGATACCCGGCTCTCTGGATGGCACCTTCTGCCATAATTAGGAATCCTCACCCCCAATTCCTCAGTTTCCTCCTCTCCAGTAGGGTTTTTGACAAATAACTATAGTCACAGCCCCCAATCCTGATCAGGAGTTCAGAATTCAGACTCCTCCCTCAGTGGGTGCTTGGGTGAGGAACCCCCACCAGACTAGCCTCTCACCTTCCACACAGTTGGTAGAGAAAAAGCAGATATTGCGAGTCTCCAGCGGGTTCTCATGGGTAAACTCAGGGGAGCGGGTCTGGGGCTCTGACTCACCAGTCAGGGATGAGTTGTCCACCTGGGGAGAAAGGGGAGAGCGTGTAGTCAGCAGACTGGCGGATGCACGTGTGCACTCGCAGTTGTCTCCTGGCTCCAACTGCACTCAATCTCCATGACATGAGGGACAAAATTACACTTGTCCTCATCACATATATTTATAGCATTACTCGGCTATTGTCCCTGCACTAGTTTGAAATCTTACCTCTTACTAAATTCCTGTGTGACCTGGGGCTAATTACTTAACCAACAGAGCCTCCGTTCATTCATCCATCTGTAAAATGGAGCCTAGGCATTGCACAGCTCCGGGGGATGCCACCAACACTGTAGTCCGTGAAAGTGGGACTGCCTAATGTGGCCACATGTGACAGCCCTGCCTGATCAGACCGTTCTTATAGAGTTGAATTACGTGACGTATATGAATGTATATAAAGCATCTGGTAATAATTGGTACTCAATATAAGATGGCCGTAAAGTGGGTATCAAAGAAACACCTAAGGGATAGAGCATCACACACAGATACAAGAAGACAATGCATGGGCACTATACGTGAGACAAGGTGCAGCTGGCAGGCACAGGGGCAGAACTTGCTATTCAGATCAGTGTCCCAATCATCAAACCTCTAACTGGGTCCCTTTCAGGTCCATACAGCCTTCTTAGACCCAGCCAGTTGCCCTGGCATGGCCTCCTCACCTTACAGCCATGAGAAGAGATGATCCGGAGGTCAGCGGGCACGCGGTCTCCACCCTTCACCTCCACCAGGTCTCCCACCACCACTTCCTCTGCGTTGATCTGCATCTTCTCGCCCTCCCGCACCACGAGGGCTTGCTGTGGGGAAGCCGCAGGCATCTCATGAAATGCTCGTAGAGACCTTTCCTCCTTCTCCTGCTGGTCTCCCACCTTTCCTTCAACCCCACTAAGGAGGAGGAAAACTCCTGCACCCTTAGCAATAAAATGAAGTCCTGGTCTGGAGAGCTACAGGGACTTTTTGGCTCAAGCCTTTCCTCTCAGAGCACAAGAAGTTGAGGAGGGATGAGCAGGACCTTCCCAGGAACATTATGTCCCAGTCCAGAGCCCATCCCAGCCATCTACCTGTGGAACCATGTTTTTGAAGGAATCCATGATCTTGGAGCTCTTGGCCTCCTGGTAGTAGGAGAAGCAGCCAGTGACGATGACTACAGCTGCCAGCACCACGCCCAAATACAGCTGGGAAGGAGAAAGTGTTTGAGAGACCAGCCCATCACCCGACCCTAGAGGGGAAGCTGCCAAGTGGGACAAGCATTAAATGCAATCCTTGTCAATGAAAGTGAAAATCGTAGAGGAAAGTCCTTCTCTCTAATCCCCCCCTCCATCTTCTAGTCTTCAACCTCTAGGACCGGAAGAGGCAGGAAGAGTCTTAGGGAATTCCCAAGGCTAGAACTTCACTAGTGGATGAAGTCCAAGGGGAGGCAGACAAACCCTCTTAAGTGTGAAAGAACAGAGAGGGGCTTTCTCATTCATGAGTGATTGTGTATGTGTGTGTTGGGGTAGTTATAGATGTGTAGAGAAGCCTCACCCCTTTTCAGCCTAAAGAGCACTATGAGGTGAACGTCTTTCTTGTTCTCTGCCCCTCAACCATACTAGAAATTCAGGGTTGGAGGACAGAGTCATGGACTGGTCCAGGGATCAGGTGTGTCAGCTCACATTGTCGTTGGATGGCTCATCTTCCATGGCAGCCTGGATGCCATAGGCCAGAAAGCAGAGGATGGCCCCAATCCACAGAAGGATGGAGAAGCCCCCGAAAAGCTGGCGACAGAACTTGACCCACTCAGGTGTTGTTGGAGGCGGAGTGAGTGCGTTGGGCCCATCCCGAGCCAGAATGTCCTGGGCCCGCTGGTTGGTGAGGCCCTGAGGGAGGCAAGGAGGAGTGTGGGAGTTTGCACCCAGAACCAACCCGGTCCCTCACCACTTCCCACCCGCACTGTAGCAGGGAGTAATGTCTGGGTGGAGAAGAAAATCCCACATGGTTGAAAGGGGTGAGGGACCATCAGGAGAGGTCACAAGAAGGAGGTGGTGTTTGCAGTGTGTGTTAGAGGCCTTGAAGGCTGAGGAAGATTTTGTGTGTGCGGCCCTTTCTCTGGTAATCATTGGACTGAGACACATCATGGTTCACAATAATCTCTGGAGGCAGCCTGGCTAAGGAAGGCACCCTGGAAAGACATTCTAACTTTCTCTCACTTTTCTCTCTCTTTTCAGATTCCCCATTTCACCACAGACTTAAGAAGAGTCCCACATTATTGACCATCAGTGTCGCCCAGCTTCAGCGATTGCCCATCACGTTCCCCAGCAAACATTGCCTTGTTCTGTTCCCCTAGATTCAGGTGGATTCAGATGTCCCTCTCTGTATGCCGCTGTATCCTAGGCAATACCATATAGTACTGGAATTCTGTTTTCATTCCTCTTTGCTACAAGACTTTGGGATCCTTGAAGGCAGGGGCCACTTTTTATTTATCTTTCTATCTGTCCACTCATTTATTTAATAAATGTGTATTGAGTGCCAGGCTCTAGTATCAGTTTTGGGGACCCTGAGATGAATAAGACTCATGAAGTCTCTGCCTTTTGGAGCTTATGATCTCAGGAGGTGACACATCATCAATAACTATTACTGCCAGAGAGTGAAGTGCTACTAAAGGAAATAAAGGAGTGTGGGTATAGAATTTTCAGAAGAGCAGTCAGAGAAGGCCTGCAGGAGGAGGTGACACCACCACATTTTTTATTAATAATGTTTTTATTTTCTAAAGTGATGGGCTTGGCAATCGGACTGTGCTGCTTACTACTGTGGCCTTGGGAAACTGCCCTCTTCTTCTGGGGCCCCTCGCTCTAAGAAAGAGGCCCACAGAAACTGTCTCCCAAGGTTGCTGTAAGGATTAGAAAAATGTATGTAAAGCATTTATCAAGAGGCTTGTATTGCAATTTTAATGTCCCTTGCACCCTGCTGCTGCATAGCCATCTCTCCTGTTTGGGGTCCTCCCCTGAGCCCCTCCACTCACCTTGGACAGGTCCACTTGGTATTTGCGGCCCAGCTCATCCAAGGACAGCTTGTGGTCATCCTGGGGAAGGGACACTGGATTACTCTGGGGAAGGAAGCTGTGTGCTCACGTGTGTGGTGTGTGCGTGTGTGTGTGCGCGTGCATGCTTAGAATGCACGTGAGGTCAATGAGGGTCAGAGAGGTGAGGCAAGGTGTGTGGGGGGTGCAGGGCATGAGCTTCTCTGAGTGCACAAGGCTGTGGGGCACCCCTCTTAGCATGGGACCCCTTTCCAGACCCGGCTTGGCAGGCTGTGAGCCTTACCATGGCCACCTCCTTTTTTAGCTCATCCAGCTCCTTCTCTTTCTGTTTCTTCTTGCCACCTCCATTCTCCGCAGTGGTGGCTGCAGGTGAGTATTCGCGTCCGGCCTGCAGGAAGGGAGAGCCCAAAGAGTCAGGAAAAAGAGCCTCTGTTCCCACCTGACAGCAAGAAGCCCAGGCATTGGGAGTGGGGGCAGAGTGGACCCAAAGCAATGATGCCCGAGGGGGTGCAGAAAGGGAGGGCAGAGGGTGGAGGGAGCCTCAAGCACTCAGTTTGCAAACTATTGGCAGAGCCATGGGGCTCTAGGTTTGAATTTCACAGAAGACTGAGGGACTCAGGACTCAGGAGCCCACTTTTAGTTAATAGTTGAATTTCTGCTAAGATTTTGTTTGTTGTAAGAGCCCTACAGTGAAATACCAAACAAAATAAACCAAAACTTTAAAATCACCGCCCTACACCATTTAGAATACCTGGAAAGAGATTGGGAGGGTGGTAGTGGGTAGAAGACCCCCGCAGGGATGTCTTCATCCCAACGCCAGGCTACTTTATTCAGAGAGGAGTAGAAGCAGTTAGGAATCTGGGATAGTAGGAGTCTTTGGGGAGCCAGGGGCCAGGGGAGTATCTAGAGGAGGATGAGGAGCCAACAGGGCCTGGTGGTAGAAAGTGGAAATAGAATGAGCAAGGCTCACGGACTGAGAGAATTCAGTAGTTGGAGGGCCAGAGTGTGTCCAGAAAATGAGGACCCTCTCCATCCTGCCGGGCAGGCCTTCTGTAGAGGGGATTTGGGCCAGAGACAATTTGCAGGACCTGAGGCCCCAAATCACAACTAGAAGACAATCAGGCCCCACTTGTCCAAAAAAAAAAACAGAAACAAAACACTCGTCTTGGAGGATAAATCTAGCACTTAATGCATGTAGTTCTTAGGTCTAGGCGTTCCTGGGTCCTCTGGTGGAATCAGGTAAGCATTTTAGCAGGAGCCTCATGAGGTTGCCATTTTCTTTCTTTTGCAGCACCTGAGGCCTCCTTCCCACCTCCAGGCTTCCAGGGCCTCACGGGAACCTCTGGGGAAGAGGGTGGGAAATTTCTCTTCTCAAGGGGAGGCTCTCTTGGGGTGATGGGACAGGAGGGGGACTGGGAAGGCTTGAGGTGGCCATGACAAGTATCCTTTCACTCCCTCTTTCTCTCCAGGCCCCTGTCCTTCCCTTCCCTCAGGATACTGTGTCCTTGTCACAGCAACTGCTCAGTTCCAGCCTCTGTGCTAGGTGTTCCAGGATGAGCTTTTCTATATTATGGTGTTTTTCCATAAGAAAAGGATGCCTGGATGGAACTTATTATGGTAAGGTGCTTGCCCTTTTATAAGGTATAACGCATTTTTTTAAGTGCATTTTCCTTTTAGATCAGTTTTAGATTCACAGCAAACTTGAGCAGAAAGTACAGAGATTTTCCCCATGTAACCCTGTCCCTACAGGTATAGCCTCCACCATGATCAATGTCCCCCACCAGAGTGGCACACTTGTTTCATCCTATGACCCTGCATGGAGGCATCATTATCACTCAAAATTCAGCGTTTACCTTAGGGTTCACTCTTGGTGTTATACATTCTATAGGTCTGGACAAAGCTATCCACCATTATACAGTAATACTATACATTATGCAGAGTAGTTTCATGCCCCAAAAGCCCTTGCTGCTCCAGGGTATTATCTTGGTTGCCACTCAAATTCCAGGCATGCAGCAGCTGTCCTGACCCTAGACAGGGGACCCAGCCCCTACAGAGGGAGGAGTCTGACCAGCGACATCAAGATGAAAGGCAGTGTGCACCATGATCCCCTAGACACTAACGTTTCCATTTATCTCCTAAAGACTTGTCCATGAGCCTACAGAGGAGTGGAAGGGGTCTTTCTAGGCGCTCCGCTTTCCCCTTCTCCAGGTGACTTAAGGTTGTTCATTGAAGGGATTGAAAGACTTCAGGTTCACTAACTCTGACCTTGGAGGGACAGGGCTGGAAAACGGATGGAAGACAAATGATCAGGCTGGACAAGCTTTATCGTGGCCCTTGAAACATTAGTGAGGCCCTCAGGACCTATAGGGGTGGGAAGGAGCGAACGCCCCTGTGCACAGAGGGGTGCAGCTGGGGCAAAGGAGCAAATACCTGAGAATTTCTGTGCATTCAGATGTCAAATAAAGTTCCCAAGATTTAGAATGAAATGCATGGTTTTAAACAAATTGCCTGCTCACTCACTCTGGGCATGTTGGAAGACCAGCAGCCTCACGCAGTGCCCCTTCCCCTAGCTCCCACCCGGTCTCCTGGCACAGAGTTTGGGACACATGGCCCCTTCCCCCTCCCCCTGCCCTGGCCAGGATCTCAGCCTCTGTCGCCAGGAGCCTGTGGAGATTTGGGGCCAGTGGGCTGCCCAAGCAAGAAAGAAAGAGAGGAAGCAAGGACAATCCACCCCCCCTCCACCCCCACCCCAAGCCTGTTCCTCCCTCCCCCAACCACAAGCCCCAGCCTGGGGCTTGAATACTGAAGGAGAACAGAGGGTTCTTTCTGAGAAAGCCAGAGGCAGGGACAGAGCTGGGGAAGCTGGAAGTCAGCCACTACTCCCCCCACCTCAGCCTTTCAGTAGCAGCTGGAGCGGGTGGGTTCCCTCCCACCAGTGCTGTTCCTTCCCACACTGCCCTTTATGGCCACGGGGTGATGGGGTGACAGTCCTTGCTCTGGAGGGAAGACACCAAGGGAATGGATAGAGGCAAAGCGAATCCCATCTCAATGTGGGGATGCAGGTAGCAGGGGTGCTTTTTGTCCTAAGGGGTCTCCTGGTAGGTTGAACTCCAAGCTCAGACCCTAGGTCCCCCTATTTCACCCATCTTCTCAGTCCCAGCAGAACTGGATCTGCTCCCTGACTTGCTACTAGGAGAGGAGACTACGAATTCTGGTGGGGAAATCACAGACTCCAAGCCGTGGCTCTGACAAAGTCAAGGTCAAATGGCTTCCCAAGCAGGACTTCCTGAGCTGGGTCCACTCTGCTCTAAGGTGGAACAGTGGAGCGGGCTTGTGGTGGGGGGTACAGGGTCACCCGGCCTCTCCTAAGAGGTCCTGCCTCCGAGCTGGGACTCCCTTTCCCCAGGCAGTTTCCTCTCTGTCCCTCCCTTCACATCCCACCTCAGGCTGAGGTGCCCGTGAAGGTCCCAAGAGAACATGTCTTCCCATGGTTGTCACTTGCTCCTCCTGGAAACCCTCCCTCAGAGACAGCTGCTCGCAGGCCCTCACACCCCCGCACACAGTGACTTGGATGCCCACCCATGCTGCGAGACGTGTACGTTCTCAACTTCGCCTGCTGAGTTGAGCACAAACACAGGAGATGCTCATCCAGGAGGATCTCCATCAACTTCAGCCTCTGAGGAGCGGCACATGGGTTGCAAGCCACCGCACTCCTGTGCACACATACGCAGATTCTATTTATAGCTCCCACCCCAGCTCAGGAACCCTGGTGTCCAAGCTTCGAGTTTTTCCAGCTGCTAAACTCAGTGCAATAACAAGTCCTTGCCTGACCCCTCCTGAGAGCAGAAAGTCCCCAGAGTCCAGGAGACCCCTCTTTCCGCAGCAACTCCCATGGCTTCCCATGCCCCGTGCCCGGCGTTGCACAAAAGGAAAGCAGCAGGCGCAGTGTGTAAAAGGGTTGAGTCACTCTTCTCCATATGGAAGTTTCATTTCCAAGTATCCAAGGCCGGGTGCCTGCCCCCCTCCCCCCAGTCCTCGTCGTTAACCTTCCCTTTGGCATACCCAGCGCTGAGGAACATCACTGGCAGGGGTGGATGGGGTCGGGGCCCGAGGCTGGAGGCAGGCAGCTCTCACCAGCCTCCTGGAAGGCCCTCGAAGCCCCTGGCCCAGACAGTACTGCCAGGAGGTCCCCACACCCCTCCCCCTGTCCTTGGAACCCTGGGCCCTCGGGGCTGTTTTCGGGAATTGCTTGGTGACTTGGGAGCCCCTCTTCGTGCTCATATGAAACCTTCATCCCCTCAGGCTGGGACTCCCAGAGAATTGCTTATTTTCAGGAGTGGTGGAGGCAGGCGGATGAACAGCACCCAATCCCCCTTCAGCTGGAAGTCCTGGAGATGTGGGGACAGAGGAGGGGCTGGCCGCCTAGGGGACACAGATGCGGATGTGGCCGCACTGGAGTGGACGCTGGAGGGGTTGCGGGGCTGATCGTGGGGTGCCGGAGAGGACGACACCTGGGCACGTGAGTGGTGGATCTGTGTGCGCCTTTGCAGCCAGGGGACTGAGTTCCAAGTTCAAACCACCCCAGCGGGTCAGCTTCTCTCTGTCCCTCCCTCCACATCCCATCCCACCTCAGGCTTCCCCTCCAGCCTCCAGAGAGCCCTTCTGTCTCCCAGAGAGCCACCCCTGCTCTTTGGGGATACTCACCCCGCGGCCCATCTTGGGGCAGAGTGGCTGAGGGGCGTCTAGGCTGCAGCAATTAGCGGGGGATTCCCAAGGCCACACTGCAGTCTGGGACGGCCAGAGACCCAAGCGACCAGACAGATGGCCAGCAACAGGGTAGCTTTAAATAGGCCCCTCTCCTCCGCCTTCCCCTCCTCTGGAAAGAAACGTTTGTTGAAACAGGATCCCTGAGGACTCCTCCCCTCCCGCCCCGTTAGCAACTAGCCGCCAGTGACAGTCAGTTTGTCCTGCTGTGTGCTCCCCCTCGGCCCCCTCCCGCTGCTCTGGGAGAAGAGGGAGAGTGGGAATGTGCCCTGCAGGGACATGGGAGGAAGCCTGAGGGCACGTGGTCCACCCTTCCTTTTATCCCAGTGGGGAAACTGAGGCCCAGAGAGACTAAAGCTGATAGAACCAGAAAGAAGCCAGGACTCCTGGGCCTGCTACACCCAACGCCGCAAAGAAATAGGCTGTTCCCTCCACTGCAGAGACTGGAGGGGTACTGAAGCTGGAAAACACAGCTAGTGGGGGAACCCAGCTCAGCCCTTGGGTAGGATGCACCTTGGAAGGGCCCTGGGGAGATGTAGCTTCAAAGGCAGCAAAAAGTCTGGAGAAGGCAGGAAGGGGGCATCATCTCAGCTGGAAAGGGCGGGAAGGGGTGTCCACAACTTTGGCAGGGAGAGAAAGAAGGGGCAGAGAGAGGAGAAAATCCATCCCTGACTTCTCCCACAAGCAGTCAGAGGAAGGGTTCTCCTGGGGGGTCCCCATGTCTCTGGGCGCACAGAGGGAGTGAAAGGAAGCCAGCGGGTTGGGGCCAGGTCTAAACAGCCTGAGCCCACAGGACGCCAGGAGGGAAGGAGGCCAGGGGTGGGGCCTACGGTCCTGGGGCTTCAGGTGCCACTGGCTGGTCTGGGTCCATCTCTGGCCCCAGAGGAAACTCTCTGCAGAGGGATTATTGACCTGTCCTCCCACAAATCCACTCTGAGGGCACAGCGTTCCATGGGGTCTGAATTCCCCGTTTGACTGGCCTCCTCTCTGATTTTTCATTACAGGGATCTGGAAGGTCGCACCCTACTTCCACTCTCCTCCTCCTCCTGGGTTACAAGTGGAAGGGTGGGTAGGGTGGGGCAGACACCCTCTCTCCAGGGGCCCCTCATCTAACCTTGAATGTGAGCCTGGGGAGAAGAGCAAGTGGGAAGAAACAGAGAAAATGACCCACTTCAAACCCCTGTGCTTAGTAGAAGAGAGTGAGCGACATAGCTGAAGATGTAGCAAGAAGTCTTGTGGTTAGACATCAGGGGAGACTGCCTAAGGACATCACTGGAAGTCACTAGAAGTCACTAGCCCCAGCTGGCCAGGTCACTCAACACCGAGGCAGCTGAAGGGCAACCTTGCCTGGGGTCAGAGTGAACGAGAATGAAAGGATTTAGGAAGCACCTGTTTCTCAGTTCCTGCTTTGGCATCCTGGGTTATCTTCTGCCCAGCCCTGTCCCGGACACAAGGAAAGACAGATGAAAAAATCAGCCCCAGGACCGGAAGGTGTATAGATGTCAGGTGCTGGACTCACACAGTTTTTACTCCCCACCCTCTCCCTGCTGGTACCTCTCAGAACTACCCAGTCCTTCCCAGGCCCTGGCTCTGGTCCCTGTGTCCAGGCCCAATACCGGAAAGGACTGTGCCCTTCCTGTGTCCCTACAGCTTGGCGGAGCTCCCTGCCATACTCTGCATTGGGCCAGTGCACAGCGCACAGTCCCAAGGACACCACTGCTCCCATATTTGGGGCTCCGGTGAAAGAAAGATTGGACAGGACACATAAGACCCATTTCTTACCCCTGTGTCCCCGCGCACCTTCTCTGCCCAGGTAAGTGCAGGCAAGTGTGGAGGCTCTAGGAGTCTCCCTCCTGCTTCTTTACCAAGACCCTCAGACTCCAGGACACAAATGAGCAGAGACACCTGGTCCTTCAATGGAGGTACCTGGGTTGGGCTACTGCTTCCTTTGACCACAGCCAGGGGTGCCAGTTTAGATCAAGGCTCTTGGAATGAGAGGAATAAAGCAGAGAGTAGAAAGACTTGAAAGTAGGAGGTGGAAAAGTCAGGATGTCTGGTCTAGGGAGTGGGTTTGACAGTCATGGGCAGAGAGGGGATTGACACAGGGCAGGATGTGGGATACTGAATCGAGTGTGTGCTTGGCATGGGGAAATCTGGAGAGTAGGGAGGGACGGAGAGAGAGAGAGAGAGAGAGAGAGAGAGAGAGAGAGAGACCAAGTGAGGATTACAGAGATGTGTATTGTACATGTCTGTATGTGTGTGTGGACATGATTGTGTGGGATCTGTGGGGGGAATGTACCAAATGGTAATTTCAGAGTAGACACTTCTCAAGACAGCAGAAGGCAGCACTCGTTTGGATGTGTGGTCAATCTGTTAAAAATCAGCTATTTGTGTAGGGGTGTGTGAGAGTGTGTGTGTGCCTGTGGCCAGCCAGGGAGTGCGTGTGGAGTCCATGTGGGTGTACGTGCGAGTTCGTGGGAGAATGTGCGTGTACGTGAGGGAGGGGTGAGGACGCAGCTCGGCTGCAGATGGGCTTTCAAGGTCTCCAAGAAACAGTTTTGTTTCCTAAGTGACTGGCCTCCTGGGGCCTCCAGCCCAGACTTGAAGGTTGTTTCAAGATCAAGAAAGAGAGAGAGGGAGGGAGAGTGGGAGGGAAGGAGCACTGGGAGCCTTTGTCACCCCTATTGCCCTCCTCCTGCCCCCTCACTCCTCTTCTCTACCCCAGTCCTGATTTGGGCCAAACTTACCAGCCCTACTTGCTCTCTTCCTCCTCCCTGTGGCCAGCTCTCTGGGCGGTCTTCTCCTTCCCACTCCCCCACCCCACCCTCCATCCCCCCCCCCTTTCTTCCTCTTCCTCTTCTTCTTCTTCTTCTTCTTCTTCTTCGTCTTCTTCTCCTCCTCCTCCTTCTTCTTCCTCTTCCTCTTCTTCTTCAGGGCCTGTGGTCTGGTCATCGTGACCAGGCTTCTGGGACATTCTGGGAGTGTAGGTGAAAGCTTTTTCTTTCATGGGGAGGCTGTCTTGGGTGATAGGATGGACAAGGGAGCCTGGGAAGGTCTGGGGTGGCCAACAAAAGTACCTTTTATTCCCCCTTTCTCTCCAGCCCTCTCTCTTCCCACTTCCTGAAGATTGTAGTGACCTTGTGGTGGGAATGTTGGGCTCAGAGCCCCAGAGTGGCGGATCAAGTCCTGCTGCTTCCTCAGTTTCCCCATTGGATTACAGGGATGGTTTTTCGTTTCATCTCGCCTTTGATGTCCGCTCCTCTGCTTGCTTTCTGGTCTTTCTTTCCAATCTACTCAAAACGGCTTCTAAAAACCTCTTCCTCTGTCTCTTTTTGTTTCTGTCACCTTTAAGCTTCCCCCCAGATATTCTTATAAATGTTTTATTGTTACCTATTTTAGGAAGAATTTAGAAAGCGGAGAAGAGAAAAGGGCACCAGGAGAATTTCCCTCCACCTTTCTGCCAAAGCTCCAATCCCATTTCTTTTGTCCGCTTACTGCTCCCTGGGTGAGATAGCTCCATGTTTCTGTCCCACCTAGACATGCAGGTAGAAGTCAAAGGGAGAAGAAGAAAAGGATAAAAATGGTGTTGCTCAGGGGTCCATGTCAGCCGACCTCCCTGAGCATGATGGTCCAGGGCTGTTCTGGGCCTCTGTCTTCCCCCTGCACTACCTGTGGCCCCTGTTATGCCCGAATGTGAAGGGTCCATGCCTCTAAGTTGGTCCTGGTGGGGCCACTAACCAGCTGTGTGACTTTGGATGAGAGGCACCCCCACTTTGGCCTTGCATCTTCACCTGAACAAGAGATTTCCTGTGTTTGTATCTATTCGAGAACCACCTTTTGGAGACCTGGGTTTAGAAGAAGATCAAGGGGCAGGTACTCCTGTTTTCTTTATCAGTATGACCCACAGAAATGAGACTGATCCCTTTAACTCTTGGCGTCAAAGCAAGGAAGGACTCAGGGCTTGAGCAGGGACCACCCTGGGTTCTTACAGAGAGCCCCTGTGATAGAGAACCAGGTTTAGTATATTTTGGGGAGAAGGATAGGTCTGGGGATGAGGCTAAAGGAACCTGACATTTCTTGGCCAGCACTTGATTAGTAAATATTAGATGAGCCTGTTTCCAGAGATTCTTTGGGCTGGGAAAAGTACATCAAGGGTGAGGGGGAGACCGGGGTTAATGGGCCTTGCTGAGCATTGGGGCAGGGGTCACAGCTGGGCCCTCTAGGGTTCCTATTTGCCTTTGATTCCATCTGGCCAGGGAGGGAGCAGCCCCCCAGCCTCCTGAAGCAGGTTTGCTTTGGCTGGAGATCTGACCCAGCCACTGGCCCAGAGGGCTCCACCTCCCAGTTCCCCTATCAAGAGGCAGCCTGGCTTGGCTCCCTGCCTCCTTCTTCCTCTTTCTTTCTTCCCTTACAAGGCCCCCTCTACTTGACCCAGGATACAACTCTGTTAGTTTATCCATTGGTGTTCTAGATGCCCAGCTGGGAAAGGATGTCCTGTAAACATCTGGACCCACAGCCCGGCTCCCACATAACTAGCTCTCTCCAGGGCCTCAGAGAGCGCAGCCTCCTCTGTGCCTCAGTTTCTCTGCCAGTCAGCAATGCCTTCACTCCTGTGCTCCTGTTTGGATGTTCTCAGCACTGCCCCCTTGGAGATGTGAGTGCCCCTGGCAGACTGGGTTCATAGTGCATGCTCCGTTTCATGCCATGGCAGCATTCAGACATTCCCCCAGCATTTGTTGAGCACCTCCTGTGTGCCAGTGCAAGGTACTGGAGCGACTAGTACAATCCGGGCAAGCAGGGTTCCCATGTCAGGGTTCTCTTGTCAGAAGCTCATGCCACTTAATACCCAAATCCCTCTATGCATCCTTTAACCTGCTCCCCAAGGCCTCTTGTAGCCTTCATGGATTCTTCTCCATTTCCTCAAGCAACCCCCATTTTTTTACCCTCATTCCAGCAGAGTGACATTGGTCAGACCTGGGCTCTGCCTCCCTTCTGGGCAGTTTTCCCATCACGAAGCTGAGGAGCACAGGCGGAGCCATGAGGTACTGGAAATCACCCTGGGCTGTGCTGGAGGGAGGGTGGAGGTCTGCCGTATAGGGCCTGCTCTGCCATTAACTAGCTGTGTGAACTTGAATAAGTCATTCGTCTCCCATCAATGAAGTGAGGAAATCGGACTGGGTTAGGGAGTTTCACCCCCAGAGATCATGTTTTAATTGGTCTGAGATGGGACCCAGACATCAGGGTCTTTCAAAGGCTCTCCTGATGATTCAATGTGCAGGCAGGGTTGAGAGCCATTGAGCGAGATTGTCTCTCAGATCGCTGCTCCTCCCAGGTGATGGTGCATCATGCTAAGAACTTTTGCCCTTTTAATGCATTAGCTAGTTTAGTCCTCATAACAGGCGTACTTTATAGGTGGGGAAATGGAGAAACAAAGATCCTGAGAAGCTTCCCCAAGTAGAGCATGCGGGCTACACCGCTAGTTAACCCAGGTCCATTCAGAGCTGTTCTGTCTGGTTCTGGAATTCTAACCCCGACGTTTTTTTTTACGTATTTGGGAACACTGAAGCTTGGTTTCATGTACCTCAACTCCTCATTGGTAACCTGCCTCCTCCCCTAAGCTCTAGGTTTGTTCTGTCCAATCCTCTCTCCCAGGGACGTCTGGTTCAGGAGCTAGTTTTCTCAGTGCCAGCGCTCGGTGCCTCAGTGCTCACCGGCAGGGGGCAGTGCCACTCACCTGCATTGCCTATCACCCAGTCCTGCCAGCTGGCTGGACCTGCACCTGGGTTATTCTCCCTGACCCCAGGTCCTTCTCAGGAAGATGGTTTGTCCTCTGCAGAGGCCGCATGGCAACGTGGCCCAGGCTGCTGTGAGGTCAGAATGCCTGGATAAGAAATCTAGTCTATCCCTCTCTGGACAAAGTCTTAGCTTCTCTGAGCTTTGGATTTCTGAACAGCTCTAAGTCATCGGGTTGTTTTGAGAACTCAAATGCTCCGTGCATGTTGGCTGTTATTTTCTGCCCTTGATTTTCAATGTCCTGGCCTTGGGAGTGCAGCTTCGGTTTGAGCGGAATCTGATTTCCAGCACCCTCCCCTCCCCACAGCATAGCCTAGATTCCTTCCTGAGGGATGGAGGGTTCAAGCTTCAAGCTCTGTGAGCTGTGGGCCAAAGTGACGAGTGTGAGACGACTGCAGAGGCAGCAACAGGGCCCGCCATGGAGACGATCTGACTATCAGACAGGAAGAAGCCAGCTTTCCTCCCTTACTCACCCTCTTGCTCACTCCCTTGCTCAAGTACTTGGCAAACGTGTGTTTCATCCCTTCCCAGGCACTGTGCTAGGCTTGGGGGAGGAGCTGAAAAGAGCTAACTGGGGCCTTGAGTCATGCACTGCCAAGATGGAGATGCAGATATATAAACAAGCCCTGGAGTGATGGCAATGCCGATAGAGAACACCATCAAAGGGCTGAGGACAGGTGCTATGGGACCCGGGGTCACAGCAGCCTCAGAACTCTGGGCCCACTCTCTCCCACGGCAAATTCCTTCTCCCCCACTGTCCCATCTGTTTCTTTGTTTTTGTAGTCTTTATTCCTGGCTGTTTTCCCTTTACTTTCCCAATAGAGAGCCTTTGGAAAAATTCCACCCTTGTTTCAGCTGGACTAGGGAAAAGGGGAATTGTCTGCTGTTCAGCCAGGACAGCCAAGGGGTCCAGGTGTGGACACTGGAGGAGGCAGGGGCTATTGGGAGGGAGACCTGGGAAGACCGGGTGACACCTGCAGGGAATGGTGACAAGCAGGACCTGAGCTGGGCTGAGATGGCTGAGATGTGCTCCCATACCCTCTCCTCAGATTTCTCCTCAAGTTTCCTTGTCCTCTGTTTTATTTGGAGAGGAGAGTTAAGACCCTCTTTCACTTCAGGGAACCCTGTGAACCACATTTCACTTTCCCTCACCAGGTGCTTTGACAGGCTAGGACCCCAGAGTTAAGCCAGTTGCATTTGAATCTGGGAGCTACTAGCTAGTCAAGTGGCCGTGAGTAAGTGGGATCATCTTCTTGGGCTGCCCTCTTCCATCTGCAAAATAGCTAAACCATCTTGCTCCCCTGCGGGTTGCTGTGGGGACTGTGAGCAGGTGTACTGAGTACTCAGAGCAGAGCCCAGCACAGAGTCGGTGTCCAATGTAACTGAGTGTTGGTGCCTCCTCCTCACCTCACTCACCGCTGAATGTGGACAAACTTGTAAATGACCTGTTCTTTAAATCTGTCTCTTGCTCAGCCTCAGCGCTTCAGAAGCAGCCACCTGGTGCTAACTACCTCTTGCCCGAAAACCTCTGTCTAGCCAAACCATTGCCATTTTCCATCTGTGATAAAGTCCTGTCCCAGGCCAGGCTGCCTAGTTGTGGAAGGCGTGATATCACAAAGTGGTCGTTACCTCAATGCATGTCATCCTCCAGCCACATCTGTGCCATCAGCTCCCACCAGCTAGCAGGAAATGGAAGAGAAGGATGGGGTGCAGCCCAGATGCCCAGTTCCGTGGGACTGGGGAACAAGGGACTTGTCAGTGGAGGGAGGATGAAGGGACTGCAGTTCGCAGGGATCCCTCCATGGCATTCTGAAATGGGCAGCAGCTGGCTCTAATCCTGGGCATACAAGTGACAGGGTCTCCTCAGGAATCTGGGCCAGGTTGTGCCAAGGCCAGCAATGGTATTGTTGTTCCATATTCTATAACAGCTCCCTGAGTACAGGGTTTGGGAACTTGGGAAGGAGTGTGGGTTTAGCCAGGGTGAGAGGAGGGTCCAGGGTACACACACCCACACAGAGGCCACCATGAGGGCACAGAAGCCTGGCAAGAAAGGAAGTAGGGAGAGGGTCTAGTGTGTGTGTGTGTGGATGACTCTGTAGTTCTCTGAATGTGTTTGGGCATGCATGACTTCTGAGGTGTGCCTGGGTCCCCAAACGTGCTGCTGCTACAGGATATCACTGCGTGCGTTAGTTGTCAGGGTGAAGCAGGGTTTTTCCTACCTCTGTATTATCTTTTTACTTGATTCTCTCAACAAGTCAGGGAGAGAATGTTCCCTTTTGGGAGGGTGGGAAATATATCCTGTCATGGCAGCATAGGCCAAGACTTTATAAACGCAAATCACAGGACGTTCTTGTGTGTGATCCTTAGCTCCCACCAAGCTGGGATTAATCCACATTTAAAAGAGAGCTGCCCTGGCCGTGTGGCTCGTTACTTGCAGCAATATCCCTATACACAAAGTCTGCAGGCTTGGTTCCCCATCAGGCCATATACGTAGGTTGTGGGTTTGATCCCCAGTCAGGTGCATACAGGAAGCAGCAAACTGATGGTTCTCTCTCTCTTATCTTTCGACTCTCCCTAAAATGAATGAGCATATCCTCTGGTGAAGATTAAAAAATAAAGAGAGAGAGCTGTGTGTTTGTGGCATTTCTATATGTCTAATGTTAGGTGGCTATGTGTATTTGTTTTGTTTTGTTTTGTTTTAAATATTGGGTTAGCACTTATTTTTTATTGCTCTTAGTGAGAAAGAAAGGGGAAGAGAGAAAGGGAGAAACATCCATTTGTTTTTCCACTTACTTATGCATTCACTGATTGCTTATTGTATGTATATTGACCCCTGATCAAACCTACAACTTTGGCATAATAGGATGACACTCTAACCAACTGAGCTACCTGGCCAGGACATGAGCTAATACTTCTCGATCAATGATTTGATGGTAAATTGTAAATTGTAATCTTGATCTCTACCTTACGTGTGCTTGTTTCTTTGATCTATTTATCACTCTGTCTCTGTCAACAGCTGTGTATTTGTGTGTGCTGGGTCCATGTCTACCTTTAAGAAGCCACTGATAAAAACACAGGCTCCTCCACACTCAAGACAATCCTAGGTTCACAAATTCCTAAACTATTGTATACCTCAGTTTCCTTCCGCAAAAAATAATAGCAGTCACCTCAGAGGGTTCTGGTGGGGATTAAATGAGATCATGCTATGTACCAGGCATAGGTCAGAATACATTGATGGGCCTGCCTTTGAATGTGCCTCTCTGAGAACCATGCCTCATAGTTGTGACATTTCAGCCAGATGATCAACTCCTCTACAGCATGAAGCAATACACGGACACAATACACGTTGTATGGGTCTTAATTATCTTTAATGATACTCAGGACACTTCAGTGCCAACTTAGTATCTTGTACATATGTCATCTTGAGGGGGAATTATTGCATAATCATGTGAAACACAGGCCTGGATGGAGTTTGATGTATTCCCACACCAGGTAGTACGAGGGCAGCCACTAGGAAGTGGGTGCTGACAGTGATGACAGGCCCCATGGTCACTATGCACCTCTCACACGCCTCTGCAATGGCAGGCTTCTTCCCTCCCTCGTGTCAGGCTGGCCTGAGGCTCGTGGAAAGCTTGCCTTCCCCTTTTCTTGGTGCACACCACCGCAGGTAGCAGCCCGGACTCGGGGTAAGCCTGTGTGGCTATTTTATGAGCCAGACAGGAAGGGTGCCCTGCAGTCTGCACCACACATCCCTCCTTGGCACCGTGTGTGTGTTGTGTATGCAACATTTCTCTGTATGCAGCACTGTTGTGTCATCGCGTATGCATGTTTCTGTGTGACAAGCTTCATGCCTAGGGCTTGCTCTTCTCCCCCAGTTTTCCAAGTTTACGTAAGCGCCCGAGGTGAGTCAGGCCTGGGCCACGGGCTCCCCCTGCTGGCAGCCTCTGGAACTCAGGCTGGGGAGGAAAAGGCTGCGTTTTGGGGTGTGGGGGCAAGGGTTTTATTCTGATTGGAGGCGCCAGGCCTGCCTTCAATACTTACTTGCCCCCAGGTCCTTGAGTGTCCTCTCTCCTAACACTTATTCTCGGGGCTGGTTATTACTTACAAATGGCTCGTCTTCCTGGTATGACTGCATGTTCTCCGAAGGCAGGGCCCACACTGGACTTGTTTACCACCCATCTCCAGTGGCCAGCATGAGGACTGGCCTGGTCAGCAGTTGCTGAATGAGAGTTTATAGTGTGGAGAGGCTTAGGAAGAGAGACAATAGGGTGTGGAGAAATTTGGGCTTTGGGAACAGATTCGGCTGAGCTCCTCATCCCTTGGCCTCATCCTTTTGCTCCCTTGGTATTTAGCAAAATGCTTAACCCCTCAACCTCCGGCTTCTCATCTATTAAATGACACCATCTGATCATATGCTGTAAAGACTAGCCATAATATTTGTGATTGAAAACAAGGAGCCACATTCTAAACCTGAGAAGCTTAAGGCAGGCCAGCATGGCCTTTCAACCTCAGGGATGGTGAGTAACCACATAGGATGGTCTGAACATAAAAATTTCTCCTAGCTAAATGCAGGTCATAGTAAGTGGTCCTTTCCTAGGCCTGTAGCTTCCTTGACAAAGGTCAATCTTCGCTGTAAGAGAACCAGTCTTTAGTCTTTTTGCATCTAAGATAACATACCTTTGAAATGTCAGAGTATTCTTTTTTTCTAGACTCCTGAAGGCACAATCACTAGAACTAGAGTGGCAGACCACAGAACCTCTCATTGCTTTTTTGTAATTGACTTTGGAGAGAGAAACAGAGAAACAGAAATATCGATTTGTTGTTCCACTTAATTATGCATTTATTGGTTGAGTCTTGTATGTGCCCTGACTGAAGATCAAGCCCACAACCCTAGCATATTTGGCCGACTCACTAAGCAACTGAGCTACCCAGCCAGGGCCCCCTCATTGATGTATCGTTCCGTGCATCTCATCTCTGTGTGCTATAAACGTTAATGATCAACTATACAGTACCCACCAATGGAAAAGAAGTGTGCATTTCTCTAATTTGCCTTTTTATCCATTCTCAGAGATTTCCCAGGTTTGCTTTCTCCTGTCTCCCTAATCTCACACAAAAGGATTTCATGTAACCATGCTGATATCTCCTCCATTTATTCCACTGTACACATAAGCTGTAAAATTCCATTCTCTGGAGTATTTTCTCATCTGTTGAGGTTTGCTTCCCAGCAATTGTTGTCAGGTTGACTCAAATAAACTCATAAAAATTTTCTGCAAGTTTGGACATTTCTTACATAATGGCCTTATGGTGTAGGCCTCCCATAAATGGAATCTATGATGAGTGTTACAGAACAGAACGGGCTTGCCTACCTGGTTCTAGCAAGGCCAAACACTAAATTCTGAACATTGCAGTAGAGAAACATTGGCTTGTTGTTGTTGTTGTTGCTGCTGCTGAATGGTGCCACCCTGGAGAACTGGAAGCAAATGCTCAAAAGCCCAAACTCTCTGATAATATGTAAGCTACAGATTGCGTAGGGTGAAATCACAAGACACCATGGTTTAGGAGTTCCGGGTCATACTGGGAGCTGATTGCTTGGAGGTAAAGTAAGGATAATAAATCATTTCTTCAGGTTTTAAGAACATTTCTGAGGGCCCTGGCTGGTGGCACAGTGGATAAGGCACCGACCTGCGAACCCAAAGTTCTATTCTGGTTCTATTTCCCAGACAGGGCACATAACCAGGTTGCAAGCCAGGTCTCCAGCCAGGTCCCCAGCCAGGTCCATGGCTGGAGGCAGGTGAAAGGCAACCATACATTGATGTTTCTCTCTCTCTGCCTCTCTCCCTTCCTCTCTCTGGAAATAATAAATAAAATCTTTTTTTAAAAAAAAGAAGAAGAAGAAGAAAAAGAACATTTCTGAGGTCTGTCCCAGTGTTTCGCCATCTGGTTTCATAGGAAAGTAGCCAGGGGGTCATTTCACCTTAGGGCTCAGGAGCTGAAACACAACAAAGGTCTAGCTGTTATGTTTAGCCTGCCAGAGGTCCAAACTTGTGATCATTAGTCAGGTCCTTGTGACTACTAGTTGGGTCTGGAGGTCCTGCCTTGGGTTTGCTGATTGTCCTGAAAAGAGCTAGCTCTCTGAGTGGGTACACACACACACACACACACACACACACACACATACATACTGTAAAAGCAGAGAGAGAGATGATTTCTATAGGCAGAATTTAAAGCTATATTTAACTAAAATCATTAAGACCCTCAATTTCATGAGGAAGAGGAGGACTGACATTTCTCAAGCATTAAAGCCACTCCACTCCCAAATAAAGGGAGTGGTTTTCCTCCAAGAACTTCCCTGCGCCCTTTTAGTTTTCACAGAGTTCAACCTGGCCTGTGCATGGATTTAGGTGACATGGATCTGGGGAATCGGGCTGTGCACATGTCAGAGTGAGAGGAACCGAGCACCCTGTTTCCCTGCTCCTAGGCCACTACTGGGAGGGGAGGGCTGGACCTCTGATTTCCCCTGGAGGTCTCCAGCATCCTGCCTCAGTGTTTCTCTGGTCTGTTCTGAATGTGGCATTAACTGAGAACTGCCTCTGAGCCAGGCACTGTACCAGGCTCAGGGAAAAGGAGATCCAGGAAGGTCTGATCTGGCCTGTGCCACTTGCTCTTTCAGGGTTAGCTTCCTCCTAAGATTGAGAACAAGAGGGAGGGTAGGGGGAAGTGTGCGGGCAGTAGGAACTTAGAGGGTGAAGATGCTAGAGGACCTCTGGGGTCACCTCCCACAGTCACTTAGGCAGTTTTAGCTTTGCAGACATGACTTCCCTTCTCCCCATTCTGGCCCCACCCTCCTTTCCCCTCCTTACCTTCTCCTAGTGGAGAAGACTGAGACCTAGGAAGAAGGCCTCTTCCATTCTCCCACCCACAGGACAGGCCTCACCCTTCCCAGTGCATGAGGTCCATCTCTTCTCCCAAGAAATAAAGAATCCTTCACCCAAACCCCAGGCTCACCCTTTCCTTAAGTCTAAAGGAAACCTCTTAGCAAGCAATTTAAATAATATAGTAAAACAAAAATACCCCATCTCCCATTTTGTGTTATGCACCAAGCACCTTATGTACATTATCTCAATTAATCGTCACAATAACACTTCGGTGTGGGTGTCAATTTCCCAACAAGAAAACAGGGACAGAAGGAGGTAAAGGTACTAAACCAGGGTCACCAGGAATCGAAGGCACCCAGCCGACCCATCCTCCTAACGCGCTACCTCTGGCTTTGCCCCGGGGGTTGGCAAACAGGCTCCAGCGCCCTTCAGCCCAGATCAATTGCGCCAGAAACTCCCGAGTCCCGGCCTAGCCCTCTTCAGAGGGGTTTGCTAGAGGCCTAGCAGCCGAGAGCAAATAACCGAATTTAAGTGCGTGGCTACACTCACCCCCCCAAATCTAGGGCCACTATACCCAACTCTTAGGGAAGTGCAGCGTGGGAGTGCACTAAACTAGGCGGCAGGTAGGGGTTTGGCTGATCCCAGGAGTCGCCCTCGCTCACCAACCAGAATGGGGACCGAGCCCAAACCAGGTCCAGCGAGGCCGAGGGGGCGGGGCCAAGGCCGAGGGGCGGGGCCAAGGCCGAGTGGGCGGGCCCGGGCCGAGGTCGGGAAGGAGTCGGGCCGAAGTTCGGCACCTGGCTCGGGGCGGAGCCTGGGTGGGGCCAGGACCGAAGGGGGAGGATCCAGGGTTGGGGTCCACGGGGAGCCTGCGCGAGGTCGCGGAAGGACCTAGGTCTCCGCGGAGCCCTGAACTGGGGCGGAGTCGGGGCTGGGGCCAATGTCGGCGCGAAGCCAGCGACAAGGCCGAGGTCCAAATCTGGGAATTCGGGGGTGGCCAGGGTCAGGAGGGGTCGGGGCGGGGATAGGGATCTGGGCAGGCCCGGGCGGGGTCGGCAGCGGGCGGTTGGGGCTGACAGCCCGGGGCGCGGGCGGGGGCGGAGTCCGGGCAGGGCGGGGCCGGAATGATCTCCCGAGGCTCGGAGCGGGGAGGGAAAGTAGTGGGAGGAGGGAGGACGAAAGAGGGAGGAAGGCGGGGACTTGGCTGCTCCCTCTAGGTTCAGCTCGGCTCCGAGCACCCACGCTTCGCTGCTCCGCTTTGCGCCCTCCACCCGGGCATGCGCCCCCCCGAGGCCCTGGCCACCCAGAGCTCGCGCTGCCCCGGGAGCCTCCCCAGAGCCGGCCGCGCAGGATGGGCGGCCTTGGTCCCGCTCCGCCGCCGCTGCCGCCGCCGCTGCTGCTGCTAATGCTGGGTAAGCCCAGTCCCTGTCCTTAGCCCCCAGCCCCGGCCGGCCGGCCACCTGGAGCCCAGCCCTGCCAGCTTCCCAGCGTTTCGGAGCCCCTCTCACCCCATTTCGTCAGGAGCGCCCCCAGACCACCCGGCCAGTCTGGGCTGGGGTGAAGGCTCCCCAGCGCGAGACCCCAGCCTGGGGCGCAGTGGGGACCCACTGAGGTGCCGCCCCAGGGACCGCCAGGTCTCCGGAGCCAGGCCCTGTTTCTCGGGGGGCATATTCAGATCCTGGGCTCGCTGCTACCAGACATCGACTGCCTCACATTCTGCACCAGGCCGAGCCTCGTTGGCCTGCTCTGCGTGGGCTGTGCTTGCTGGTCGGTCTTCATAATGGCCACATTGGCTGGAGGCCTAGGGGCCGGTTCTGCCCACGATCTTTGAAGCAAGTCTCCCCAAACTGCCCCCACCCACCCACACACGCACGCACACACTTCATCCTCTGAGGTTGCACACTTCGTCTGAGGTTGGGCCCAGTTCCCTCCCTCACCTCCCTCTCCGACCTGGGTAGGGTCCCTCTTTGCCCCACTTCCCCACACCCAGGTGGCACTTGGTTCTTTAGTTCCCCACTGGTGATCACACCCCCTCAGTCCCAGCTTTTCTGCCTGGGGAGAAACCAGGACAGATGCTGGGATCTCCAAACATCCTGTTTTTGTCATGGTAGGTGCTCATGGTGGAATGTTCTTGGCCACAGCTTCTTAGATGCATAAGGCCAGCGACATTGGAATTGTTTTTGGCCTGAACTGAAGGGTTCCCTGTACTTGGTCCGGGGAGGAGAGTGGCATCAATACAGTGAGACTGCCTGTACAGAGATGTTCGGGAGACGGAAGCCCTTGAAATAAGAGCAGTGCGGAGGGGTAAGGTTAGGAGGTAGCCTTGCTGCCAGGATTCATAGCTACCATATTCCAGGCACAGGCTGACTTAGCCCCAGCCACCTTTTCTGGGCCCGAGAGAGCTCCACAGCAGCATCAAGCTGCGTGTCCCTCTGCTACGTAATTCTCTGAGCCCTGTGGGAGTAGAATGAGTCCTCTCCTAGGGGCCCTGGGTTGGAGGCAGGAGGATGTCAGAGGGCCCTGTTTCCTAGCACCTGGCATGTTTTCCCCAGTGAGCAGCACAGCGCAGAGAGGAGCAGGGCAGGGGGGCGGGGGGGGGGTGATGCACAGAGATGAAAAAGCCTACTTCAAACTTAGAGTCATTTCGAACATGAAAATGGAGTAAAGTGCCCAGAGAACACATCTATGAGTGCTGGGTCAAGGATTTGAACCCAGATCTGTCTTACTGCAAAGCAAGTCTCTTTATTGTCCCTTTCCCTTCTACTAACACAGAGGACCTGGCTGATGAAGAGTTGTCTGCCAGCTGGCTTCCTAAGGTGGGGGCTGGGGACGTGGGGTGGAGAGTGAGTTTCCCATGGGATCTCCAAGCAATAGGAGAAGGGAGGAGGCCCTTCTGAGCAGTCTGCCTGGGGGCCAGGGAAGGTGCCGGCTTGCCCATCTTTGCCAGCACCCTGATTATAAAGTGACCTCAGGCAGGGCCCTCCTGAGTCACACTGTCAGAGAAGCTATTAGCTCTCCTTAGAATGGAAACCGAGGCCTGGGTGATTAAGGGACAGGTTCAGGCCATATAGCTGGGGACAGAAATGGGGCTGACTCCTAGTCTGTGCTCTAACAGCACTCCAACCAAGCTGTCACAAGTTCTGCAGGTGACTCAGCCATAGGAAGAAGGGCTAGGAACTGGCTCTCTGGTAGGAGAGTCAAAGGGAGTACTTTTGGAGGAATGGGAGGACAGAGTTTGACCGCAGACTTGGTGTTTTCATTTTTCTTCAGCCTGAGTCTGTGAAGATGCCCCTGGGAGTGACATTTTGGTTGATAAGGTTGTCCCAGGCCTCGCTTGCCTTGGAGTTCCCCATCTTCCACTCTACAGGGACCTATGGAAGCCATCCAAGGACAATTAGTTGAATCTTAGTTGAGATACTAAACTTCTGTTGTACCTTTTTCATTTGTAAAATGGAGGCAGGGGTTTGCCCTAGCGCTGATTGCATTCTGGGGTTGCAAGATCTTATCTAGTGGGGCTAGGATGGAAAGAGAAAGCTGAGCCCTCCAAGACCCCAGGATCATCTGCTGGGGGAGGGTGGGGCCTTAGAGATAGGGTTTGGGTGAAGAGTTTTGGCCTCTCCAATGAGAGAAAAGTGGGAAGGGGCAACTGGGGAGTTCATGCCTCCCTTTGGAAAGGGAGCCATTGATGCACACATGTCATATGCAAATGAAGGGCTTTGTTAGGGAGTTGGGGGTGGGAGACTGCGTATCAGCTGGGCCAGCCTGAGAGATTGGCAGGCACTTGGGGGAAGGGGAGATCCTCTGCCCCACCCCCCCCACCCCCGAGGCCAGGGCAGAGGCAGGCTTTTGCCCCATAAGCCTCAGCTTGTCTCCGCAGCCCTGAGGCATTGGAGAAACAGTGAGCTCATGTCACAGCTGGAGGGGGAGAGAGCATTGTATAGTGAGAAATGACTGGGTCTGTGCTCTGTCCAGCTTGGGCCACTGGCTCTATTGTCTGGAGTCCCCTGGCCCAGGTGATACAGCTGAGCCAACCAGCCCTTTTGAACAAGAATTTGCCAGCTCCTCTCAAACAAGAAGGGGGACATGTGGTCTCAGAATCCCTTATCCAGAAGGCTCTGCTGACCAGGCCAGAGCGGGAACCACAGACAGGAGAATAGAGGCTGAGGGAGGTAATCAAGGTACCGCTGGGATCAGGAAATGATTTAAATAAAGCAGATGTTCTTCTTTTTGCCCATGGGCATGCTGCTTCTGGTCTCCCAGAAATGGGATATTTCTGGGCTCTGAGGCGAACCTGGCTCTGTATCAGCTCCTTGAGACCCAAGATTCTTACCTCCCAGCATTCTTTCCCTGTTCTCAGAACATGGCCCACGTGGCTTACTGACTTTCCCCAGGTTTTCTTTTCTTCTCGAGGCAGGGGCTAAGAATGGTGCTGATAGCGGAGAGATGCAATGGGGATCCACGCATTCCCAACTTTTCCTCCTCCTCTTTACAGGAATTGGGTGCTGTGCCCGGGAGGTGCTGGTGCCCGAGGGGCCGCTATACCGTGTGGCTGGCACAGCCGTCTCCATCTCCTGCAACGTTACTGGCTACTCGGGCCCTGCCCAGCAGGACTTTGAGTGGTTCCTGTACCGGCCTGAGGCCCCAGAGGCTGCCCTGGGCATTGTTAGCACCAGGGATACCCGGTTCTCCTATGCCATCTTTGGGTCCCGCGTGGCAGCTGGTGAGGTGCAGGTGCAGCGACTGCGGGGTGATGCTGTGATGCTCAAGATCGCCCGCCTGCAGGCGCAGGATGCCGGCGTGTATGAGTGCTACACACCCTCCACCGATGCCCACTACCTGGGAAGCTACAGTGGCAAGGTGGAACTGAGAGGTACTTGACCCTGGGACGGGGTGGGGCCAACCACCCCTTCGGTGTTGTGGCGGAGGAACCTGAGGCTGAAAGAGGTTAAGTGGCTTGCACAAAGTCACCCAACAAAGTTAATGGTTGCTCTGGGACGCTCACCCCTTCCAGTCCACTGCTCTTCTTGTTCTACTGAATTCTGTCCTGAGAGAGGGGCAACCTCTTTAAACTCTGTGATCCCTTCTCCATTCCCTGACATAGTGAATGAACTCTATTCCTGGAGATTCTAGGATCCTGATTTGGGGCGGGGCAGAGGAGAAAGCAGAAGTGGAGTGGGCGGAGTGAGACCATGTGACAGTCTTGCTCTCTTAAGCTTCCTTGTCTTCTGAAAGGAAGACAGATACTTTTCTGATTTCAAACAGGGGTCAGTCCCAAACGTAAGGTTGAGTAGGCAATGGGCTGGCTCTTTAATATTCAGCAAGTATTTATTGAATGCCTGTTGTGTGCCCAGCACTGTGCTTGGCACCACTGAATTACAGAAGGAATAATCCAGTCTGTTCTGGGAAATAGGTTGTATGTAGGAAACAGGAACGTGGGCCGCCAGCTCCCAGCCCTCCTTCACTTCAGCTGTTCTCTCCAGTTCTTCCAGATGTGCTGCAGGTGTCTGCAACCCCCCCAGGGCCTCGAGGCCGCCAGGCCCCGACCTCTCCCCCTCGCCTGATGGTGTACGAGGGGCAGGAGCTGGCACTGGGCTGCCTGGCTCGGACGAGCACGCAGAAGCACACACACCTGGCGGTGTCCTTTGGACGAGCCGTGTCCGGGGCGCCGGTGGGGCGAGCCACTCTACAGGAAGTGGTGGGACTCCGGCCTGACCTGGCCGTGGAGGCTGGTGCTCCCTACGCTGAGCGGCTGGCTGCAGGGGAGCTGCGACTGGGCAAAGAGGGGGCTGAGCGGTACCGCATGGTGGTGGGGAGTGCCCAGGCAGAGGATGCCGGAACCTACCACTGCACTGCTGCTGAGTGGATTCAGGATCCTGATGGCACCTGGGCCCAGATAGCAGAGAAGAGGGCTGTCCTGGCCCACGTGGACGTGCAGACGCTGTGTGAGTGCAGGGTCTGGGAGCCATGGCATCCTAGTGGACACCATGGGCACAGGGGACACTGGATGCTTATTGTCCGACCAGGGAGCTCACCTTCTCTACTCTGAGCATCACTTTCCTGCACCCACGATGGGTTTTCTCTGCCCAGAGTTGGGTGTGGAGGTAGGAGGGCTGTGAATGAGGGTGTGAATCAGGCCCCTGGGTAAAGGGGGACGGTCATACCCTGGGAGGGTCAGATGGGTGGCCTCGAAGCTGCTGCGGTCAAGGGAACTACACTTGGGGAGTCAGGCGCTCTATGCCCCTTCCTGCCTTCATGACATTTCTTCCCCTTTCTGTGTTTCAGCCAGCCAGCTAGCCGTGGCAGTGGGACCTGGTGAACGTCGGATTGGCCCAGGGGAACCCTTGGAACTGCTGTGCAACGTGTCGGGGACACTGCCTCCACCAGGCCATCATGCTGCGTACTCTGTGGGCTGGGAGATGGCACCGGCAGGGGCACCTGGGCCTGGCCGCCTGGTAGCCCAGCTGGACACAGAGGGCGTGGGTAGCCTGGGCCCTGGCTATGAGGGCCGACACATTGCCATGGAGAAGGTGGCATCCAGAACCTACCGGCTCCGGCTGGAGGCTGCCCAGCCTGGCGACTCGGGCACATACCGCTGCCTTGCCAAGGCCTACGTCCGAGGGTCTGGGGCCCGGCTTCGTGAAGCGGCCAGTGCCCGCTCCCGGCCCCTCCCTGTGCACGTGCGGGAGGAAGGTAAGAGGGGTGCGCTGGGCCTGCAGAACCCTCTTCCTCTTGTCGCTGCCTCTCTCGTGCCCCACCAGCTGCCTCCATGCTTTAGTCTCACACGCTAAGATTGTGGGGACACCTTGAATTTCCTGGGGTGTTGCTTGGGCTGTGCTTGACCCGTCGTCCTCTGAGCCCATGGCTTTTGTTGTGCAGGTGTGGTGCTGCAGGCTCTGGCGTGGCTGGCAGGAGGCACCGTGTACCGCGGGGAGACTGCCTCCCTGCTCTGCAACATCTCTGTGCGGGGTGGCCCCCCAGGGCTGCGCCTGGCCACCAGCTGGTGGGTGGAGCGACCTGAGGACGGGGAGCTGAGCTCCGCCTCTGCCCAGCTCGTGGGCGGTGTGGCTCAGGATGGTGTGGCAAAGCTGGGGGTCAGGCCAGGGGGAGGCCCGATCAGTGTGGAGCTGGTGGGGCCCCGAAGCCATCGGCTGAGACTACACAGCTTGGGGCCCGAGGACGAAGGTGTGTACCACTGTGCCCCCAGCGCCTGGGTACAGCACAGCGACTACAGCTGGTACCAGGTGGGCAGTGCCCGTTCGGGGCCTGTCACAGTCTACCCTTACACGCATGGTGAGTGACTCCTGCCCTCCCCTCACTCACCTCCTTCCTCCAGCCCCAAGCTTTTGTTCCTCCCTTTCCAGCTGATCCTTCTGCTACTGTCCCCTCTTTCTCTCCCTCCACATCTATTCGCATGAAGTCTTGAAAGTACAGCTGTCAGTCCCCCAGTGCCCATCTGCCCCAGGGTCCTTGATGGTGAAGGTTGACCTGAGTGCAGGGGCAGGGAGTGGGCTGGGGTGCTGTCTGGGATTGCGGAGGAGGCAGGTGCTGACAACCTGATAGGGAAGGTGCTGGGACTTCGGCGGGACAGCGTGTGAAAGGCACTCGAGGCTGAACACAGCCATTCTCTCCCACCCAGCCCTGGACACCCTGCTTATGCCTCTGCTGGTGGGGGCAGGGGTCGCCCTAGTTACCGGTGTCACCATCCTTAGCACCATCACCTGCTGCTTCATGAAGAGGCTGCGGAAACGGTGATCCCTTGCCTCCCACCCCAGGTAAGAGGAACTAACCCCCAGCTTTGCCTTCTCAAGCCCTGAGATGAGCTGCTTGCTCCCGGCCCCCTCCTGGAGAAGGAACCCGCTCATAGTTCTCTGCAAGACCCTGCTCACCGGAGAGGGCTGGGAGCGAGCCCCCTCAGCGCTCCCCTTAGCCCACTCCCTGCCTTCTCTCCAGTTCTCACAGGTGTTGACTGTCTTCCAGCCCAGCTCCAAGCCCACCTCTGGTTGCCTGGATACCCTTTCCTCTGTCGGCCCTTCCTTTAATTTATTTGACCTGTCCCCTCCCAGAGTGGCGGGGAGGGCATGGCTTCCATTCCCCACTCCTTCCTTCCTGACTCCCGATCTGGCGTTCTGATCTTGATCTCATACCCAGCCTATAGGGAGGCCTTCCCTCTCCTAGAATTAGTTTTTCTAAAATGTGAATAAACTTGTTTTATAAAACCCAGGGCTGGCCGTGTTTTCCCTGCCGTCAGGCTGTAAGAGGCTCGGGTGTGGCAGGGAGGTCATGGGGGTGCTGACAACCTATTCTGGATAACCCGGGCCTCTTCTACCACCACGAACACCATCTGGCCTCTGTGGGCTGTGCCACCCACCCCAAGATGGGACACCTGGGTCCCATCTGCTGCCTTAGCTGCCAGTGCCGAGCCAATTCTTGTTGGAACTCCTGCTCAGGGGAGGGGGGAGCACAGAAAGGGGGTGCCCATTCTGAGTTCCCGGCACCACTGCCCTCTCAGTCGGCTGGGGCTGCTGGCCTTGGACCTGAATCCCCCCCACTGGCCCTGGAACCTCAGCCTTTTCCTCACAGTCTTCACTATTCTGTCAGACAGTAGCAGAATAGAACCCCCAGAACATAGTCCCGGTGGTGGGTACAACAGCAGTCAAGGGGGGCCTGGTCCAGCACCCCTGCATATGCCTGTCCCCAGGCAACCCCCAGGCCTTACCTCACGCCTCTGCCTAAGGGTTCTTAATCTTAGAATTCTTACTGCACTGTAGCTTAAGAGGCACCCAGTCCACCTCGTTTGTTTCAGTTATTTAAACATTTATTGAGCATTACTAGTTTGCTAAGTGTTATTTTTACAGATGGGGAAACTGAGGCCCAGAGAGCAATGTGACTTACCCAGAGTCATAGAGCTAATTAGTGACAGTGTCTGGACTAGAATCTAGGTCTCGTGACTCCTTGCACTGTATGCAGTGGTGCCCTGAGTGGCAACGAAAGGTATGGTGGCGTGTCAGTGACTTCCATCCAGCCTGTTTCCCTTCCCGTTCAATTGCAACGGATCAACTAGTGCGAGTGTGTGTGGACAGACAGCCTACTCCTTCCTGTCAAGATTCCAGCTTTTTCACTGAGTTAAACCAAAATGAGTCCCCATCCTGCACCCCAATATTTGTTCTTCAGGTGACACCAGGGTTCTAGGATCTCATCTTTGATAATGACCCACATGGCCCGGGGACCTACGACAAATTTATCCTCTCCGAGTGGACCCAAACTGGCATGGGTTCCCTCTATAATTCCCATCTCTGCTTTCAGGAGGCACCGGTTCCACTGGACCTCAGCTTCCCAGCCTGGAATGGAGCTCAATGGGGTGCTTTCCCCCAAGCGGCCCAGACTTCTATTACAGGACAGGAGTGGGGCATAACTAGTGTAACAGGCATGCCTGCTTGGGCACACACTTTCCTCCCAGGAGGCCAGCCTCAGGTGCTTCTCAACTTGACATTGCTCTCCACTCACCATCCTGGGTGACTGGGATGCTACAGGAACAGGGTAGACATGGGATGGGAATAGCATCTGCAGGGGCTTCTGTCCTAGCGTAGGCCACAGACACAGCCAGATGTTGGACACCTCGCCTCTCACATTCTCTCCCACATTTAATCTGCCTCTGAAGTCCTCCAAGGGTGCACCCAGTGTGCTCACCGTAGCATCTCTGCTGCAAGCATTTTTACTGCATAATAACTGACCGTAAGGCAGCTTTGCTATGAGAGAGATAAAATAACTGATGGGACAGTTGGGGGTGGGGGTTGTGTTCGTTTGGTTTCATTTCTCCATTGACGAGTCAATAACCTTTAGCAGACTTAATACATTTAAGTTAGTTGCCATTTTGGTTTCATTTCTCCATTCATAAAAGTTCTTGGACTTTTACAAGAACTTTTTTACATTATGTATAAATCTTAGTTTTTATAATGGTCTTTGACAAGTAGCGGTGGTGCCGGTCTTCAAATAATAGCATTTCTTCCAGATGATGATGATTTGCCCCAAGAGTTATGAAAGGCATTACATGAGGGGGAGAAAGAGAGGCAGAGGTCCCTCATTGGAGGTGCAGAGTTAAACCCACATTTCCCATAGAACTAAGAAAAATCCTTAGGTACAGCCACAAAGTAAAATCAGTGACTCATGCAATACTGCCCCGAGTCGACACACTTTTTAAATGTATTTGAATACTTTGCCTTTCACAATAAAGGCTTTAATTTTTATGTCCTTTTTCATGTCCTTCCTTTTAAGGGCACGACTGCTTTACAGCCAATTAGTTCTATGGCAAAAATGTCTGCGGCAAGGATGCTTCTGGGAAACTTAGAACCTACACAGGCCTCCTCCCTTCGTCACTTCCTGATGCAGCTCCCACCACCTCCCCAGGAATCCCCTCAAGGGGTCCTGATTGTCTCCTACCTGAACTGCCTACTTATCTTCCCCGAATACTATCTCTCGATGTTCCTGGGACCAGAGTTAAACTCATCAGCCTGGGTTCCGGGGCCCCCATTCCCCACGCCCAAGACTCCACCCTTTATACACCAGTCGCCACCCCCAGATTCCTTAGCTTCTCCTCAACTCAGCTTCTATGCCCCACCTCCTGGTATGACCTCCAGGTCTTCCATGACAGCAGTGGTTTTCAAACTGGGATCCCCATTCCAACAGTGTCAGCACAACCTGGGAACTTGTTAGAAATGCAAATATTTGGTCTCCACCTCAGACCTATTAAGTCAGAAGCTCTGGGAGCGAAGCCAGAGACTGCTTCCACAAGCCCCCACGTGATCTGGGTGCAGACGCACGATTGTAGCTGCTGGTTTAGCCCATCCTCTGGGCCTTGCTCAATCCTTAGCGTCCGATTACCAAGCCTTTCTACCCCTGTTCAGAGAGACTTCCCAGGTTCTGTTTGAAACAGTTGCCATGGCTATAATTCCCTTTTTCCCACTGTGCCTGGTCCAGTGCTCTATACCCAATGGACACTCGAGGAACAATATGAACGACTGACTCCCTCTCACTGTGCCCGAAAACTAATTCTGCGTCCCCAAGGGCCCTAGTGTCCCAGCTCTAGTGACTTCGTGTCTCCATCTCTCCCTGGCCCTCCTCCCCCTCAGAACCTCTCCCTTCCTACCTCTGCAGAGGTAGGTAAGAAAATCTCACTCCAGTGTCAGAAAAGAGGTCTCCTTTCCCGGGACCCCACTCTGGCAGCTCCCCACTTCCTGTTTCCCTGTGCAGTAGACAAGGTCATTTTACACCCCCTACAGCCTTTCATCTGCCAGACCAGCCTGTCATATGGTGAGGGGTGGCACTAGGAAGGCACTGTCTTCATCTCTGCTCACTTCCATTCAACCTTCTCTCCTCTGGGTCAGCTGGGGCTACTGTATCTGGTGACACAGGTGTGCCATACACAGGGAGGCTGGCTGAAGAGGTGAGTGGGGACCAAAATCCAGCCCACGCTCTGTTCCCCAAGCCACTCACCCTGGTTTGGGGCGGTGTCGGTCTGGAGGAAAAGGGTGTGCCTTTTTAGAATTTGCATAAAGATGCTCTATGGGTTAGCAGCAGCCCTGGGTGCACCGCCTGTCTGTCGGTCCACTTTCCTGTCTACCAGCTGTCTCTTATCTGCTTCCGTCTACTCATCCAATCTACGTAAGTCCACCCTTCTGTCCATCCATCTGCCCATGAACAGATGTGAAGGTCCAACACAGACAGGCTGGTAAGTTCACCCATCCCCACCCATCATTCTCCTGATATCAGACTCGAGATTCTGAGGGGACTCTTCAGCCTTAGCACATTCCCAGGGACCTCACCTGCCTCCTTCTCCACCTCCAGTATCCAGCTCCTTAGGAACCTGTGCCCGGTCCTGCCTGGAGGAAACTGGTCACACCTTAGACTCACTCTCTGGGGGTGGCAGGCAGCCGTTCTGCTCCTTGTCCGCTGCAGCCTCTCCCCCCGCCCCCTCCCCTGCCCCCTCCTCCTCCACCTTCTCATCCAGCCGGCTGGGGATAGACCAGCAGAGATGGGCGTCCAGGCGAGCTGCTGCCTCAGCCAGCTCCCGAGCACTGCACGAGGGCGTGGGCACCTCGAAAGTCTGGTGAAAGCTAGCATAGTCCACCTCGTAGAAGCCGTCCTCCAGGGTCAGCACCGATGTGAAGCGGTGGCCCCACAGCACCTCGTCCACCAGGTAGGAGCTCCGAGCTTGGCACGTCATTCCTGGGGGGAGGGGCAAGGGTCAGGGAGTTCCCAGCAGCAGGTTCCCCTCTCCTCTCTCTCACTTCACCACCCTATTCCCAGCACCCTTTCTTATATTCCTTCCCGAGAGTCCCACCCCCTTTTGGTCCAGCCCACTCTCTTCCCCTCAACTCCTGTACATGCTCAGTTCTCACCTCTTCTCCATTCGCCCAACTCCTCGTCATCACCAGCCCACTCATTCTTTCCCTGCCTCTCCACTCGAGGTGCCAATCAGAGAAGCTTAGCCTTAATATTGACTTCGGGGATCATCTAGCACAACTTCCCAACTGTGGGCCTCTGGCTTGCACTTGATTAGCTCCCAGACCTGAGACCTCACCACCTCACAAGGCGCCCACTTCCTTTGCATGATGGCTCTACTAGTTGCCCATATTTACAAAGAGCTAAAACCTGCCTCCTAGGATGTTCACCTTTTCGTTTCATATCACTGCCACGTGATACCCCTTCCAGTGTCTGAAAGCAGGAATCTCAGGTTCCAACATGTCTTGTCTTCGTCAGGCTGAACATCCCGGTTACCCTCCCGCATTCTTCATGTGACCTGGCTTTTCAAAATTCTACCTTCTTGACTGTAAACCAGAATGGCCAAGGAAGATCCTTGAAGCACTTTGTGATAAGTACTCCAATGGAGGCCTGCTCCTTGCATAAGAGAAGGCATACCACCTCTCCCCTCTGGCCGTGATGCTTCAGCTAACAGAGCTCAAGGTTACGTTACGTAAACATTTTGGAAGCCGTGTCATATTGCTATGACATTAAGCTTGTGGCCAACTAGAACCCCCAGCTCCTTTTCACCAGAGCTCTTCCATGCTGTGCTTACATAAGTGATTTTTTTTTTAAAGCCTAAATGTAGACTTTTATATTTACTCCTTTTAAATGTCATCTTGTTGGATTTTGGCTCATTATGCTTGCTTTTCAAAAGCATTTTGAGTTCTGACTCTCACACCCAAAATAATACCATCCTTTCTAGCTTGGCCACTCTAGATAAGTCAGACAAGCTCCCATCCGTATCTTCTCCACCCCACCCTCCTTGCGCCGGGTCTGTGTCCTGTCCTCCCTGTTGGGTGGGCACAACCCCAAGGAAAGTGGTTCTCCTACCCCAATGTCTCTCCGAGCCACCTCAGCCCACGTTCACCTCAGAACAAAGAGGAACAGAAGAGTGAACATCAGCTAACCAGGGACTGGCTCTCACCATGCCAGGCGCCACACTGAGATATCTTGGGGTCACTGGTATCCTTCCTGCCTTTGATAAAAGCTGGAATAAAAAGCATCCAGGGGGGAGGAGATGAGGAGGTAAAAGGGACACTGGGAAGAGAGGGGCTGAAGAAGAAGAGAGGAAGCAGCTGGGTACAAAGGGAGAGGAGGGCTGGGCAGGAAATCTTTGTAAGGAGACAGGTTGCGTCAGGTACTGGCAAAAACAGTGCGAGCTGGAGGGATAGGGAGAAAAGGAGGTGGGGTGAGTGTGGGAGGGAAAAAGCTAGGGGGGACCTGGAGATGGGTAAGAAGGAAAGGGGAACCTGCAGCAGATAGGTGGTGGTTGTCGAGGGTCAGCTTGCAGGGGCCAGAAAGAGGTCTGAGAGCAAGGCTTATGGGAGGAGATAGAGTGTCAACAGCAGCAGGAACTACATGGGCCTTCGGTTATCCCTGCAGTTTTCTAATCCTCCTCTCACTCCTAGATCTCAAGTCCTGAGGGGCTTCATGGGCTGCTCTGGCGCTGGCCTTTTCCTACCTTCTTTGAAGCCTTTCACTATGTAGGCCTGAGTTGGGGGTATTGACATCACCGGGTGCACTGCCAGTTGCTGCTAAGGAGTGGCTAGAAATGCTAAGAGCATTTATCTCTTTTGTCAGTGGAAACTGAGAACCTTTTGATGGACGGGGAAACTGAGGGAGAAGGGAGCCCAGCTATCAACCTCTCGTTAAAGTCCAGCCTAGGAATAACTCAGGTCACAGAAAACCCTCGTCACCAAATTCCAGAGACCTAGAAGTCTCAGAATGACAAAAACTGGGAACCTAATCCTCACCGTCCAACTCTGTACAAGTCAACATTGAAGCCACACTGCCTGTGTCCTCTCCAGGAGCGGCCACTTACTAGCCTACGGCTGTGGACAGCTTACTCAACCTTTCTGGTTGGGGAAATCTCTGAAAAATGAGCACAATAAGGAGGGGAACTTTTGGGGGGTTCCCCTCAAGATTAAATCAACTCAGAGGTATAAGGTACTTTGGAGCTGTGCAAGACAGAGAAGCACCGGTAGGTGAGTGGCAGCTATGATCAGTTCTCTCCCTTATTCCCAAGGGCACAGACCTCTCAGCCCAGGGTCCCAGGCCAGGGCCACTTCGGGGAGTCTCTCCTAGCTTTCTCTGGCGCCTCCTCGAGGTCGCTCTGCTCACATGCCCGCCCTAAGTCAGCTCTCTCACCTCATTCTCTCACCCTCCCGCCGCCAGCCTTTTGGTCTAACGTCTCCCGCGTGCCTGCCCTGCCTCAGTCCGGTCCAGCCCCACCGCCCGCGCCCTCCTCCAGCCCGCACCCGTGGCTTCCACCATGCCCTCGAGGATGACCACGATCTCGAAGTCGTCTCTCTCCAGGGCGCGGCGCGACGCCTCCCAGAAGGGGCTGGCGGCGTCGATCTCGTGGCTGATAACCAGCGGCGAGACGAGGAAGAGGCGGTCATCCCCCGTGTCGAAGCCCACGCTGAGGTCGGTCTGGTGCAGCGGGATGAACTCGCCCTCCAGCGTCTGGCGCGAGCGGATGAGCTTGGCGCGGATGGAGGCCTCCACGATGTGCGAGGAGCGCAGGTCGCCCACGCGGAACATGAGGCAGAGGCGGCCGTCGCGCAGCGACACCACGGCGTGCGAGGAGAAGACGAGCGTGGCGGCGCGCTTGTTGGGCTGCGAGATCTTGACGAACATGCAGCCCACCATGAAGGCGTTCACCATGGAGCCCAGGATGGCCTGCAGCAGCAGCAGCACGATGCCCTCGGGGCACTGGTCGGTGATGACGCGGTGCCCGTAGCCGATGGTGGTCTCCGTCTCGATGGAGAAGAGGAAGGCGGCCACGAAGCCGTTGAGGTTGTTGACGCACGGCGTCCAGGCCGTGTCCTCCAGGTGCTCCAGGTCGCCGCGGCCGTAGGCGATGAGCCACCAGATGGCGCCGAAGAAAAGCCAGGTGAGCGCGTAGGCCAGCACGAAGAAGAGCAGGCTGAGGCGCCACTGCAGGTCCACCAGGGTGGTGAACAGGTCGGTCAGGTACCGGTAGGTCTCGCGCACGTTGCCCTGCTGCACGTTGCACCGGCCGTCCTTCTCCACGTAGCGCTGGCGGCCCGGGCGGCGGGGCGGCCCCTCAGGACCCTGCGCGAAGGCCGCCTTCTCCTGCGCCATGGCCGCGGCGGGGGCTGGGGTCACGGTCACGGTCACGGTCACGGTCAGCGCCCCCAAGCGGGCTGGGGTCTGCACCGCCGCCTCCCGCCGCCCCTTGGTGGAGTCGCGGCTCCTGCAGGAACTTAAAAATTGGCCCAATTAACAGACCCGCGAGAGACGCACAGACCATTGGGCCAGCACCGAGGGGCTGGGTGGCCCTGAACAAGGCCCTTTGCGCCTGTCTGCCTCAGTCTTCACATCAGTAGAATGGGAACAATACATGCAGCATTTGCTGCTCCCCCGCCTCATAAGTCAGGAGGATGAAATGGATAACGGTAAGGTAGTTGAACTGGGTAGCGCTGTTCAAAGTTTGGTGACTATTTTCAGGAGAAGGCGATACCAGAGATCTTGGCCTTACTCCCTCTAACTTGCATGTGCAGCACTATACCGGCATCCCAGGGCAAAAGGCCCAGGCATGGGGGCAATTTCCTGAAATCATTAGACTGCCGGGCTCCTAGGAGGCAGGCAGTTAACTTCCTCTGCAGCAGTGGTTTTCAACCTTTTCATCTCATGGCACCCAAAGACTAATGACTAAAATTCTGCGGCACACCAAAAAATATCTTTTTTGCCATCCGACAAAAATGAGGCATAATTTTGATTCATTCCCACCAGGTGGCTATTGTGTTGGCTGTTGCCATTTTTTATTTGGGAATCAAAGGGAAAAGAGGTCAGTGCCCCTGACTAAATAGTCAGGTATGGCATAGTTCAATAATTCTTGCAACACACTAGCTGAAAATCTGCTCTACTGCACCTCCTCCCTAGCGATTGTCAGGGCCGTCCCCTAACCTGTGTTTTACACAATTCAACCTGATGGTCTAACCAGGCTCTTCTGAAGTTCACCTCAAGGCTGTCATACAGAAAAGTCCCAGTTCCTTCCTCCATGGACCTCACTCTATCCCCACCCAGCTTCAAAGAAGAAATGAAAGTGTTGGGGAGGAAGCAAAAACATCTCCAGTGGGCAAGGGTTGAAAATTCCCTCACTCGGAAAGTCCACTGGAATCCCTCCCTGAGCACCAACCATGCTCGTTGCCGTTGTACTAGAATCACCCGATTTTCCTTGTGGAGGCAGCCTGAAAATGGGCCTGAGGACCAGAGGATAAGCCATCAACACAGATGCCCCGGGTACAGGAAGCTCAAAGTTCATCAGGAGTTAGGCTTGTATCTCTCTGCTATCCTGTTCTTCATGAGATGTAATAAATCAGGTCCAGCGAAGCACCAAGCACTCACATTTACCTCCCCTTTCCCTCCAGTTCTTTCCCCCCAACATCCTGCCTCCCACTGACTATCCTAACAGCCCCCATACGCCCCAAAGCTCACATCCAAGAGCAGCCCACCTGATTTTGCCTCAAATTCTTGCGCTGAAAGGAGCTCTCTGAGCTGCAGTGAGCCCTGAGACAGATCCAGAGCCTTCGCCCAGGCACCCAGGGGACCCTAGGAGATGTGGACCATAAAAGAAAAGATTTAGAATAAGGATTCAAGACTTTTCAACCTTTCTTTCTTCCTGGGAATCATCCTTTCCTCTACTTCACGGAAACCTAAGTTGTCTGGGGCGGGGTTTGGAGGGGAAGAGTGTGACATGAGGAGCACAGATGGCCTGGATATTTGGCCAGGTCATGAGGAGAAGCAACCTGGATATGTAATCCCAAACCTAGTGCTCCAAAGTTAAGGTCTGGAGCAAGGCACTCTGCAGTTAGACCTTTGGAGGCTGTGTGTGTGTGTGTGTGTGTGTGTACATTGGGACAGGAGGAGAAACCAACACAAGATGTCTTAGAGCTTAAGGGTACCCTCAAATTTATTTTCCAGGAGTCAGGGACACAGGGTCTAGGAGCCCCAATGCAGTGGCAACTTAGGGTCTTCCCCTCCCCCTAACAGAGGGCTTCCCTTTTCCTTCCTGCAGCCCAGGATGTCCTCAAAAGCGGTCTTCAAGCCATCCTGGCTCACAGACCCCCAAGTTATACAGAAAAGCACAGCAGTTTCACTTATCCTAGCTTCAGGTGGACTTCCGGATGTATTCTCAGGGCATTAGGCAATCTGACCCCCAATCGGCCTACCGAGGCAGACTTCTCTGCCCATTAGTGGGGAAGGAACCCCAGAGTCTGATCACCCCCAGAACTCTCTTGCTCTTCATTGCCCCAGGGGTCTAGGTGAGCCTTACTTTGACTGTGTCTTCCTGAGTAGTGGCCGCATTTTTCTCAAGGGGAAGGAAAGGTGCGGAATTGTTACTACCTCTATCCCAGGATCAAAGACTTGTTTTCTGCACCTTCCCTCCAAAGAGTCTTGTTCCACCAGCCTTCTCTTTATTTTCTATGCATATTGTGACTCTTTTCCAAAAGACCCCAGTGCCACATTTTCCTGGGTCTCCCTTCCCCTTTCTCCTCCTAGGAAAGTGCTCACCGGCAAGGAGGCATATTTATTGGAAAGGGGTCTGGTGAAAACTCGCTCGGGAACCTGCTCTTCCCAAACACCCACTTGCCTTGGAATTAGGGGCCCAAACCCAAGTCCCCCGCGACTCAACTCACAGCATGTGGAGAGGAGAGCAGCCGGCAGCAAAGACCCCTTGAGGGGAGCGTCCATGCCCCTGACACTGCCCCTACACCCCAGTCCCCTTGGAGGGCGAGAGCTGCAGACACTGCTGTTTCTCCTAAATGTAGCGGCAGCTCTGACTAGGACTTGCTATCTGTGTCATCCCTGCTTCCCAGGCTCCCCTGCTCCTCTCCTGTTTCCATAGCAACCAGTCTGGCGACAGTTCTAGAGCACCCTCTCCCCTCCCCAGTCCTGGGTACCACTAGAAGCTGATCCACACGCCATCGTTATTTTTAGCAGAGTCCCTCCTCTTGGACAACTCAGAGCTCGTCTCCTCACCCCCTCAGGAAAGAAAACGAGAGAGAGAAAAAAGCTGGCATGCTTGCTCTTTCCTAGGAAGCTCCTTTCTCTGGGAAAATACAGGCCCTGATGTGTTTGAGAATAAGGTGTTTGGTTCCCCGGGGAGTGAAAGGGCCATCGGGGAGCTGGCAGCTCATCACTTCTAGGCGGGGTCTCGGGGTGCAGGTGCTGCTCTCTGGCCAGGCCCACTGTCACAGTCTCCATTTTTGGAGAGGACCCTCCTGATCCAGAAGAACAGAGCTAAAGGGAAAAGAGTCACCCAAAGAAGGGAAGCAGGGTAAGGGGTTCTCATCTTGGTTACTAATTAGTAACGAGACCCATAGGAATCACGTCCCTTCCCCTTAGTCATAATCGTCCCATCTATCACTGGGTGTGGACTTGGGCAAAGAGCCTCTGCTACCTACTTCACAGGTGTGCAAGTCAAATGAGGCAATATATCAACAGAAGGTCTCTGAAATCAATTTTGTTGATAGCAAAAAGTCTAGAAACAATCCACGTGTCTAACAGAGAAAAAAGCCTAGGTTAGGGTTTGCACACATGTAACAAACATGTGTACATCCAACACATGTTTATGGAGTCCAAGTATCAAGCAATGCGCTAAGTGGGGGTGGTTACAGAAATTAATAACCAGTCTCTGCCTAGAAGAGCTCATGGTCCAAGGTGGGAGAAAGAAACCTAAACCATAATACTAACATTACTACTAATCATTTGTTGAGCAACAGTTATGCAGTAGACACGTATCTCATTTAAAAACCCTGTGAGATACCCAATGAGATAGGTATTATATTCTCATTTGTAGATGAGAAAACTAAAACCAAGAAATGTTGAAAGATTTAGCAAACGTGACAGAGTTCAGATAACGGCAGAAATAGTAGTCAAACTCACATACCTGTGTTACGTACACCCTACGCTATTTTCACAAAGTCCCTCTGCCTCAATAATGTAAATCTGTAGTACATCAATATAATCAGTGACTATGTTCATATGTATAAATGTGCATTTTACACTACTATGTAAAAAAGCATAAAATATCCTTATAAAGTGATCATAACTGTATAGTAATAACTATAGGAGCACTGATAAAAATCAGGAGAAATTTTTTGAAAAATGAAAATACTTCAATATTCATTTTCCCCAGGGAAATAATGAAAAGCAGAGCGTGGTATACAAACATCGGGTGTTGTTATTATCAGTATTATTATGGATCTGTTCTTCTCCAGATTTCTTAAATTTGGAACAAGAAGATATGATCTAGAAGAACAGGAAGAGATAGAAATGGACACCAGAGCTTTAAAAGTTTCTGGGAAATGGTACTGAATAATATATAATCTTCGGCTGCGGTGACCTGGGTTCAAATCCCAATTATGTCCATTACCAACTGGGTGGCTCTAACCAAGCGCGGTGTAAATATTCAGTAAACACTCACTACATCTTCCTTCTCCTGGTCACGATCTTTTCAGGCACCTTCTGAGATCTTCTTCTCGGTTCTGGTGCCACCCACTGAGACCTGCAGGGGGCACTCCTGGTACATGACCTTCCTGCCCACAACTCCCTGCTGGTGTTTCTTGTTCCAAGTGGAAATATCGAATTTTTCAGCTGAGATTGGCATCAGGAGGACTGTTAAAGCCGCAGTCAACACCCCCGTCTCCTAGGCCTAGCCCTGTCACCTGAGCCTTGGGACTCTTAGCCTGCCCCTCTCTGTCCTGCCAAGCGACTGCTCACGTTGGTTCCACTGTGCCAGGATCTCCGAGAGAAGAAACCAAACTCCTGGGCAAGAACGCATTTGCATAGAACTGGCCCCATTTCCTTGAGGGGGACATCACAGGGCTGGCAGGGCCCTGAGGATCAGCAAGCCCCCTGCCTCAGTCCCGGCTGCCTGCCGAGCCTAGCCTCACTATCACCCCCTCCTTTGATTTATTGATCCTGTAGGTTTGGACTTTACCTGGTATCGAACCTCAATTCTTTTTTTTTTTTTTAATGAGCTAATAAAGAAATTTATTTATTGAGGGCAAGAGGATGCAAACAATTTAAAAATCAAAAGATTATCTGGCTTTAATTGGCTTTTCTTTCTCATGTCAAATGGGGGATGGGACTTTATTTGTACATTTTCCAAGGGTCCCAATCTGCTCATGAAATCCTTATATAGGGAAAGCTGTGGGGCAGAGATCCCTTAAGGGACCCTTTGGGAGAACTCTATCAGGGAGGAAGTCACTGCTCATCTGCCTGTTTCTTTCCCTTCTGCTTCATGTGCACTACAAAGCAGCCACTGCCCGTGATGGTGAGCCCAGCAATTAGTGAAAAGAAACTCTGGAAGCCCACTCGGCCATCTCAGCACTGGCCCTGATCCTTCATTATTTTGTGTATGGCCAGAGGGTCTTTTTGATTTTCTAAAAACCCAGGGAACTCCTTTTCCATGAATACTCTCAGGTCTTCCTTTTTAAGTAACCTTTCTCCCCAGCAAATTTCTGAAATGTCAACATCATGGTTTCCATGGCGTGTGTTCCATGTGAGATGGCATTTTGGTGAGATCTTGGCTGGAGACATGGCAGGATCGCTAGGTGGGCGGGGACATGAGGCCCTCAATTCTTGTTTATCATTAAGCTTGAACAGAGTGGGAGGGGGAGAAGGTTTTAGTAGATAGCAGCATATAGAAAAAAGAGGAGGATCGCAGCTTTCAGATATTATGAGATTTAAAAAACGCAACTTTACAAGGAATCAATCAAATACATCAGTACAGTTGTGATGATGGGAAATAGGGTTTCGAGCTAGAGAATGCTGAGAGCAGGAGGGCCACAGCTGGGGTCACATTGCTGGTTCATGAATAACGTTGGTACAAACCTCTCTGGGCAGATGTGTTCCTTATCTATGGCATGTAGCTTGGAGAGCAGGTGGTACTGATAATGAAGGAAATCTGTCCAGTAGACATGACTCTGAGCCACGGTGCAAGAATTGGTAAACTAAACGCAGTTCAGTTCCCAACTTGCCCCCTCAGCGGGTGACTTTGTGCAGTCCACACACTGTGCAACTGTATGTGGCAGCTTTGGGACCAGCCAATCTGGGAAAGTTTCCTAGAGTAAGATCATGAGACTTCTTAGGTAAAAGCTCAGAGGTGGAGGAGGAAGCATGATGGGGAAACCAGGAGACAGTTGAGGATGTGAGTTTAAAGGAGCAGCGTGGCTGACATGGTAGATTATATAATTTCTCTAAGTTCAGAGGAGATGGGACCCTAGAAAACTCTGAGCAGAGGGAGAATATGGTTGATCCACTGAATGTGACTGGGATTAGTGATATGGGAAAAGCACAGGACATCTACAGGACAGATGGAGGGAGCCCCAGTGGACTCCTGAAGCTGAGGTGCTTGCTGGCTTTTTGGCTCTTTTCAGCAGAGCTAGAGAATGAGGAGATTTTTCATGCGTGAGGCTATCTTGCTCTGTACGGTTGGGTGGAGGTAGGTCAGAATTTAAAAGACTCGGCATTGGAGGAGGTCTAAAATGAGTCCTCACTTTACAGGTAAGGGATGGATCCCAAACACTTTACAGGTAAAGAGATGGGCTCTCAGAGAACAGACAAGACTCAGACTTAGGCCTCTTTATTTCCTATTGCCTTCTTCCTACCTTGGTGCATTTGGGTGTTAATGGAATTTTATATGTTGGACTTAATTGGAAAGTTGCTAGAAGGACCACACAGTTGAAGAAATTTTGCATTAATTATGTCCTAATTTATGTCTTATAAATGTGAGTTTGCATAGATTGAATTTACTGAAAGAAGGTGATATACTGAAGTAATGATCTTTAGTGACTATAAGAATGTAGCTCAGGCCTTCTTGGGTTTTCCCCCTGTGGTCTGAGTCATCCAGCTATGAGGTGTCCCACTGTCCATGGAAATTGTCCAACCTTGTGGGACCTGAACACTAAAATGTCCCTTGGAATATTTTTTTAAAGATTTTATTTCATTATTTTTAGGAAGAGGGGAAGGGAGAGAGGCAGAGAGGGAGAGAGACATCAATGTATGGTTGCTTTTCACCTGCTTCCATCCACAGACCTGACTGGAGACCTGGTTTGCAGCCTGGTTATGTGCCCTGGCTGGGGAATCGAACCTGCGACCTTTGGGTTCACAGGCTGGCGCCTTATCCACTGTGCTACCAGCCAGGGCTTCCCTTGTAGTGAACATTGTCACTCTTTTCAGCCACCTCCACTGACTATGAACTATTATTGCCTGTTCTGAGACTCATCATACTTCCTGATCCAAAACTTCCATCATCTCTTCTGTCCACACCTGCTTTTCCCAGCAGGAGCCCTTTATACTGCTGCACACTTATAGATTCTCCTTCAAGAATAGATTACTCACCCCTGAGATTTAAGGGGACACTACCCTGTTATGAATAAGGTGAAAGAAGAGATGAGGCCAAAGTTGGAAGGAGTGAATCTGATAGGAGCAATCAAAATTAAGAAAGATGCAACTTGCTAAACTGAGAGAAGGCAGGCCCTCAAAGAAAGATAATTCCTGTAACTGTCATCACACTGAATTTCACAATCCTGGCAAATTTTCCATACCAACACGTACAATGTTTACAATGAAGATTATATTTAAACCATGTAGATTCGTTCTGTGTTACCAAGGCAAACACACATGGATTCAAATGCTAAACCTCACACTTTCTAGCTATGTTACCATAGACAAGCCAGTTACCCTTTTGAACCTCAGTTTTCCCATCTCAAGTAATATATCTACCTTGCATAATAAACACAAACACTGATTTTCTAAATGCTTTATTATTGATTCTCTATTGGGATCCCAGTGATTATTCCAAGATTTCTCTTTTGTAGAAAGACTTAAAAATTAATATCTGACATTTGATTTTTACAAACAAATATACATAATAGATATATGTATGTATGTTAAAAACATAATTTAACCCCTGGCTGGTGGCATAGTGGATAAGGCGCTGGCCTGCAATCTCAAAGGTTGCTGGTTCTATTCCCCAGCCAGGGCACATAACCAGGTTGCAAGCCAGGTCTCCAGCCAGGTCCATAGCTGGAGGCAGGTGAAAGGCAATCAGACATTAATGTCTCCCTTTCTTTCTGCCTCTCTCCCTTCCCCTCTCTAAAAATAATAAATAAAATCTTTCCAAAATTTTAAAAACATAATTTAAGAACAAAAACTCAATTCAAATCATTCTTTTAAAATTAGAAAACACAGTGCCATTCAAGTTTATCTGTGTACTTTTATGCAATCTCGCACCCCAGCCCTTCTGTTGTAGAACATCTAAACTCTTTTTTAAAATATTTATTTATTTATTATTTATAGCGAGATGGGGAGGGAGTGAGAAAGATAGGGAGAGAAACACTGATCAGTTGCCTCTTGTCTGTGCCCCACATGGGGACCAAACCAAAACCCAGGCAACCGGGGCATGTGCCCTGATAGGGAATTGAACATTTGACCTTTTGCTTTGCAGGACAATGCTCAACCAACTGAGCCATACAGTTAAGGCCATCTAAGCTTTTTCTAATTGCTTAGTCCCACCCTTGCCCTGAGTTTTAGTAAATGAAATTTCTGCTGTACAAAAAAGTAAAGACCATTTGAAATGAATTTCTCCAAAGAATTCTCCTTCACCACAAGTTTTCTCTTTCTGCTCCTGCCCTTTGATTTTTCCTTCCCTACCCTCTCAGAGGAGTACCCTATGTCAAGCTAAGGATTTTGGACAGTGATCAGTAAGCAAGGAGTATCTTGGATTTTTATACAAAGGTGCAGGGACTATACCTTTGTGCAGCCTCTTTCTGAGACTGGAGAAAAGTGTGAAGGGTGGTCAGGGCCCTGGGCTGCTGGTAATCTTCCAGATCCTGGTAGTAACCTCGATGAGAGGTGATGATGGTGGCCTGACCACAGCCACAATGATGAGATAGAGAGAAGGAGCAGGATTTAGGTGATTTAGACAGTAATTGTGTTATTACATAAGGGAAACGAGGTGAGGAAGAATGGAGAATCTAGGATTGCTGCCATGTTTCCCCTTGATTCAAACCATCTTGCTTGCTTGCTTCCTGACTAATTTTTATGTAATTTTGCCATGGCTTTGCTCCCACCTCCACCAAGAGCCTGCAATTGCTCTCTATTACCTTCAGAAGTTCAGAGTTGACCATGAACCAGCACAGCTCTATATTTGCTCCACGTCTTTCCCCAACACACTCTGCCTGTGTTGCCTGACCTGTAGTCCAATACCACCCCCACCCACCTTAGGCTCTATCTGAAATGTACATTAACCCATCATGCGGCTTTTAGAGATAGAACTAAGCTAAACTTTGAAGTTTGTTTGTTTGTTTTTGAGATATATGTCAACTCCATGTGGTAACACTGGTTACTGATTAGTAGTTAAATATTCATGATTAATAAAAATGGGGAAATCATTTTCTTCCTTAATAAATGCTAAGGGTTGGGGAAGATTGTGAATAAAAACCTCTCAAAACATGAATTCAGCGGGGGGAAGGGCTTGGTGGAAAAGGTTAAAAAAATAATAAAACTCGTAGACACAGACACCAGTATAGTGATTACCAGAAGGAAACAGAGGTGGGGGCCAGGTAGAAGAGGGAAAAGGGGGGATAAATGGTGATGGAAGGAGACTTGATTTTGTGTAGTCAACACACAATATAATAGATGATGTATTATAGAATGAATTGTACACTTAAAACCTATATAATTTTATTAACCAACGTCACTCCAATACATTCCGTAAGAACTTTAAAAACAATGAATTCAGATGATGAGAGGAGTCATTGCTGAGGTAGGGGCTGAGAACCACCATTCGGTCCTCTAGTCCAATGGGCCGGTTGCTTCATTATGCCAAGCAGACTTGAATTTTCAGGTCCCCCTAGGATTTTGTGAATGCAGCTCCCTCTGCCTGGAACGCCTTCCCCATCACCTCCAAGTACCTGGATCTTCCGCGTTCCTCAGATGTCACGTGTGTCCTCCCACGTTTGTTAGGACCCCCTCAACAGAGGGATCGCTCACTTTCTGCCGCCTCCAGCGCCCTCTCTCTCCTTCCAGACCCAGATGCTGCAGGTGGGGATGCAGTTGGGAGCATCTCGCATCCAGGCCTCACCCTGCACTTAGGAAACGGTGAGCAACAGGGAAAGTGTGTTGGCAGACGGGACCCTGTAGCCCCCGTGGCGCAGCCCCCGCTCGACCTGCTGGGCTGCCCTGAATTCATTTCCACCTCATTAACTGGGGCAGACCCGCCCCCGCCGGCTCCCGCTCTGTTCCCTACTCCGACACGACCGCCTCCTTCCTTCTCTCTTTCCTGTCATCCTGCCAGCGCAGCTTCTATCGCTCCGCGGATCGTCTCTTCTCTCCTTCCCCCGAGCCTGTCTGGTTCTCAGCCTTTGGGTGTTGCGGCTGCCCTGCGTCTCCCTCGGTCTCGACTCCGCTCCCTCGCTCCCCTCGCCCCGCCCATTGCCCGGGCCCGTCCAATCCCCGCCGCGCGGGCCTGGCGCTCCACGCTTCCATTGGCCGGCCCCGCGCCGCCCGCCCCGCCCGCCCGCCCGGCCCCGCGGCGGGCCCTCCATTCACACAAAGTTTGGCTCCCGAGCTGTGGAGGGAGGGGGCGGCCCGGCCCGGCCCAGCTCTGCCCCCAGCCGGCCCGACCCCGGCCCCGGCCCCCGGACCAGCCCTTATCTGATCCCAGCTCCGGTTTAAGAGTCCCGGCCCTGCCTGTCGCACAGCTCTGGCCTCACTCCTGCCCTCCCCGTCCGTCTGTCAGTCCTGCTGCCCGTCTGAAGGGCCACTCCACAGCCACCCAAGGTAAGCCCCTGGCCCTGCGGAGGGAGGGGGTGCTGCCGCCGGGCCGGGGTCCTGTTCTCCTCTGCAGGGGGCCGGGGCCCCACGCCCCTCGCTCTCCGCCCGGCTGGTCTCCGCGGGCTGGCTCTGTCCCCAGCCTCCCGCCTTCGCGGCCCCACACTGACCCTCCTGGGAAGGGCTCCCAGAAGGTAAGCCAAGTGGGTCACCTCAGCCCTTTAGGCTGAGGAAGGGGCTTTCTTGACGCCCCTTGCCACCGCGCAGACCTGCAGCTGCATCACAGCCCCTCCAACAATACAGTGACCACCACCTGTAACCATGCACCCCACACTGGCACTCCAGACAGCGCCCCCTCTTCCCAGGATCATCATGTTACTCCCACTCCCATGCCAGGTCCCTGCCCCCTCCCCATACAATGACACTCACCTGTCGACACCCACTGATTCCCAGTTCACACTGGGAAGAAACACGCAGCTTCCATCGGGGATCCTCAGGAACTGGTGTGGCTGGGACCCCTGCCCACTCAGTCTCTTCCCTCCGTTCCAACTTGCCTTCCCCTTCAGGACACCCTTCCTCATCACTGCTCCTCTCCCCAGGTGTCCCCCCTGAGATCCCCGGGAGGAAAGCAGCGGGGCCCCTCCAGCTAGAGGGAGAACGCAGGTTGGGCTCTAATATTCACCTTCAGATGGAGATGACCTTCCCATCTCATCCCTTCTCCCAGGCAGGCACACGCCAAGGGCACCTGTGTTAGGAAAGAAATGAGGGAACTTCCTGATTTGGGGGAGAGGGAGGAGAGCGGAACCCTGGGATGGATAGGAGGACAAAGCTGGGCAAAATCTCTTAGCTCGAGGTTTCATCCTTGTTAATGAAGCACCCGGGCAGAGTGAGGGAAAAGGGGAACTAACTGAAGAAACCAGTACAAATGTGGACCCAAAGAAGGCCAAGACTTAATGCCTGATTCTGTTGCTCACCCATGCACATTCTGGCTAAAGCTTGGTGGCTGGTTTGCTTTGGTTGTGGGGTTTGATTTTTTTTCCCCCCACCAGAATTGCTTTTAAGCAGTTCTGGGTGGGAGGGAGATGGTGGTGGAAGACTTGACGCTCTTCTGTGAGAAATGTCGCTGGCCTAGGGGTGCTAAGGAGGGCCTGGTGTGGTGTCGAGACCAGCCTGAGGAAGGGCCAGCAGGCACCGCTGGATTCCATTTAGTTTCATCCCCAAACCCTTTTTCTGATCTCCAAGGATTTCTAAACATGTTTCTGGCATGATGGAGGGCATCATCCTGTGCTGAAGGGTAGGGCTTTTTAACTTTAAAGAGTATAGGCAGGGTATGGGGGACCAAGTGCAGAAGGAAGCAGGTGTCCTGGCTCATAGCTGGTTTTTCATGAAGGAGGAAATGAGGAAGGAGGAGGAGGAAGGCGCTACCCCAGGGAGAAGGGCCAGGGCCAGTGTGTGGAGGCAACAGTCAAGGCCCAGGCAGTGCCAACTCCTCCCCGAGCTCCCCCGCCGGTCCTTTGGTGGTGGTAGCGAGGGAGGGACAGAGGGGGTGTTGGGGGTGGTGATGATCTGGGCCAGTCCAGCCTCCGAAAGCCCTTGCCAACCTGGGTCCTGAAAGGAGCTGCTGTTTTCTGAGCCATCCCCCAGCCCCCACCCGGAGTCCGAGCAGCCAACTTGTCTCAGTGGATATCAAATGGCAATGACTCTAGTGAGTGGAGGGGGGAGGCAGGGTGATGGTTCCAGTCCTTCTGTGGTTCTAACGCAGAATCCCACTGCTGCCCCTACCCTGGGGAAAGACTAGCTCCTCAGTGTTGCCCCCGCACCCATCTACTGACACATATGTTTGCGTGGGCAGATTTGTTGTCTGCCCTTTGACACCCTCCATCTCCTCCCTGTGCCCACTGAATGACACCTGTGCCCCTTCCGTACATGTGCTCATTTGTAGCTCCAGCTTGGTTGGATTAGGTTAGTAGAGAAGAGCCTGGCAGAAGACCCAGAGGCCTCCTTCCCTTCCCACCCAGGGAGGCAAGGGACAGACAGGCTGGGACACTAGAACCTGAGCGTGCCCAGGGCAAGTACTCTGTGGTCATCCTGGGAGAGGCGGGATAAGGGGTTTAGGGCTCTTGGGGGTAGTCATGCAGGAACAGAGGGAAAAGGCCTCTGGGTCTCCTTGCAAAATGTGCGCAAGCTGGAAAATAGGCTGAGCCCCCAGGTGGGGAGGGAAAGAGGCATTGGGCAATGGCACCCCTCAACTCTCCTGCCAAGGGCTATTTATTTAGGACAGAAGAAAAAACTTCCACCCTCCCTCCCTTCCCTGGCCTAGATTCTTCTCTTGCCTGACTGGTCAGTGTTACTGTCCAGTCTGAGGCCAAACTGTCCTGGACAGTGGTGAGGCCCTGGAAGGGGGTGAAGAGAAGGGATCATACGAACCACACCATTGAGATGGAACAGCAGGAAGATTGGAATCCAAGTGTTTTAAAAGCACCCAACAAAGGGTGGTTGGCTGGGGACAGTTGCTGGGAATCAGAGCTTTTCGAGTTTACCACATCACCCCACTCTACCACAGGCTAACCTGCCTTCCTCTGAGTTGCCACCATTCTTCATGGGGACGGTGCATCGAAGTGATCCTTCTTCATCCCTTCCCCCCATCAGAACCTTGAAAGGGCAAAGAGAAAGGGATTGTGGGAAAGACTCTCCCGTGGGTGTCTGCTAGCTTGCAGCTGGATTTGAGGCGGTGGGGAGGCGGGAGGGGCTGGCTCTGGAATGTGGGCGAGAAGTAAGAACTGAACTATGTGGCTTGCAGAAAGAGGTTGGAGCAGCAGCACCAAAGCAACCTGAATTCAGGCCTCTAAAAAGGTGAACGTTAGAAAGGGAATATAATGGCTGTCTACTCCTCTTCCAATGGCAGGCCTGGGAAAGGAATGAGGCTGTAGTTGGAAGGGCTGAGGTCAGATTTCAGGAAGCACTTCTCACTAAAATAAAGATCGGGAAAGAAAGGGAGACCACCTTCTGGACCAAAAACAAAAACAAAAGCCCCCGAAACCAAAAAAGCTCATTGTGAAGACTTCTGAGAGAAGCTGTGAATCTCAGATCAGGGCAGAGATTATTGAAACAGCTGTCAAGAGACCTTTCCGGGATGGCTGTCCCATGCCACAGTGCTGTCCCTGAGTCCTTTCTGTTTTGGCTTTCCCTGAGAGGCAGTAGGCATGGTGGTGAAGAACACAGCCTTGGAGTCAGACTTCAGGGTTTAAATCCCGGTTTCACCACTTGGCTACCCAAGTCTCCTCATTCTTACAATGGAGCTAATGACTGTAGATGGAAAGAGCCAGTATTTGTAAAGAGCTTGGAGTGGTGCTTAGCCTGGGAAAGTGCTCTTTTTCTACTTTGTCATCTTTCCTGGCTCCTGGGCCTTGCCCCAGCCTTTCACTGTAGTTTTTCTGGGGTCCTAGGTTTCCATACGTCCACCCTGCTAGAGTTTGGGAAGGTAGGAGCATTAGCATGTAGTTTAAGATAAGGTTTCTGTCTTTATTCCAGCAGGCGGACCAGCACCAGGGCCAGGGTCCCCACACCCATAGCACCTTCCTTGCAAAGTTTTCACCAAGCAGGTGTCTTATCTTCAACTCAGATTCAATAACTGAGTTGTTGAGCTTCTTCCCCCAGTCTCTTTCCCCCATTCTGAACAACTTCTCTCTTTCGGCTTCTCTCTGTTCCACCTCTCATCCTTCCCCACAAGGTCCTTGCCTATTCCTCTCCCTGCCGAGGGGACCCCACCCCTCGCACCCTCTCTCAGGTGTATGTGTTCTTTCCTTTTGTCAGCTTGTCTACCTCATCAACCTGGATGCCACATAATGACCTCCCTATTTGTCTCCCATAATGTCTCTCTCCTTGATCTCCTCTCTACCATAGAACTGTCACTGAAATTGTTCCCACAAAGAATCAATTTTGTCTTGCGCCTTTCCTACCTATATGTATCCCTGTTCATTTTCAGATGAAAACTCCCAATCATGGTCTTCAAGATACTTTATGTAAGCCTTTCCCCTGTCCCCTCCAGCACCTCCATTTTTTGGGGGGACTGCTCCGTTCAGATCTTGTTCCAGGGAAATATATTCAGTGACAATTCTGAGCCACACTCTTCCTCCCACTTTGGGCCTTCACACAGGCCATTCTGAGTCCTACCCTTCCTGTCAGTTTCCATTCCTGTTTCCCTATCTGCTCCGTCATCTCGTACCCCCTTCTCCTCAGCATCCTGATTGTCCCTTGTCTCTTGTGTCTGTAACTTTGTCCAGGGTGCTCAATGCTGTGGCGATGTAGGAAGGGACATCCTGTCTCCCTCATTACGCAGGGGCTCCTCAAGGGTTAGGCCTCTGCTCGTGTCAGATTGCAAACTCCCTAAAGTGAAGTCGCCTCTTTCGGCCTCAGATGCTTGGCCTCAGAATGCCTGTTGACCAGCGTGGCTCTACCTCGGAAACCTTTCTGATTGCTGATTCTAGGGGGGAAACCCTGACATTAGAGGCTATGAATGTCCTGGAGTAGGGTACATGTGAGACCCTATAATCCAACTCTCATTTTTTTTTTTTTTTAAGATTTTATTCATTATTTTCAGAGAGAAAGGCGGGAAGGGAGGAAGAAAGGGAGAGAAACATCAATATATGGTTGCCTTTCACCTGCCTCCAGGTAAGGACCTGGCTGGAGCCCTGGCTTGCAACCTGGTTATGTGCCCTGGCTGGGACCTTTGGGTTTGCAGGCCGGCGCCTATCCACTGTGCCACCAGCCATGGGTCTATTATCCAACTCTTAAGGGGCCTCAAAAGAGATCCTTCTCCTAGCCACCACCCCATTTGATGGAGACAGCATCCCCCAAAGATTAAAAGCAGCAGACCCTAGAACCCCCAATTTCCAGTTCTTCAAGCACTGTTGGCTTTTCTCTGCTCACCAGGGAGGTCTCATCTGCCTGATGCTGGTCTGGTCAGCAGGCTTACAAAGTAGAACAAGGGCAACAGTCAAAGTCGAGAGCATAGTCTTGAGCTTACCTCTGAGTCTAGGGCACTGGCTCTCAAACTTTTTGATCTCAGGACCCCTTTACATTCTTAAAGAATTACTGAAGACACCAAAGGGCTTTTGCTTATGGGGGTTTTAACTATTGACACGTTAGAAATAAGAACTGAGGCCCTGACCTCAGTGTGGCTCAGTTGGTTAGCCATCATCCTGCAAACTGAAAGATCGCTGGTTTAATTCCCAGTCAGGGCACATACCTGAGTTGTTGGTTTGGTCCTGGGTCATGGTGCATACCAGAGTGAACCAAGTGATCTTTCTCTTCCTCTCGTTCTCCCTCCCTTTCCCTCTCTCTAAAAAATAAAATAAAAATAAATAAAAAAAGAACTAGGAGACTTAAATATTTATTAATTCATTTAAAAATAACACTAGCCCTGGCCAGTATAGCTTAAATTGGTTAGATTGTTGTCCTGTAAACCAAAGGGTTGTGGGTTTGATTTCTGGTTAGGACACATGCTTGGGTTGCATGTTCCATCCCTAGTTGGGGTGCATATGAGAGTGTTATGAGAGGCAACCCTTAGGTAAGGATTAAAAATAATAATAATAGCAACAAAAAACATTACATGTCAATGTAAATGACATTTTTAAATGAAAAATAGCTGTATTTTAAAAACAAAGTTTTGTAAGAAGAGCGACATTGTCCTGCATTTTTACAACTCTTTAATGTCTGGCTTAATAGAAGACAGTTGATTTCTCATGCCTGCATCTGCATTCAACAAATTGCAGTATTTTATGTTGTGTAGCTTCTGGAAAACTCCTCTGAATGCTCATGAAAGAATAAGTGAAGAAAGCAAACAACATATTCGCATTGTGATAAAGATAGGTTTGAACTCAGAGGGCCTCTGAAAGGGTCTCAGGAATCTTCAGGGGCCCCAGGTCACACTTCAAGAATTACTAGTCTAGAGGAACATCAGGAAACAGAAAAATCCCTTGGCTAATCTGAATATTCTAGCTGCTGTCCACCAGCTGTCCATGGTCTTTGGAAGGTTTTTCACTAGGGATGAAATATGGGGCCATGGTTAAGTATGTGGGTTCTGGAGACAGACTATCTATCTACCTGAGCTTGAATCTCAGTTTTACCACTCATGAGCTGTGTGACCTTGGGCAAATTATCAACATCTCTGTCTTTCAGTATCCTCATTTATAGTATAGGGCTTTCGAGGCTTTTAAAAAGAGTTGCTGAGAACTAAATAACAATATTAGAAAAGGTCTTAGCATGGTACTGAATCAAGTAAGCTCTTATTAAATTCCAGAGCCTTACCCCCCCATCCCTCCCCTTCACTGCCCGTTGGCCCAGAAAGCCGGGAGCTGCAGAGATTCTTCCCACATTACAGACAGGGCTGTTTGGCCCAGACGGAGGAAGTGCTTGTGCCAGGTCCCGAGGAAGTTAACAGGGTCGTTGGGCTGGAACCCAGGAGTTCATCTCCTAGTGCTATGCTCTGTCCACTAAACTTTTCTATTGAGGGCAAATAAACCCAGGCAGACCTTACCTTGCCCCCAGCAATCCAGATGAGGCATCCAAGGCTCCTGGGAGTAAATCAGGAAGCCTTGAGGGCAAATAGCTTGGAGGAATTCCTAGCATCACAGCAACCAAAACCAGGACAACGCCAGAAGACATGCTTTAGCCCAGAAGATCTCTCAGTCCTGTCTTATGGGGAGCAGCTCTGCAACCCACCCCAGCCCTCTCTGCTGGGGGTTCCTGGGCGCAGGGCAGAGGAGGTCTGTGATTGGGCTACACCACCCACTTCTCATGTGGGGCCTGCAGCCCCTTTGCAGAGCATTCTCTGCTCTCAGTGGTCTCACCACTCCAGGGCCCACTCACCTTCCCAGGATCTCCTGCCCTGCCCTCTGTGCGGAGGTGCCATAGTGCAAGGCACTGCATCTTGGGAAAGTCAGCTGATCATGCTGAGGGTGCTAAAGGGGGTTGGGAGGGTCTGGGGTCCCCAGGGCAGGAGAAGAGAAGCCTTTCCGCACAGAATGGGGAAGGGGTTGAGGCACATGGGGACACAGACATACACACACACACACGCACACGCACACGCACATGCACACACACACGCACGCACGACGAGCTAGTCCTGGTTCTTGGGCTCTTTAGCCAGGTCCCCTAAGCTGGGCTGCAGGCGCCACCTTCGTTAGAAGCTCGGATGCCCTAGCCCGGAGTGCGCACCCTTTCTTCACTCTGGAGGGTTCGCTTCTGCCTGCAACCCCCAAGCCTAACAACCCTGAGACATGGAGGGCTTACATTTCAAACCTTGCTGTCTGTTTTACTTCTCCTGCCCACATCATTCCCCTGAATATAGGGTAAAACTGAGGCAAAGAAAAGTAGGTGGGTTAAGACGGCCCACTGCTTCTTTCCAGAGCCTGCCTGGAACCAGGGGTCTGGCCTCCCACCGCCCCTCCCCTCCCACCCCTACCAGTCTCTATGGCTTTGTCCACTTGGAAAATCCTTTCTGGCCAGTGGCAGTTTGGGGGGCTCTGTTCTAGTCTCCTTGCCCTGTCTCCTGGGTAGTGCCCCCACCCCCACCCCCAGGAAGCTTCTGTGGGCTGAGTTCAATGTAGTCGCAGCCCTGCCCCACCCCCTGCCTCCACTGGCATTGCCAGCATCCCCCTACCTCCTGCCCCGGCTGGAGGACAGGGAGAGGGCTGAGGGGCTGGCTCTGCATACTAATGTCCTGCCCATTGTCAAAGACCCTTTGTGCCAGAGAGCTCCATTGAGGCGGCTCTGGGGCGGGCACAATGGGGGCTCTGTCCCCAAGTTCCCCCAAACAGTCACCTGCTTTCAGAGCCTGCCCCCACTGCCACCCCCCACACGCCCCAGTGTCCGGAGGGCCGAGAGAGCATGGGGGAGTGGGCCCAAAGCTGGGGAGTGCACAGAAAGCACCCTCCCTCTCCCAGGCAGGCTGGGGAAATGGGCACATGGAGGGGAGAGGCCCCAGCTGGCAGGGCAGGGGCAGCTTGCAAACGAAGCTGGAGAAGAGGAAGGGACACACAGCCAGTCCTCTCCTCGGTTCAACTTGCCCAGCTGGCCTGGCCACCCCCGACCCCCCGCCCCGGACTCATATATGCGGAGGCACACAGGCACACGCTCATCTATGCAGCCCCACACGCGGCATGAGGAGCGGATGTGCCCAGACAGAGCGACCGCCCCAGGCGCATAGACCTGCATGCTCACCACCGTCCCCTTGCATATGCCCCGGCACACCCGCTCTCCACCCACCCCACCTTTCCCCCTCGTACCCCCTCCACCAGCTTCAACCAACTGGGCACCATTCCCCCCCTCCATGCCCTCGCTGCCCCGCTGCTGCTCCAACACAGGTTGTAACAAGTTTGCACTTGTTGTGACCTCAAGAATGTGGCCCTGGGGCAGGGAATGTCCCGCTGCCCCAAACCTGCCTGCTTATACGTTAACCACAGACATGGCCTCTGCTGAACTCTGAGCGTGGTGCCCCCACCTGACCATGAAGGAGCTGGGTGGGCTAAGGTCCCTGTGCCCGGTGCCATCCCCCACCCTCGCCCAAGCAGAGCCAAGCATGCTGGAGGAGCACCGTGTGAATGACCAAGACCTGGCCTGGTACATCGCAGGCCCAGGGGAGCCATCCTTGCATTTGCCCAGTGCATGTAGGTGAGTCACAGCCCCTCCTGGCCCTGTGAGGTAGGTGGGACAATGATCATTTCCCCTCTGGGAGGTGAAATAATATGTCCAGGTGACAAGGCTGAGATGAGAATGGAAGTTTCTTGCTCTAGGTGTTTTTTTGTGCGTGTGATTTTGAAGGGCCGTTATCTGCCTTGCGGCTTCCTTCAGATGACCTCACGGGGCGTTTTCCCAGAGCTACCTTTTACCCACCTTCCTTAGGAAGGAGTGGGAATGTGGTGGGGTGCTAGGTATGGCCAACAACAGGTACGGGAACCTTAAATAGAATTCTGGGTCTAGAAAGAATCTCAAAAGGTCACCTTGACCCTTCTACTGCCTCTAGGCAGGGTGAGCCTAGATCTTTTTGTTCCCTACCCTCCTCTCAGCCCTCCTTCCCTCCAACTGTGGATGTCTGGAGAGAGAAAAGCTGTACTGCCTTCTTGCTGGGGGTTAGAGTCTGAGATCTCTATTAGTCACAAGTCCTCCTTCATGATGCCTGGCTCTGATCCTCCTTGCTAATACACTGTGTCTGGATAAGGATCTGTAGGAGGTGTGCATTCCTCTCCTGCTATTCTGGTCTGGAGCATCCCCTGGAAGCCTGGGTGTTCTGTGGCAGTATGGCGGCAAGGTGGAAAGCGGGCTTCTGTTTAAGTGGGCCTGAGCTCAACTTCCTAGTGGGCCTCCTGGGCAAGTCAGCTCCCCTTTCAGAGTCTGGTTCCCACACCATCGAGATGAAGTGATGACACTCCCTACATCCCAGGGAATATAGGACGATGTGGGGCACACACCCCACACAAGGCTGGCTTGTTGTAGGAGCTGAGGTGTGAGAGCCCCTGGCACTGTGGGAGCACAGAGGAGGGGTTGCAAATCCTACCGGGGAGGTGAGTGCCCGGGAGGGCTTCCCAGAAAAAGTGATGTTTAAAAGCTGAGGCCTGAATTTAGGGGTAGAAGTGAAGCAAAGTGAGAAGAGGAAGAGTGCTCCACAGCAGCGCTCCTATTACTAGTCAGGAGCTGCTGCTGGTATGAGAAAGCAGAGCCTAGTCCAGGTTACCATGGCCTCTGCCACCCCTACAATTCTAGGGGCTTTAGAGCTGGTGCCTCTCTGATTCCCCCCCATCTTCCTTTTCCTACTCCTCTTTCTTCTTTTCTCCCAAATCTCAGCTCTCTTGTCCTTGGTCACTGGGCACAAAGCACCGCTGGGCTCCTCAGAAGGAGCTTGTTGGTCTAGCGAGAAGCTCAAGGACAAAGTTGCCCAACTCCGGAGCAGGTTTTGGCCCAGGTCTGGGGTTTTCTGCCCCTCTGTACTGTAAAAGAGGAATCTTCCTTTCCTAAGAAGACTCTGGATTTCTGGCATCGAGGGTCCACTGTCGAGTATTATGCACCCTCTTTGGGCCTCAGTTTCCCCATATGCCACCTCCCTGCCACTACAGAGAGTTGGGAGAGGGCTAGAGGGCAGTGTGCAGCGAGCACTGAGGGGGACTAGAGAAAAGATGGCTCTTCAGCCTGGCATAAAGGCTGACAGGAGACCAGATTAGCGCTCCCAACTGTTGGGCATTTCAAACTTCAATAGAAAGCTTCCAGGAAGAACTTCCCAAGGAGGAAGCATGTCACACATCAAAAAGGTGCCTGAGGGAGGAAAAAGAAACGCAGAAGACCAATCTTACTGGCTCGTTAAAGCCAAGAAATGGCAAAAGCGCTATTAGGCACTGAGGGGGACACAAAAGTGAGCAAAACGTACGCTAAGAATCGGTGCAGAAAAGACTCTCCCATGTGGGAAGATGGGCATGGCTCTTCCTGGAAGGAGCGGTGAGATGAGATTACTCCGATGGGAGCTGCTCCTGAGGGGCTTCCACACTGGGGAGGGACTCCTGCCTCCATCTGCACTGCCTCTGGGACCCCTCACCAACTGGTCCAAGCCATCCTTCATCACAGCCAGGACAACCTATAAGCTCACAGAGAAGAAGGTGTATAAGGAAGGGGCCTTCAGCTGGGATTTCGCTGACCTGCCTCTCTTCTCTCTGGTTGGGAACCGCACTGGCCCTGGGACCCTAAAGAACAGGTGCCATCAGCTTGGCCCCTCTTTGGCTTCTCAGATTCTGGTAGCATATCTAGTGACAGCTCAGTGGCTCACTGGCCTTTACCCCAAAAACCTTATCTCCTGAGGCCTGGCCATCCTGGGCTTAGAGAAGCCGGCCAGCTGTCTGGAGCCACCAAGGCTGGGGACAAGCAGGAAGGAGGTCAAGGGGCTGAAAGGCAGTAGCTGAGAACTTGGCTCCAAGCAGCACCCCTCACTGCACACCCCTTACCTCTCTGCAGCTGGAAAGGTTTTTAGAGGGAGCTTCCTCACAGGAAGTAAGGGGATGAAGTGTAATGGTCGGCCGCTTCCTCCAATTCTGGGGCTATGGCAAACCCTACTCTACACTTCACTATTCCCCTAGAGAAAGGAGAAATGAGGCAGGGGTTAATCTTCAGCATCACCAATCTCACTGGGGTGTAGGGAAGCAATGTGACAAGTTCCATAAGACTGGAGACAGAGGTTTTGGCTCAGCTGTTAAATAACTGTCAGCAAGTTATTGTACGTCACCTGTCTGAGCCCTTGTTGCTCTAATTTAGTAGATACTTTCCTTCATCTACCAAGTAGGATAACAATATTTGTCTAAGTGGCCTTACAGATTTCACATACTTTATCTCATGTAACCCTGACACACAATAGAAGGTTTTATTGCCTCCTTAGGTGAGAAAACTGAGCCCTAGAGAGATTAAGAGATTGACCGAAGTTCCCATCCATAGCTAGTAAATGACACAGACCAGGATGGCCAAGAGTGGGAAAGAAGAACAGATAGGGACCTTTGGCTGCGACCCAGACATGCCAGGGTAACAGATAGGTTTCATTTGCTAGGCCAACTCTGTTTGATTTAAAATGGCACCCTGTATCACCACTTTAAGAAAGATTCTGAGGCTTAGTGAGAAATAAAGTACTGTGATAAATTAGTGATACCTATTAAGGGCGAGGGACAATAAGTGATGGCCCACATGCTTTATGATTGACATTCCTAGCCTGGAATCAGACAGAGCAGGGGTTTCAAATCCAAGTCCTTTTCCTGCACTAATCAATTCAGCTAAGTGGAAAGGTACCAGCTTAGAAAGAAAACTAAGATATAGTCTCTGTTTTCAAAGAGCTGACAATTTGTTGAGAAGGACAAAGATGCACTGTATTGATAATGTGGCATGATGTCCGAGCAACACAGAGGGAGAGCAAATCCTTGCAGAGGGCATTCTGGCAGATGGAACGGCATAAGCAAAGACAAGGGACGTGCAAGTGGAGTGCAGCCATATTTTGAAGAACGAATGGAAATATCAAAGGAGTGGCTGGGAGAACATGAGTGGAATCAGGTGCTGAAATGTCCTAAATGCTATTTGAGGAGTTTGGTTCTTATCACAAAAGCTGTGGGACTCAAAGGATTTAAAGCAGGAGCGATAGAAAAGGTCCTATGGCAGCCAGGGTGGGTGAAGTTGCGGAAAGTGAGGCTGAGACAGGAAGAGCAGGAGATCACTGCAACATTTTAGGTGAGAAAGAATATGAGACAGATCTAGGGAAGCCTCTAAGGAGATGGAGAGGCACCCACAGACCAAGTGACCAACTGGATGAGGGGCAAGAGAGAAACTCAGGATACCGAATGGGTGGTAATACAGTGACCAAGAGGGGAAACAGAAGAGAGTCCCTTTAAAGGAGAAAGGACATACTAGAACTGGAATGCTCCACACAGGGGAGCCAGTCAATATTTGGACAGACAGACAGAAGTGAGGTGGAATCCACAGGAGGCACTGAAACAGTGGAGGAAGGGGGAATGGGATGGTTAGAGATGACAGCCAAGGGTGGATCCCTGAGACACACCGACAGGTAAAGGGCAGAGGAGAGGCCACAGTCAGAGAGATGGATCAGAAGTAAATAGAGAGGGGGACCTTAGAGAACAGTGTGAGAAAGTAGCAATGAGACTCTCCTCGCTTTTACAATGCTCTCACATATTTGCTCTCAACTCATTCCCCCAATACCTTAGTGAGGAAGATATTAGGGTCCTCTTTGCAGATAAAGGAAATGCAAACTCAGAGAGTTTCGGTGATTGGTCCCAGGTCTGGAAGTCTAGAAGTGGCAGGGCCACTTAATGGCTATTCAAGGTCTGCAAAACCAGTGGATTACCGTCACAGGAAGAATTAAATGAAAAAGTGTTAAGAACAGACGGGCTGGTCATCAGTCTCAAATGCTGCAGAGCACGGGTGGCAAACGCAAGGCCCTCGGACGAACCGGCCCTCCACCTTGTTTTATCCGGCTTGCTTCACTGTTAAGGAGTATTTACATTTATATAGTCCTAAAATTGCATTCGGCTCTTTGAAGGCAACCACGAAGCTGATGTGGTGAAAATGAGTTTGACACCCCTGCTGTGGAGAGACTGCTGAGGTCAAGGGCTGAGAAAACACCCTTGATCTAAGGATGTGAAGGTCAGCTGTGGCCTTAAAGAGAACTCGGTGCTGCTCCCCTACCACCCAGCCTGGCTGTGCGGGTCAGGTGGAACTGTTTCTAAGGTGCTTTGTAGACTGCAGAGCCTCATGAGTCTGCAGGTGGCTGATCCTCTTATTTTTATTGTTATTAAATATCAGTAGATTGAACCATTCGATGTTGCTGATGTGGGACCCAAGTTTTTAAATTGGCAGTTTGATATGGTTCGACCTAATAGTAAAAGGAGTGGGCTGGGGTGGGAAGAGTCTATAAGAAGGCAAGTTACAGAGCCAACGGCCGTGCCCTGGAGCTGAGGATCCCTGTGCCCTGGTGGTAGGGAGGTAAATCTTCATTGCTGGGCAGACAGAGAGGGGCAGGTGCCTGGAGAAGCTTAGAGGTTGCAGGAGGAGCCCCCCTCATTTCCTGGCTCCCCCTGCCCCGTCTGTAATCTTACCAGCTTCCTCTGATGTAAGTGCAGGGGGGGGAGGGGTGCGCTCTTCAGAGAGGACTCTGTCCAGAGGACCATTTCTAACCTCTAACCTGGTGTGAGCCCCTTGATTGGTATCTCTAGGGATCGGTTGGGTATAGATTCCCTCTGTGGGGAGCCGCGGGAGCCAAGGCCAGGAGATAAGTAACTAGAGAGGCCGGGGAGGCTGGCACACGGGCAACAGATTCTGAACAGACATCTTTGGTCATCGCCTTGTTTCCACCTATCTCAGTCCCAACCCTCTGAGATCTCCCCCAGTTCCCTGAAACCCCTGCTGTGTCTCATGTTTTACTGATAACAATTTAACAATGACCCCAGAAGTTATTACTATTAAGGTCACCGCTTCCAGTTCTATCTTAGCACTGATACTGATTTTTGTGGTTCTTTAGTGGGGCGGGGTGGCAAGAGGTGGCTTAGTATCTTCAAGTTGATGTTCTTCTGAGGTGAGGACCTAGATGGGGCCGGGACAGAAGGCTCTTGGGGTGGTTGGAGCTGGGGCTGGGGAGGCGATAGTGCATCCTTTGTCCTCAGCTGAACTCTGCGCAGTGCCAAGCTCCTCAGCAGAACCGGGATGTTCAGCCGGCTGTCCCAGACAGTGGGTAGGAGCAGACACTGTGGCCTGGGGATGACTTGGGGTGAGGGTTGCTGTGAGTGGGGTGGAGGGGGTGGGCAGGTGCATCAAAGGAGCAGTGCTCGTTTGTTGCATGTGCCAGGAAGTCATCCTCCCTCTTCAGCTAGATACAGAGGGTGCCCCTGAGATGCCCCTCTCTGGGCAGGTCTCTGCAGAACACTGTTCCCTTCCTGCCAGGGACAAAAAGCACTGCCTGGAATTGGGTGGGAGGAAGGGGCAGTGGTCCTGATCAGCCCATATCGACAAGAAGGTGTGGTTTCTGGACAGAGGAGAACATCTGACATGGCCCCATCTTGGTGTCCCTCCCTCGCTTGACCAGAAAATACACCACGGGGTCAGAAGGGCCAGACAGAGGTCACAGACTCCCAGGAAATGCTCTGAAAGCTTTTATCCTTTCTTTTGATCAGACTATGAGAACTTTCCAAACGTTGACACAAGGGAAGAAAAGCCTATTCTTCCCTGGGCCAGGGCCTTGGTGTCAGGCTGAGGCTAGAGGATAGGAGGGAAGGGCCAAGGGTGGGGACAGGGGCAACAGTGACTCAGCTGGCAAAGTAGGTCCCAGACACACACACTGCCCTTTTTTTTTCCCACCTCAAGATTTGTGTGCATCTGGCTTTATTTCTATTTGTTTATTCCTGTATGGGGAAGGACAGGAGGGAGATTAATGAATAAAGACATCAAGTTTGGAAAGAACCCCAAACCCAGTTCCATTCTTCTTTCAACCTTGAGGGCTCACATGATCCTGCAGTGCTTTTCTTTCTTGCCTTCCTCTTCCCACCCCTCCTTGTTTCTTCTCCTTTCTCTCTCATCAAGAACATTTGAAAACCCAGAAATGCTCCTTTTCAGTCTCTAACACAAACTGATTGCCTTCTGGAGGCTTCCAAGGTTGCTATTCAAGATGGGCTCTGTATCCAAAAAAGAGATACATGGTTGGCAAGAGAGAGCTGAGTAGCTGTTTCCTCTCTCCTCTGAGGACAGTCTTAAGATGGAAGTAAACTGCAGTGGGAGGAACTCAGGATGTACATAGAGTTTTAAGGCAGGAAGTGACCTTTATTTTTAAAAAATTAATTCATTTAACTTAATTGTTGTTCAATCACAGTTTTCTCAATTTTCCCCCCATTGCTCTCCCCTGCCCCACACCCTACCCTCTGCTCCCACAGTCAATCCCCATCCTGTTGTCCATGTCCATGGGTCCTTTTTATACTTGTTCCTTAACTAGACCCTTCCCCTTCTTTCCCCCATTACCTCCCTACTCCCTCACCTCTAGTCGCTGTCAGTTTGTTCCTTATTTCCATGTCTCTGGTTCTATTTTGCTCATTTGTTTTGTTCATTGGTTTCCTGTATTAGGTGAGATCATATGGTATTTGTCTTTTGCCACCTGGCTTATTTCACTTAGCATAATACTCTCCAGTTCCATCCATGCTGTCACAAAGGTAGGAGTTCCTTCTGTCTTTCTGCTTCATAGTATTCCATTGTGTAAATGTACCACAGTTTTTTGATCCACTCATTTACTGCGGGGCACTTAGGCTGTTTCCAGTATTTGGTTATTTAAACAATGCTGCTATTAATATATGGATGTATAGGTTCTTTTGAATTTGTTTTCAGGATTCTTAGGACATAATCCCAGCAGTGGGATCACTGAATCAAAAGGAAGTTCCATTTTTAGTTTTTTTGAGGAAATTTCATACTGTTTTCCACAGTGGTTGCACCAGGCAGTAAAATTTCAGATATCCTACACAGCAATATTTTTGCTGATATATCTCCTAGGGCAAGGGATATAAATGAAAGAATAAATGAATTGGACTACATCAAATTACAGACTTCTGAATGGCTAAAGAAAACATCAGTGAAAGGAAAAGGGAACCAACCAAATGGGAAAACATATTTGCCAATGATACCTCAGTCAAGGGCTTGATCTCCAAAATATATAAAGAACTTTACAACTCAACACCAGGAAGGCAAATAATCCAATTTTAAAAATAGGCAAAGGAAGTGACCTTGATAATTCTTGAACACAGCTTCTCCCAAACTGACCTAGCAACTGATGCTGAAAGAAAGAGGAGAGAGAATTATATCCCAAAAGATACCGGGGTGAGCCATATACATTGGGCATCTTTGAAATCTGCTTGTCTTTTTAATTATGCATTTTTATTCCATCCTGTTCTGTACCATTTGTTTAATATTAAAACAAGATTTTACTTCAAAATCTTTGAGTAAAATTGACATATCTGGGAAGTACATGAAATTCAATCCTGTGGCTTTGAGTACTTCCTGGCACACTAGTTTGAGACCGGTGAAACTCTGCCCTTATTCCACAAGGAAATAAAGTCCTGAGGTTAGCGACTTGCCCAAGGTCACTACTAGTTACCGGCAGAGTTGAGACTGGCTCCTCTGTCTCCTGCTTCTCAGTCCAGCCTACTTTCCATAAGGCAATGCTGCTTCTTAGTTCCTGGCAGGGTCCTCAGTCTCCCTTATGCTGGATTCTCTCACTCCATCTCAGAATACTGCTGGACATGTACCCTACTCAGCTTTTAAGATGAATGTGGGCTTAGGGACCAGCCTACCCTCAGCTTTCAAGGCTGATAGTACTTCAAACTCCTCTGTTTGTATACAGGGCCCTCCCAGCACAGCATTTGAATGTGCTGAGCAGATGCTGGGACAGGAAGTGAGCTGGCATTACTACTTCCTACCTCTATCTACCTATTCATCTACCTATACAGTGCAGTGATTGGTTCAGGAAGATCTTCAAACCTAAAATAATGGATTAGTTAGTAGAGTGAAAACTGCTTCTCTGAGCCTAATTCTAAATCCCTAAATCAAGAGGTTGGTTTCTAGAGGGAAGAAGTCGGGTGAATAGGAAACTACAAGGCTTAGAATATCTCCATCTATGAGGAGAGTGAATGGCAATCCAGGGACAGAATTTGAAGGTCAGAGTTGTGATTAGATGGATAGCATACTGCTCTTCCACATCACCATCTTAAAAAATCATCTCTCCAGGATATGATACCGGAGGCTGAGGAAATGAGAAGAAGGGACAGTCCAGAGATGTGTGGGGAATAAAAAGACAAAGAGGAAAGAGAAAAGGAGGACAAAGGGGGGAAACATTTTAGTAACAGCAAGAAATATCAGAGAAGGCAAGCAGGCAGCGCAGATGATAAGAGATATGGGAAGAGAGCTGGGAGCAGAGCCCGAGGGAAGGAACGAATCATCAGACATCCTGGGCATCCTTGCTGGTGAGTTTTCACCCCAGGCTGGTTCCTGCTCACCTCCTAGCAAGCTCCAGGTGTCATCATCTCTGTCACTGTGTTGGATTTGCTCAGCGAAGGCAAATCACTATAAGATTCACCCGAAGGCATAGTCTAAAGGGCTTTGGAGCTCAGCCAGAACCCAGTACTTATAAGTTGTGTCTCCTGGGCTCCCTGAACCTCGGTTTCATCAGTAATTATGAAGAGAAAAGCTATTTTACAGAGTTGTTGCAGAAATGAAATGTGAAGCGCTGGTCTAAAGCAGGCATTTTTAGTAAATGGTAGTTTCATCCTTCTCTCTCATTTTATGTCCCTGAACCAAACATGAGGAAGAGGCGGCACTCCACAGTAAAGACAGACAAATCCCCTGGTGGCTCCACAGGGAAGGATGTCCAACAGGCTGGAGCATCATGGGGAAGAGGCACAGGGTTGCACTCCCAAGCTGTGTGGCTATTGCTGCGGCCTGGCCTTCAAACTCATGAAAGGGAGCGTTAGGGGTCAGAGCACATCACTAGTTTCCCAAATTGTCCTATTAACTCTCTCATGTGCTTCAGAAACTTCAATCAAAACAAAGGCCCTCTGCCCCCTGGCTGGCCATGGGTTTCCTCAGTTACACCTTTTGCTCAAACTGTGCCCTTCCCTGGAGGGGCCTTCTCTTTGACTCCCAAACCCCAGTCTCCAAGGGTCCAAGCCTTGCCTATCCTTCTGGCCCAGCCCATTGCCACTTTCCTCTATAAAGTCTTCCCTGAGTGAGACAGTCAGATATGCAGGAATAACTCAACTCCTGTTGTTAGTTATTATGTTTCCTGGTATAAATGGTGCGTTGTTTGGGGAATTATATGAGTTAACATAAAAAAATTACCAACAACCTTTCCCAGTGCCTAGCACATAATAGGTGCTCAATTAATGCATGTTAATTTCTTTCTTAGCCCTGCTTTCTTCAGCTAGATGTGGTAGGCAACATCATTACAGATGAGAACATTTGGCTCATTAGCATATCTATTAGTATTGATAATTAGTTATTGGGTTTCCCTGTGTACAAAGAAAAGGAGAATACATCATAAGAAAAACAAGAGAAGACACAAACAAAAAGGGGCAACGAGAAGGGCCCAAAGTGAGAGAAGCACTGGACCAGAGGAAAGTACAATCCATCCTACCCCAGTGAAGAGCTTCTACATCCCCCTGTCCTACTGTAAAGATGAGTCTATTCTTAATTCTCTTAGATTGGCCCCTATAGCTGGAGTCTTTTGAGAGCCCTCTTCTGCTCATTCATCCACTCATAGAATACTTCTTGAGCGCTTATGTGCCATACATCACGCAATCATACATCGGGCTAATCAAAACATACACGTAAATTCTTATCTCAATAAGCTTATTTGTGGTAGAAGATGAGCCATAGATGGTATAGATGAATATGCAGTTGACCTTTTAACTATTTGAGGATTAGAGGCAGCCTAAAAATCTGTGCATAACTTTTGATTCCTTAAAAATTTAACTACCAATATAGCCTGCTGTTGACTGGAAGTCTCCCTGGTCACATAAACAGTCAATCAACACATATTTTGTATATGTATTATATACTCTCTTTTTATAATAAAGTTAGAGCTAGGGAAAAAATATTATTAAAAATCCTAAGATAACACATTTACAGTCTTTTCTGAAAAATAATTACATATAAGCAGACCCACATAAATCAAATTCTCCTTGTTCTAGGGTCAACTTTATGTACTTCTGATCCACAGTTGGGAATCCATGTATGTGAAAGACTGACTTAAGGTTTGGACTGCACATGGGTCAAGACCTCTAACCACTGTACTGTTCAAGGCTTAACTGTTTGTGAGTGTCTACAGAGACATATATCCAGAAGAGGGAGGTGCTAAGCCTGCGGGGATAAAAGGTGGCTTTATGACAACCAGACCACTTGAACTGGCCTCTGAAGAAGATCTTGGGTGTGGAGAGACAAGAAGAAAGGAGAGGCTAGGAAGAGAGAAGAGCGTGGGTGTGTACAACAGGAAATGGGAACAGTTGATTTGCCTGAAGCTTGCAGAGGAGAGAAGACGTAGAAAATAAGGCTGGAAAGAAGATTTAGCAGATCAAGGAAGGCTATATATTCCAGGCTGAGTCTGGCCTCTCTGTTAGACAATGCAGAGACATTAAAATCTTTCGATTTGCAGAAAGAGCTGAGACAGTTATACTATGAAAAGTGAATAAACAGAGGATCTGAGCGTGAGTCCAAGTCTGTAATTTACCAAGTCACATCATCTCTCTAAACCTCAGTTTCCTCATGCATAATATAAGGATTGAAATTGAATACTTTATAGGAAGCCATAAGAATGCAATGTGAAAGTACTTTGTAAAGCACTTGATACATGCTCGTTGATTTGTCCTCAGAGGTAGAATTGAGGAAGAGTAATGCAATAGAAGCATAGGGTGGGTTTGTGAAGAGAAAGGATGGAGACAGGAAAGGAATAGGAAGCTAACGCTACAAATTAGCCAAAGGGCCTTACGAAAATGAACTGCAGAGGAAGAGGCTCAAGTAACAAATCCACAGCATGTGTCATCAGATGAACGTTGAGTTGTGGAAAGAAAGTTTGAGATTATCCCCAAGATTCCCAGTGTTGTAAATCAGAGGATGATGGCACCGTTGATTATTTAGAAAACCAAAAAGGGGAAGCAGGTAGGAGAGGAAAGTGAATCTGTTCACATTTGAAAATGGATGCATTTGGTATTAGTACCCATAGCTCTTGCTACAGAGAAAGCATAAAGTTCTTTGCTCAGGGATATGTCCCTGCTTCTTCAACATGATGGGTTTCAAGAAAAGGTGCACAACTCTTCCCTGCTCCCTCCGCAGTTGCCCAATGGGAGGGGGTTGAAGCATCCTTCTCATCACTAATCTGGCAAAGTCCTCTCTAATGCTCACAACTATCTAAAGGCTAATTCTCCCTCTCCATCTATCTGCAAATGGAGCAACTGACCCAGAGGACAGTTAGGTCTGATGCCTTGGAGCTTGCTTTCTCACACCTTCTGAAAAAGAGATTTGTAAACATCTGCTGCATAGTGGAGTGTGTGTACACTGAGCCTGCGTAAACTTGACCCCCCGCCCCCCTCCAACTGTGGTGTTTCTGAAGGTTTCCACTAACTCTGCATCTCCTTTGAGGGAGACCAAGGCTATCCTCATTTGGGCCTGTCTAGGTCACGTTTTCAGTCACTCCTTTACTCAGTTTTTCTTAACCAACTATACTTGGCACTGGGAAAACAGTCTGTGGCTTTAAATTAAGAACTCACAGATGGCCAACAGTGATGACCCATGGCAAAGCACTATGATTTATTTATTATTTTATTTTATTTATTTAATTTTTAGAAATAGGGGAAAGGAGGGAGAAAGAGAGGGAGAGAAACATCGATGGATACATGAGAGAAATAATCAGTTGCCTCTTGCATGCCCCCAGCTGGGGACGTGGTCCACAACTCAGGCATGTGCCCTGACCAGGAATCAAACCAGCAACCTTTCCATTCACAGATGGGTACTCTATCCACTCAGCCACATCAGCCAGGGTTATTTGTTTTATTTTTTAATTGAATTTATTGGAGTGACATTGGTTAATAAAATTATAGAGGTTTTAGGAGTACACTTTTTTTTTAGATTTTTAAAAAAAATTTATTGTTGTATTACATTCATCCCTTTTTGCTCCCCTCTGTCAGGAGTACACTTTTTTTTGTTGTTGTTTAAAGATTTTATTTATTATTTTTGGAGAGAGGGGAAGGAAAGGAGGCAGAGAGGGAGAGAAACATCAACGTATGGTTGCCTTTCACCTGCCTCCAGCGACAGAACTGGCTGGAGACCTGGCTTGCAACCTGGTTATGTGCCCTGGCTGGGGAATCGAACTAACAACCTTTGGGTTCGAAGGCCAGCGCCTTATCCACTGTGCCATCAGCCAGGGCTAGGAGTACACTTTTATAATGTATTATCTGAATATTGTATTGTGTGCTCATAACCTCAAGTCAAGTCTCCTTCCATCACCTCTTCCCCTCTTACCCTCTTCCACCTCCCTACCCACTTTTCCTCTGTTAACCATCATACTGCTATCTGTGTCAGTGAGGCTATGAGGTGTTTTTAAAATTTTTTCTTAATCTAGTAATCTTTTTTACCCAGCCCTGCAACCTACCTTCCCTCTGACAGCTGTCTCTCCATTCTCTATGAGTCTATTCTATTTTGTTTGTTTATTTTGTTCATTAGAGTCCACATATGAGTGAGATCATATGGTATTTGCCCTTCTCTGATTGGCTTATTTCACTTAACATAATGCTATCCAGGTCCATCCATGCTATTGCAAAGGGTAAGATTCCCTTCTTTTTATGGCCGAGTAATATCCCACTGTATGGACATACCACAGCTTTTTTACCTACTCATCCACTGATGAGCACTTGGGCTGCTTCCGAATCTTGGCTATTGTTTAAGTAATACTGCAATGAACATAGGAAAATAAGGCTTATATTCTTTTGAATTCATATTCCAGGTTTCTTTGGGTATATTTCCAGAAGTGGAATCGCTGGGTCCATTATGATGTTTTAAAATAGTAATGTGTACAAGACCTGCTTAGTAAACCATGCTGGGCTGAAGGTGAGGAGCTGGAGAAAAAACAACTTTTCTTTTTTGGATGGTTAGGAAAAAACTTCAAAGGGGTGGTTAACATTTGAGTTTTAAAAGATAAGTAGGAGGTTATCAGATAGGCATAAAATGGGGCCATGTGAAAGCAGGACCAAAGGCAGAAAGGATAAAGTGAGGTTCTTTCCAGGGCTGGAGTCCAGGATCCACTCAGGATAGTGGGAGAGGCTAAATCAACAAGGCCTTGAATGCCGTGTTCAGAGGTTTGCCGCTCACCCTAACAGCAATGAAGAGCCATGGGCCACTTCTAGTCACCAGGGACACCAGAGCAGTGTTCTTACTCCAGAGCACTTCTGTACTCCAGAAAGGCCCTGACAAATGCATTCATTCTGGATAATAAATGACTCATGAGCTCTCAGGTAAAGAAAGCCAGCTCTGGGTTGATCCACAGGCACCAAGCAGTAGGTGGGAATGGTATTTGCTGAGGGAACATGCTGGATCAAACTGGAGGTATGACTGGCCTTTGTTTCATGGAAAGAATCCATTTTTAGAGGAGAAAAAATAATAATATCTCTTTTCCTGTCTCTTTTCACTATTCAGAGGCTGGTCTTATCTTCAGAATTCTTCAGATCCTGTCCCTGGCATCTGACAGGGACCGTTTTGGGGAAACAGCACCCTCTAGAGGAAAGAGTATGTGTGTTCCAGGTGGGACAGGAACCACCATTTCCAGAACTTTGGTGGCTCCACTCCCAGGGGCCTGGCCAGCTGGGAGTGGAGTGCAGCTGATTGTTTATCTGCTTCTGGCTCTAATCACCAGTGAGAACAAAGCTACTTGGCTGTGCGTGATGGCACGACAGCGGGGAGCAGCAGATAACAGCTGGAGGAGGCAGATCTAAAGGCTGGCAACAGCGGGCACACAGCTGGAGGCGGCAATCCCAACAGTTTTAACCACTGGCCCAGATATTCAGTGCCCAAATAGTCCGTAGCCTTAACACTGGGCTCTAGCAGCTCTGGGTTCTGTTTTCTCTGTTTCAGCTGTAATCTTCCACACAGGCTTCCACAAAGGCACCTCCGGAAAACATGAGACCCATGAGAGTGGACCTGGGGAACACAGAAGCCCTTGCTACAATTACAAAGTTCTGGTCCAGGAGCCAAGACCAAGTCTACTGTTAATCTATTTGGGGCAAATCTCTCTGAGTCTGAGTTTCTAATGGTGCCTTTCCTACTTAGCTTATGGTGTGGTGGTCAAACTACATATTTTATAGGCTGTAAAGTGATCTATAATCAGAGACTATCATTTTGGGAATGATGAACAAGGTTTTCCTTGCGTCTAGGAGTTTCCATTCCTCCCGGTATGCAGAATCTCTGCCCAGCACCAACCAAGCTGGACTTTGATGACTGATCCCCGAATGTCACCAGGAAGTGCTGGGGTAGAGATGGGGAGGAGGACACAGGCATCCCGATCCTCCATTAGTGGAAGTTTAAAGACAATCTTTCAATCTTCCATTTAAAGCTTTCATCTCCTCTAGCAAATCCTTGAACACCTCCAGGAGCAGGGCACTTACTACCTTTTGAGAAGCTCTCTTCACATTTGGATATCAATCTAGAATTTTCCCCCCTGTGGTTTGAACTCATGGGTCCTGTTATTCCTCCTGGAGCTCAAAGAAAAGTCCAAGCTCCTTCACTTAACAGCCCTTCAAACAAACTATTTGCACACGGATCATACCCCTCAGATAATTTCTTTTGCTGATTAAGCTTCCATTTTCTTCAACCATTGCTTTCCTTCTTTTTACCCTTACCTGAGAATATGTTTTATTAATTTTAGAGAGAGGGGAAGGGAGATAGAGAGAAACATTGATGTGAGAGAGAAACAGATGGATTGTCTCCCATATGAGCCCCAACCAGGGATTGAACCTGCAACTTAGGTATGTGCCCTGACCAGGAATCAAACCTGCAGCCTTTCGGTGTATGGGACAATGTTCCAACCAATTGAGCCATCTGGCCAGGGCCCTTCAATTAATTCTTATAGGATCTGGTTTTGAATCCTCTTATATCCTGAATTTTCCTTGATACTTGATACAATATTGTAGGTGCAGAATAAACAGAGGAGAGCAGAATCACCTATTTCCTGATTCTAGATACCGTAATTCAACTAAAGTGAACTAAGATTGTGTTGCTTTATTTTGGCAACCAAAGGTAATTCATACATGATTATTTTCTACCAAAATTTATTTCCAAGGATCTGCTTTCCAATCCAGAACTTGCTCAGGTAATTTTTGGATACAAATATATAATCCAACATTTATCCTTTTTGTTAGATTTGGCCCACTTATCTGTCTCCTTTGGATCCAGTTCTGTCCTGACCTTGCATTTAAGATCTGTCCTAGCTTTGCGTCATCCACATATTGATGGCCATATGTTCTATATGTTGAATAAAATTAATTTGTATTAAGAACATTGAATAGAGCAATCCGAAAAATAAAGCTCTCTGGTACATCACAAGAAAACTGATTCCAGGCTATTGTGATCCACTTACCAGTACCACCAATTTTTAATTTTTAACTCATCAAATTATAGTAGCATTCTGTTCATTTTTCACTGTTGTGTCCCCAAGAATATGAGAGATCTTGTCAAAAATCTTGCTTAGATGTGCTTCAATTTACTGCATTTCTCTGATTTGCCAATTTGATAACCTTACCGTAGAAGGAATTAGGTTAGTTTAACATGACTTGTTCTTAATAACCCATGGTGGGTCCTACCAATAACTGCCTTTTCTACACCCTATTCATGTACTTACAATCTTACTGTTTCATTCTAGAACCTTGCCTAGGATCAATATCTCACCTGTTTGTAGTTTGTGAAACGTACCTCATTATTGTTATTGAAAATTAAAATTATATTTATTCATCCACAGCTTTCCTTTGTTCTATAAGTTCCTCAATATCTCTTATAGAAGTTTCACATCTTTCCAAGAGTTTGAGGACCAAATGAGAAGGCATACTAATGTGTAAACTTTAAAATAGTATGTAGATGCAGACAGTATGATGGTTGTGTCTTAATATTACTACTACTACTGAATACTGAAGAGAGCTTTACTACAGCTGTAAATAAGGTTTTTTCAAATTTCAGAATTAGAGAGCTTCCCTTTTGCTCCAAAGTTAGCTAAGAATATTGAAAAGTAGCTGGCATCCAATGGGGGCTGAGTAGTCTCCCTTGTTCTAAGTGGGTGTGGGGTTGTAAAATGGGCTACTGGTTGCCTCTGAACATTCTGGCATTTTCATTCATTGGTGATCTCCGATTTAGTCCCTCCTTAGGTGGATATATAAATAGACCCAAATGATTTAGAGTTCTCAAGGTATAAGGCCATGGAGAAGATAAAGTAGGAGGAAGTGTGAAGAATGATAAAATGCAATGGCTCAGACTCCTCAGAAAGAAGAATGTGATGAGCTTCTCTGTTCTCAAAGAAGGACCAAACTCTGCAGAGATTACCCAGCTCCTTCCCAGAAGATGAGGCCATCAGAGAGCCAAAGGGCTCAAGTGATTGCAATTCTTTTTCTTCTGGAAATGTACAAGTCACTCCTTGGGCAGGGGTGCCAGACACCTTGAATTAAGTGAGCTACTTCCTACTTCAGAGCCTTGTCCCACTTTCTAGTATCAGGGCAAGTAGTAATCCTGAATTTAAACTTGTACAGACAGAGCCCCTAATATATGCTCTTAATCCTCCTACTTCACACATTCAAGACAATTTTGCAACCTGCAGTCTGGCATTTCTCCCTGTCCTTGTTGCTTCTCCTCCACCACTGTTTATTTCTTCTTGCCCTTTTTGTACTGTCTGTGTTCTTCCTAACAGGTCCAAACCTGACCTAGACCAAAGTTCCTCAGATGATACAAATAGATGACTGTGGTGGTGAAGATACCAGTACTAACACAGAGTGAAATGGGATGGGTGCTTAGAGAACATCTTGAAGGGTAGAAGAATGAGCAGTTTTGCTACTTTCTGAGCCAGATGAATATCTTACTTACGGCTAAGGGAAAGAATAAGAAATGGAGGCTATGTGCATTGTAATGGGAATTGGCTTGCAAGGATCTCAATAGGGTAGGTGTTCTTGCTGATGTCATTCATGAGGGTGGGGAGGGATTTCAGAATTAAAGATCTTCACAGAATTGGTTTTGTGATGAGTGGAGACCAGTAGAGCCCTTCTACCTGGCCCTACCTTCAAGGAACTGTGAACTTATTACTCTTTCTCTCTGCCTCTCCTAAGAATTAAAAATATTAGACTGTTTTGCAATTATTTGCGTACTGAACACATCTGTCTCACTAGGCTGCAAGTTCTTGGAGAGCAAGGATGATGTCATTTCATCTCTTTTTAAAAAATATTTTATTTATTATTTTTAGAGAGAAGGAAAGGGATAGAGGCAGAGAGAGAGAGAGAGAGAGAGAGAGAGAGAGACATCAATGTCTGGTTGCCTTTCACCTGTCTCCGGCCATGGACCTGGCTGAAGACCTAGCTTGCAACCTGGTTATGTGCCCTGGCTGGGAATTGAACCAGTGACCTTTGGGTTTCCAGGCCAGCGCCTTATCCACTGTGCCACCAACCAGGGCTTCATTTTCATCTTTATTTTACCAGTATCTTGTACAATATCTGGCATATAACAAGTGCTCAGTAAATATTTGCTCTAAAAGAACCAATCAGTGGTATCAAAATGAATGCTACTTCTTCCTTCCCATAGGGTGGTGGCTAGGAGTTGGCTGGATTTTGCAATAACCTCCTTTGTGCTATCTTGCTCCTTCCAGATGACATCAGTTGCCAAGGTATATTACAGTCAGACCACTCAGACAGAAAGCCGGCCCCTAATGGGCCCAGGGATTCGACGTCGGAGAGTTCTGACAAAAGATGGTCGCAGCAACGTGAGAATGGAGCACATAGCTGACAAGCGCTTCCTCTACCTCAAGGACCTGTGGACAACCTTCATCGACATGCAGTGGCGCTACAAGCTTCTGCTCTTCTCTGCGACTTTTGCAGGAACCTGGTTCCTCTTTGGCGTGGTGTGGTACCTGGTAGCTGTGGCCCACGGAGACCTGCTGGAACTGGGCCCCCCAGCTAACCATACCCCCTGTGTGGTACAGGTACACACGCTCACTGGGGCCTTCCTCTTCTCCCTTGAATCCCAGACCACCATTGGCTACGGCTTCCGCTATATCAGCGAGGAGTGTCCACTGGCCATCGTACTTCTGATTGCCCAGCTAGTGCTCACCACCATCCTGGAGATTTTCATCACAGGTACCTTCCTGGCAAAGATCGCTCGGCCCAAGAAGCGGGCCGAGACTATCCGTTTCAGTCAGCACGCGGTCGTCGCTGCCCACAATGGGAAGCCCTGCCTTATGATTCGAGTTGCCAACATGCGTAAGAGCCTCCTCATTGGCTGCCAGGTGACTGGCAAACTGCTGCAGACCCACCAGACCAAAGAGGGCGAAAACATCCGGCTCAACCAGGTCAATGTGACCTTCCAAGTAGACACGGCCTCCGACAGCCCCTTCCTCATTCTACCCCTTACCTTCTACCATGTGGTTGATGAGACCAGTCCCTTAAAAGACCTCCCCCTTCGCAGTGGTGAAGGTGACTTCGAGCTGGTGTTGATCCTAAGTGGGACAGTGGAATCCACTAGTGCCACCTGCCAAGTGCGTACGTCCTACCTGCCAGAGGAGATCCTCTGGGGCTATGAGTTCACACCTGCCATCTCACTGTCAGCCAGTGGCAAGTACATAGCTGACTTCAGCCTTTTCGACCAAGTTGTGAAAGTGACCCCTCCTGGTGGCCTCCGTGACAGCACTGTACGCTATGGAGACCCTGAAAAGCTCAAGCTGGAGGAGTCACTCAGGGAACAAGCTGAGAAGGAGGGCAGTGCCCTTAGTGTGCGCATCAGCAATGTCTGATAGCTTGGTGTCCCACCTCCCTGTCCCTCCGATCTCGCTTTCTTTTTTTGGCACTCTGGGTGAGGATACTACCCAGGCCTTCTGGAGAGTTCTAGAAGCACCCATCCCCCCTCCCTCTCCTTTAACCCAGTGGTCTAGGCCAACTGGAGTTCAAGTTTTCCTCCCATTCTCTCCTTTCACCTCCCCCCACTTGCACAGCATTATACAATACCCCCACCCTTCAGCCAGGATGGGGGAAGGAGAGGGCAGGTTAGGCTGAAAGGCTTGGCAGCCTCAGCCATGGCTGGAGGGTCATATTAGGAGGACCGAGCAGTTGGATGGATAGACTTCCCCCCACACACACACCTCCCGCTACCACCAGAAAGTTTGGTGATTTGAGGCTGGAATTCGTTCCGCTTTATCTTTCTACCTAGCAAGTTCCCTAAGGCGATGTTCTCTGCCGATCCCCTTAGGGTCTATGCCCTCAGAAACATAGGAATCGGGAATCAATCTCTACGAAAGTCTCTACCAGCCTATTGAAAGATCTCAGATGTTTTTATGATGAATTTCTGCTGGTAATTCCTGACTTGACTTAGGCCCTTGATCACTACTATTTTCCTCTTTCTAGTTTCTAAGGTAGACCATCGGTGTACTCAGTTCTCTCGCAGAGATGCCTCTGCTCGCAGAGAATTGGGTTGACCCAGGAGATAGAAAACCTATAGTCACAACCACCACACCTGTACCCATCCTGGATTCTGAACTCTTCATTGTGGAGCTACCAGTGCAGAGCTACTGTCCAAATCCTTGAACCTGGATTTGGACACAGGATGGGTTTCCCTGTGTCCTAAAAATGAGATGCGTCTCACCAATATGTTCCTATGAAAAAAGAGCAGCACCTGTACCCATGAAAAGGTCTGGAAATGGTGTTTCAGATTACACTGCCCTTGGCTTCTTTTCTTTCCTGCCCAGCCCACTGTTCTCTTGACCCCAATGCCTCAGAGGAAGTGGGGAGCAATGCAAGGGCCTCCCTCTTTTAACACTGATGTTTGACTAAAGTTAGGCTCCCAGAGCAGAGTTCCCAGGAAAGTTAAACCAACCAGACCAAGTGGGATGCATAAATTCTCAGATTTCCAGAGTGCTGATATATAGTGCTGGGAGTTAGGGGTGCTTTGTTAAGGTTTGGGCAGAGGCACAACTCTGTGGCTGGCAGACACTACTCTCCCTGTTACTCCTCCCTGTGCCCTCTGAAAAGTGCCGGCTATTTCATTAGGCAATGCTGGGAAGGAAGGAAATTATATCTCCTGATCAAATAACCAGTCTCCCTCAGCCATTCCTGAGACTTGGTATAAAATAAATGTCAGTCTCATTTCCACTTTCCTGTGCCATGAGGCCACTTTTAGGCCAATTAAAAGGCATACTTTAAGAGATCAGATTCAGGCCATTTCTTGTTCCCTGGTGGGGACTATGGTAGGGGTCAGGAGGGGCATATGGGCACCAGAACGTAGTCTAATATCCCAAACTCCAAGAGTGATTCCTGATCTCATGTAGGTACCAAGCAACATCCCCTACCCCCCCGCCCCGCCCCCAAAGTGGTTTGGTATGAATCAAGTGGCAGTTTAAGTTGGACTCAGCTAATCGTTACAAGCTACATACTTCTACAGGATATGTATATGCATCTGTGTGCACCGCCTTGCAGAAAAACTCAAAATTTTGAGGCTGGACTCATAATCATCACTTACTACAATTGCACAAGATCCTCTTATATTGATCTCTCTCTGAACTCTAATTATATCATGAAAATGAAGACCCTTTGTTCTCCATTGACTGTAAACTCCACCATTACTCCCTTGCTCTTAAGAGAGCAAGAACCAGAAAAACTTGAAATTCTGAAACAGAATAGAAGGTAAAGAGCCAGCTTCTAGGCTCTCAACTTTATTCAGCATTAAACGTACCTGATTTCTTTCAATGTGTAAGGGCAAAAAATACTACAGTGTGTGTGTATATATGAGTACCTCTTATCTATTAGCCAATTACCCTCCATTTAGTTTCTTCAGCACGTGGCTGCTTCCCTTCCAAGGGAATTATTCTCTGCCCACCCCCTGATATCTAGTCTAAGCCCCCAGATTCTCCTCACATTTTTGGATAACAAAATGAGAACAAGTTGCGACTTTGATTCTCCTACCTGTTCCTAGACTTGGCTCTAAATTGCACTTTAAATCCTACTGTCCTTTTTAATACAGCTTAGCTTATTCTCCCATAAAATCCCCTCCTTCACCCTAGAGAAGAACACCCCCCACTGTCAACCCTAAATGGCTCTTTAGACTATAGCCCCTGTCTCCTCGGAGCTGAGATCCTTTTTCAGGCTACCAGACAGGCTTTACAAGCAGTCCTATCTGGTGAGAAATGAGGTCCCTGACCACACCAACCATGGACTTGGCATGTCAGGAGAGCACTAGGCACAGGTGTTAAAGGGGGAGATTTTGGAGGATGGGCAAGACAGCTGATGAGAGTAAAAGATGAGAACGTGTGCTCCTAAGGAGCTTATGATGAAATGGATGAAACCCTTGAGTTTGATGTGAGCGAGCAAACAAGAGGTAGGTGGAGGCTTGGGAAATTAGGATATGATATATATGAAAGGTTTATTTAGAGAAAAAGATTTTATATATATATATATGTATGTTGACAGATGTATATAGATGTATATAGAATCATATATACTGAATGTAAAGAAAGGACGTGTTCAGAGATCTTAGCATATGGGCAAAGGTCTTGCTCTGGTTTTGGGTTAGGACTCCTCAATTTCCAAATTTAACAACCAGTGATCCTAGTTTCAATATGAAAGTGAGATACCTGATTATGGGAGAGTGGTGGAAGATTCCCTTCAGAAATAAGAGAGGCACCCGTTGAGGCTTCCGATAAAGCCTATGTTGCTGACAGGACCAGGGAGACAGGAGAAAAATGAGGACACTCCGTCCAGAGAAATCTAGGAGGGTTCCTAATTATGCTGTGCTCCCATCCCCAGAAATGTCCTGTCACTGTAGCACTTTTTTAAATGTCTAAATAAAAGCTCCCTTCTGTTTCTCCCTCTTGAAGTACACTGAATTTCCTTTTATTCCACAAGGGTGGGGGCAACTGCAGCTCCAGCCCCTGGAGGCCATGGCTATTCAACTGAGAAGCTGAACTCTTGGTGTGTGGAGGCAGGAAAGAGGGGTCTTGACCCAAAGGCCAGGGTGAAAGAGATGTTGGGCCCAAGATACTCCCAAGGCAGAGGTTCAACCCTCTGTGCGGCTGCAAGTAGCCCAAAGGGAATGCTGTCTATGCTAAAGGTGTTCTGAGTCCCAATCCTGCTGAATTAAAATGCATTCTTTTATGCCTTTTGAGCATAGGGGTATGGTGCTTTAACGTTGATGCTTCTGTATGAACATGGATGGGGCTACCAGCTGCTCTAGAGGATCATGCAGTTACATGAGAGGCTTCTGAAATCCCTACTCTGTTCTTCACATCATTCATTATTCCTTCAATCTCTTATCAGCTAATAAGACCATCCAGAGGTTTTCCTCTAAGGCCTTAGCAGAGAAAGGGAACCAGTTTTACTATTGCTACAAGCCAGGGACACTGCTCCTTTCCCAAGGCTGCTACTCTGGTCCTTTACCCCTGCTATTTAATCTAATTTATTTGTAAAATAACACACTATGTTTGCTGTAAAGTTAGCACAAGCCTACAGGCTCAGTAATGGCCAACTCTACTGGAGTAAAAATATCTAGGGATAGGTTTCCCATGCATTGCATTCAAGTAAGTAAAATTTACCTAGGAAAAAGATGTGTGAGATTTTCTGGTTTAGTTTTTGTTTGTTCAGAAAAGCTACTAAATAAAATGGATGAATCTCTGTTCTTTACTCTAGCTTCTTTTAGACCTCCAATCCCAATCCTATTATTAAGGTATGAACTCACAGGCTTACCTGGAAAAGAGGCTGAATGTGGCTGTGCTGAAAGAATTTCTGATCATGTGGCCAAGCCTTTTTCCTTCATTGCTGTCATCCATTCCCTCTCCACCAGGGGTGTCAAACTCATTTTTACTGGGAGGCTGTATTAGTTCGCAGTAGCCTTCAAAGGGTTGAACGTAATTTTAGTACTGTATAAATGGAACTACTCCTTAACAGTGAAGCGAGCCAGGTGGAAACGAGGTGCCAAGCCAAAGTTGCTGGGCCAGATAAAACGAGGTGGAGGGTCAGATTCGACCCATGGGCCTTGGGTTTGCCACCCGTGCTCTACACCTTTCCTACATCTCCCCTCATTAACTTTAGGATCCTTTATTAGACACCTGTCAAACTCAGTTTTTAAAGGAACAATTTTTTTTTTTTAAGACCCAGAAATCTGAAAATTGGCTCAGCTTAATCCAGGAAAGTCAAGTTCCTTTGGATCCTGGGCATCGTCCTTTTTGCCAGTGATGACATGTCCAATTTTCCTTCCACATTACCATGTTGATAGATATTCCTTATATATCCTCAAGGTTCTGTAAGCCTAGTCAATTAATTGTTGGGCATTTCTTCCCCTAAATTGCAAAGAAATGGATTTCGCTTCTACTGTTATCTGTTCCGAGCCTAAAAAAGGCCTGGTTCAGTATTTAGCCCTGAATTCTCTGATGAGATGCAACAGATCCCATAGTCACTGACTCTTGTTCCCCCAAAACGGAAGGACTGAAGAAGGATGGAGGAAAAAATTGGGACTCATCATCATCAATAAACACTTTTCTACATTTGGAAAACACTAGAGATGAGTTAGGTGACATATATAATGTACAAGATGTATGAAAAATAGTCCCTTCAAGTTTGAAGAAACTTACAACTTGTGAGGAAAACAAGCTAGAACAACAAGCAGTATACACTAAGGGCCAGATATACAATTAACAACATATTCCAAAGAGTGAGATCTCTGTGGAAAACATTTCACACGGAGAGGCAGTAGGCAAGGGATGGCATCAATGGAAGAGTTCTGGTTAGAACACACTTGGCATTAAATTCAAGAAAAATCAGCAAATACAGAGTTCCTATTTGGTGGAAGGTACCATTTAAGTAACAAAGAAATCGAAGACATGATACACTCCATTAAGGGACATAGCATATTAGGTTTTGCACCTGCTTCTGTGGATCAATCTCTACTGCCTGCCAAACCCCAACTTTGTTAACTTTTACTACACCCATCTTTGATCAAACCCTGTTAAAAGCTATGACTGCACCATGTATTTCTCCTTCATAGTTTTTACCACAGCTACAACTTTATATCATGTGTAAATTTATTGGCTAATGCCTGTCTTGCTCAGGCAGTAAGTGCCATGCGACTGGGATTCATGTCAATGTTTGGTCACCAGGGACTAAGGTGATCAAGCTCAACACTTACCATAGCACCTGGCATGTAGAATGTTCAATAAATTCAGCAAAAGAAGAGAGGGGGAAGGAACTTGCAAACAGTTTACATGGCTAGTTTGCTGTAGAATTGGTACACTTGTTTAATAACCATAAAAGATTTATATAACATATTTCATAAGGCATGGCAATAATTAGCTATTTTTAAAAAAAGATTTTATTCATAACTTTCAGAGAGAGAAGAAGGGAGAGAGGCAGAGATGGAGAGAGACATCAAAGTATGGTTGCCTTTTACCTGCTTCCAGCTACAGACCTGGCTGGAGACCTGGCTTGCAGCCTGGTTATGTGCCCTGGCTGGGGAATCGAACCTGTTACCTTTGGGTTCACAGGCCGGCGCCTTATCCACTGTGCTACCAGCCAGGGCTCAACTGTTACTAAATGTCTACTATAGGTCTGGTCATGCATCAGATGCTGAGGTACAGAAAAGAACACAATAATCTCTGTTCTCAAAGAACTCAAGTGTTCTGCTGGAAAACTAGGAAAGAAACACACACACACACACAAAATCAGTTATCACAAAGGAATGCGACAAATACTATAATAAAAAGACGGTCATTCCAAAAGGGAGTTTCGGAGCACGGCGGCAGCAGGCACTGGACAGGACATTTCTGCAGCAGGGCAGGGTCTTCTGTGTAATGATTTTCTAGAGCTTCGAGCATCTCTACCCTCAGTGGAGAGGACTGGCAGCTAGAGCGTACTGCCTGGCGGAAAAATGAGGTGAGAGCTAGCATATGCCTTTAGGAGTTAACACTCGAGCCGAGGCCTGAAGGGTCAGGCAGTGGCCGGGGAGGGGCAGGCAACCTCGACAGAAGGAACAGCAAACTTGGTGGCTGTGGAAGGGCCTGCAGAGCCTAAGTTCAGGAACGCTACGAAGCTTCCCTGTCCTTCCCATCCTTCCACCAATTCGAAGTTCGTAAGCTGATCAAAATACGTACAAATAAGTCTACGTATTGCACGTGTATGGCACCTGTACGCTCCCGGCTCTCGATAACTCAGCCCGACTTGGGGGCCCACGGAGCCCGGGGATAACCCGCGACTTGGCGGAGGAGCGCAGGAGACACGGCCACAGGTTTGGTTTCCCTTCACTTCAATTTTCTCGCTCTGGTTTCCGGCCAGGCCGGGGGAATGTAGCTCGCGCGGCTCGCTCCGTTTCAGGGTCTGGCTCCGCCGCCTGAAGTTGGGGCGGGGGAAACCAGTTCACAACCCAGGAACCCCAGCTCCCCGCGGTAAATTGAGGTCCCGGCAAGCGGAAGTCGCGTTCCGCGAGGATCAGAAACCCCGCCCTCGCCGGAGGAGGACCGAAAGGAGACAGCCAATCCAGAGAAAGATAACGCTCCGCTGGGAAGACTGAGAACCCCGCCCTGGGCTCGAGACCGGAAGCAGCGCGGGGGCGGGCTTCATGCCGGAAGTGCTCGGCGGCGGCTGGTGGGCGGGGCCGCCCTGCTGGAGGCCGGAGCGCGGGCCACCGCAGGCGAGGACCCCGACCGAAGGTTAGCGATCGGAGGCAGTTTAGCTCTGGGACGGAGCGGCTGTCGCGCAGCCAGACCATGGGCGCGACGGAGCCCGTGGGAGAATGGTTCCTGAGCCTTCCGGTCCCTCCGGCCGCCCTGTTCGGTGTGGCCTTCCTGGTCCGCGTCGCCCTGGTTTTCTACGGGGTCTTCCAGGACCGGACCCTGCGCGTGAGGTACACCGACGTCGACTACCAGGTCTTCACGGACGCGGCGCGGTTCGTCACCGAGGGGCGCTCGCCCTATCTGAGGGCGACCTACCGTTACACACCGCTGCTCGGGTGGCTTCTGACGCCCAACATCTACCTCAGTGACCTCTTCGGGAAGTTCCTCTTCGTCGGCTGCGACCTCCTCGCGGCCCTCCTCGTGTACCGCCTGCTGCTGCTGCGGGGGGCGGGCCGCCGCCGGGCGGGCGGCTTGTGTGCCTGCTGGCTGCTGAACCCGCTGCCGATGGCCGTGTCCAGCCGAGGCAACGCGGACTCCATGGTCGCCTCCCTGGTGCTGGCGGCGCTGTACCTCCTGGAAAAAGGACTCGTCGCGCGGGCCGCCGTCGTCTACGGCGTCGCAGTGCACCTGAAGGTGTATCCGGTGACCTACGTCCTGCCCATGGCGCTCCACCTGCTCCCCCCGCGCGCCCGCGCCCGCCGCCCCTCTGGGCCCCCGCGGCCCTTCCAGGCTCGTTTTGACGTTTTTCCCGCGCTCCTGGCGAGGCTGTGTGACCGGCGTGTGCTGCTCTTCGTCGCAGTGGCCGGGCTCACGTTTCTCGCCCTGAGCTTGGGTTTCTACTGTAAGTACGGCTGGGACTTTGTGGAGCACACCTACCTTTACCACCTGACCCGGCGGGACATTCGTCACAACTTCTCCCCGTACTTCTACCTGCTCTACCTGACCGCCGAGAGCCCGTGGAGCTCGGCGCTGGGCATTGCCGCCTTCCTGCCGCAGGTCATCTTGCTTTCGGTCGTGTCTCTGGCCTATTACAGAGACCTTGTCTTCTGCTGTTTTCTCCACACGGCCATTTTTGTGACTTTTAACAAGGTCTGCACCTCCCAGTACTTCCTCTGGTACCTTTGCCTCCTGCCCCTTGTGATGCCACGCGTGAGGATGCCATGGACAAGAGCTGTCGGTCTCCTAATGCTTTGGTTCCTAGGGCAGGCCCTGTGGCTGTTTCCTGCGTATCTGCTTGAGTTTGAAGGAAAGAACACGTTTTTGTTTATCTGGCTAGCTGGTTTGTTCTTCCTTGTTATCAACTGTTCCATCCTAATTCAAATCATTTCCCATTACAAGGAGAAGCCCCTGACAGAGAGACTCAAATATGACTAATATATGCTGCAGCTCTTCTGCCACTTCCAGCTATATGACATTCGCATTGTCAGGGAAAGACCGGGAGGGAGCTATGGGAGTTTTTTGAACATCCTAAGCACTCTAGTGAAAGTTCAGTTTGGAATATAATACCCTGTTCCAACGAATTAAAGTGAATGTTTGCCTCATGTGCAAAGGGGACTCAATAATTGAGGTCCACCCTTGAGGAAATGGAAGGACTGTTTGGAAATGGAAGAGCTGATGAAACTTGGGTATTAAAGGGTTTTTGTAGAAAAATACAGGAATATAGGCCCTGGCTCTGGATCAAGCAACGGGCCTGTGAACCCAAAGGTCGCTGGTTCGATTCCTAGCCAGGTTGCAAGCCAGGTCTCCAGCCAGGTCCCCAGCTGGAGGCAGGCGAAAGGCAATGGTACATTGATGTTTCTTTTCCTTTCCTCCTCCCTCCCTGCTCATCTCTCTAATGACTAAACTCTTAAAAAGAAAAGAAAAATACAGAAATGTAATCAGAGACAGTGTTATTTGTTCCAGTATACTGTCCTACTGCCTGAAGCAGTCTTATCTTTTAACCCTTACTTTTTCTTTCCAGAGCTTTCCTGATAGTTGTGAAAAGTCACAAAATGTTTTTAAAGCACAGTTTTAGAACTAAAGTATTAAATAATACTACTGTGTTTAGGTTGGGAAAGTTCTGTATTAAAAGTGGGGGCTTAGAAGATAAAGAATCCACAGAATTGAAATTGTTATCCTGCTTCATGTATTTGTTTTGTAAATAGTTTTTCAACACTTAGTCCCAGTGTTATTAGATTACCCTTTCTTTGGTTTTATAGAAAAGGGATTAAATTTAAATTCATCCATTTTTAAACTAGCATCTTGCTTTTGATATTAAAGGTCTGCAAACTGTTAGGAAGGACATTAGGATGTTTTAGTGTCCTTATACCGCTTCATTTTTAATTTTCTGATTTTTATAAAAACGTTTTTCATCTAGAATTTAAGTTAAGTATTATGTATTGTAAAAGTGAATATTAACATGTTTTAGATGATAAAAATCAAATTGTTAGTATGGCATTTCCCAACTTAAAAGTGCCCTACTTATGAAAATTCCCTGATGGAAATGGAGACCTGCATGAGAGGCTTCTGGAAAGCATAAGGAGCGTCATAAGTATCTGTGAGTCTTTTAGACCAGAAATAGGATTTGCAGCTCTGTTTCCCATATTACTATAATATTTCTAGGGAAAATAATGCTCTCTGAGTTTCAACAAAGCACACTAGAAAGTTTTTTTAATTTATTTTTATTGTTGTTGTATTACATCCATCCCTTTTACTCCCCTCTGTGCCCTTCCCCACCCACCCCACTCCCCCACAAAGTCAATCCCACTTGTTGTCCCTGTCCATGGTTCTTCCATACTAGGTTCTTGACTAAACTGCTCCCCTTCTTTGCCTCTCTCTCCCCGCTCCCACGGCCCCCCTTAACAACACTTCTTTCATGACAAAAAAAAAAAAAAGCCAAACAAAGCAAAACCAAATAAAAAGACCTCCTGAGCAGTAGTAGTATATTTCATATCTCGTCAGACCTAAAAACATTTTTGAAAACAAGCTGACTCTAGATGGTCAGAATTAAGAAAGCTATTACTGGCAGCATTAAAAAAAAATTTATAATTGTTGTATTACTATTGTTTCATTTTCCCCTCATTGCTCTCCTCTGCCCCACCCTCCCCACCCCCCTCTCCCAAAGTCAATCCCCACCTTGTTGTCTGTGTCTATGGGACCTTCAGCTAGCTCCTCAACTAAAGCCTCCCCTGTCCTTCCTCTCCCCGCTAGTCACTGTCATTCCCCCCCCCCCTTGTCTTTGGTTCACTTCTGCTAGTCTGTTTTGTTCATTATGGCAGCATTTTGATGGGTATCTTTTGAGACCTGCCATTAGAAAAGGGAAGAATGGATGGCTTTGCATGGGTTGTTGTTCTTTTTGAGAACAGCAGAGACTATTATTCAGGACTGTCTAGTCTCATATCTCACATTACGTATTATCTTATGGGCTGTTAGCTTATATGGGCTGTTCACTAGTGGCCACCCAGCCATGCCATTCTTAACTTTTTCATTATTTTAAATAATAAAAGTTAAAATTTTTTTTTGTAGACTGGCAGGGAAATGGGTGGGTAATAGTTCTAACATCCCAATATAATGGTCTTTTTGGTACTCTTGGCTCCCTTTTTTTAAAAAAGATTTTAGTTATTATTTTTAGAGAAAGGGGAAGGGAGAGAGGCAGAGAGGGAGAGAGACATCAATGTATGGTTGCCTTTCACCTGCCTCTTGACTCCCTATTTTTAAAAACTAGTCATGAGTATATTATTAAATTTATTTACTTAAACATTTTTATTGTGGATTATTCCTACTTACATTGAAATTACAAGGATGTTTACCTTGTAAAAGCATCATCCTACTGTTAGACTTAAGATTGCTTTTAATTTTTAATATTCTAAATAACACTTGAAACATTTTTCATGATTTAGATTATTCTCTTAACATTCTTAAAAATCATTGGAAGTCTACTGGGGTCTTTGAAGGGAACCTTCAACTCCAGATCCTGCCCTGCCAGAAATGTTCTACCAAAGAACTGCAGATATTTTTTAAAAGATGCAAAGTAGCTCATATACTGCAAAAAATTTAGTAAAGTAACTGAGGAGATTGTGGTTTTTTTTTTGGTTTCTTGGGTTTTCTTTTTTTTCTCATTTATTTTTGTTTTCTGGTTTTATTTTAAAAATTTAATCTTTTATTTGCAGTTTTTAATGTTTCTTAATTGGTCTTGAATCACATCTTAAAATTGTATAGCACTTTGGCTTTTTCCCTACATAATTCTTTTCATTTTTATACCACCGCTTAAGATCAGTATACCTATTTACAGATACGTATTCATTCTTAGCATATGAAGATTTGTTTTCAAGATAGTCTGTGTTCAAAGCAGAGGGAACTACATAACTTACTTTGTAGTTGCTCTAATGTCTTCTCTATGTGGTCCCTCAGCATACCTAGATAAATTCCTTGGATTAGGTCCATTGAAAAGGCGAATACTACCTCTTATCCCCACACAAATCTCTTAAAATCATGGACTTTAATTGTTGACTTTTCACCATCTGACTGATTGACTCTGTGACACAGCATTATTTTAAGTCTTGCAGAACTTGTCTTGTAGTTAATTGATTTTGGCTTAAGATGGGATATATTGTTATTTCTCATTAAGCTCTTTCTGCTCTGTCACCCACACTTCAACCATGTGTATGATGAGTGGAAAATTTCACCTGGACAGTGCCTTAATGCAACCACATTCTCCCCCAATACTTTATTATGAACAGTTTTTTAAAAAAGATTTTTATTTATTATTTCCAGAGAGAGAGGAAGTGAGGAGGCAGAGAGGGAGAGAGGAGACATCAGTGTATAGTTGCCTTTCACCTGCGTCCAGCCACAGACCTGGCTGGAGACCTGGCTTGCAACCTGATTATGTGCCCTGGCTGGGGAATCGAACCAGCAACCTTTGGGTTCGCAGGCTGGCGCCTTATTCACTGTGCTACCAGCCAGGGCTATGAACAGTTTTAAGCATTGTATACCTACTATCTAAGTTCAACAATGAACATTTCGCCATATTTCCTTCATGTCCATATTTTATTTATATATTTTTTTCTGAACCATGTGAAGCTGCAAACATTGAACTTCACCACTAAATACATCAGCATGCATCTCTTAAAAATATTTTCTTACAAATCTGTAGTATTATTTAATATAATTTTAACATCCTGTCCATTTTCAAATTTCTCCAATTTTGTGTTTGATCTTTTTAAAAATGTTTTATGTATTTATTTTTAGGGAGAGGGGAAAGGAGGGAGAAAGAAGGAGAGAAACATTGGTCAGTTGCCTCATAAATTCCCAACCTGTAACCCAGTCATGTTCCCTGACCAGAAACTAAACCAGCAATCTTTCAGTCCACAGGTGGGTGCTCAATCCACTGAGCCACACCAGCCAGGAATTGTGTTTAATTTTAACAGATACTCTTGGACCTCAAAGATTCCCTGAGAGAAATCATGTTAGATAATATGTAATTAAGAAGTTTGGATCTTTCTTAGTCTTTAAAATGATGAAAGGGATTTACCGTTCATCAAAGGTGAACAAATAATTCTTTTGTGCAAGTCTTTCTGTCTCTTTCCCAAGAAAACATAAGGTAGTAATCATCCTTAAGAAGTTTTCCAGATAAAAGATTATATGTTTTGGACTCCCCTCCACCCTCTATTTGGCAACAACTGAGTAACTGATTTTACATCTTGATGATGCTGAGTCCTGGCTTTCATGACAGATTTGGCTTATGTATTCTGCCACGTGTGGTTTCTTGTAATTTTCACAGCAACACCTTAGAATTGGTGTTCACACCCTCCGTTTTATAGAAGAACAAAGAGGCTCAAAGATTAAATGACAAACTAATAAGTCATAGGGCTAGAATTTGAAGTGAGTTTTCCCAAACTAAATGTATTATGTTTTGAGTTTTTCCAAAATGCCCAGACAAGATTGCTGCAAAATAAATGGAACTCAACAAACTAATAAATGTTTTGCCAATCAACTTGTCCTTCCTAATCTTTTAGGTATTTGCTTGAGAGGATGTTTTCTTTTAGTTGTGCAGAAGTTTCTGTCATTGATAAACTTTTTAATAATTCCAAACCATTTAATAACCTCCCATATCCAAATTCTCTTACCAAATTGTATAATTTCTTTGTTAATGCTGACTTCATAGTGCCCTTTTCTTCCATAGCCGGGTCTAAGAAGTTGATATGTTGATTGAACTATGTATTAGCCTAGCTGTTTGTAAATCAAACTGTGGAAATAATTTGGCCATAATTTCCAAAAGGTAAGTGATTGTTGTTAGATTTCTCCTACTCTGCAGTGTGTATTCATGCAAATAAAATTCAGGACTTGGACTGATGGCATGGCATAAGAGAGCTCGGATCCAGATAGTTTAGGCTCAAATCCCAGTGTGTGAGTTTGGGCAAGATTTTTTAATTCTATAAATTAATTTTATGTCTGAAACGGAGCTGATAATTCTCACAGAATTGTTTGTAAGAATTAAGTGAGGTAATAGATCCAAGGTGCGTCTGCTAATACAGAACAAGCTGTTCCTCATCACCTCCCCAGTTTTGACATCTGTTTACAAGCTTTTAAAGGAGCTCCTTTTTCAGTGTAGACTTAAGCCTGTTGAATATAGGGTGAGAACCTGGATTTATGCTAAATAACTTTTAACTTCCTGTTACTATAAACTATTCTTTTTAATCTTGATCTAGTTCTTTGAAAAGAGTAGTTATACATGAAAATATATGTACAAAAAAATGTCTGGTTCTGGCTTGACAATTTTGCATTTGTGTATTCCTGTCATACATTAGCTGACTGATTAGTGGAGGTTTGGCTCATGCCCCTAAATTACACAGCATTTCTTTTGTCCTTTGTGTTGAGAGGTCACTCAAGGATTGGTGCTCTGATGATAAAAGCACACATCTTCTGCCTGGAGCAAAATTATCAGAGTAGCACAAGCACTTATTCAGCACTGACCTGGAAGAACCATTCATTTGGTCAAAACAACCATTCATATTCATTATCCTGAACAAAAACAATACTGAATGGGAATATTTCTAGCTGCTTACTTCGCTAATTTTTGGGGTTGGCCAAAAAGTTTGTATGTTTTTTTCTGTAAAATAAAAGATAAATTTTTCACTAATAACTTTTATTGATTTGGATATTTTATGTTGGCTATCTCCCATGTGATATAACATTGATTGTCCTCAGTGTCTCCATTCAATCACTGTCAACTTCAACTGGTCTACATGACCGGGGAGCATCATCCAGCGAGAAATCTCCAGCATGAAACTCCACTTTGACATGTTCAATCAGTCCCAGCATCTTCTCCATACACTGCACAAATCTTTTCTTGTGCTTCCGTTGCATTTTCACCTTTCATGAAATAAAGCTTTATATGCCGAAAATGTTGCATATTTTCTTTCAGCTTCAGTATTAAAAGGGCTACACAAAAATTCAACAATTTTGATGTTTTTATAAAAATACATGCTGATATGACGGCTGTCACATCTAACAAAATTGTTTCAAATGAAGTCAAAAACAACTAAGCCAATACCAGAGCCATCTTACAGAAAAAAACACACTTTTTGGCCAACCCAATATGTTTGCTATATAAAATGAAATGACACCGTGACTAAAAAGAGTATAAATATCTGAAGCTCAGTTCATTTCATAAAGGAAAATTTCAACCTCTGCTGTCCATTCTTTTGGCAATTGTTTATAGATTCAATCCCTGTGCCAAGTCTTGTAGTTGATAAGTAAGACAATATCCATGCCCTTGAATTAATGCTAAGAAACACACCTTACTAATAAAATCCTATATGAGACCCTATTCCACGACATTTTTGTGATTTGTAAAACGGGGAATTAGAGGATAATGTTCTTCCTAGTTTACAGGTGAGAAAATTTAGGCTTAGAAACAAGTGACTGTCCAAGGGCAAACACCTTGTTAATGGCAAGACTGGGTCTAATTATACTGTATTTTGCAAACCCTCAATTCCGTATGATGACAGTGATTTCAGCAAAAACATTTATTTGCCTGATGTCATTTAAGCAACTACCTAGCGAAAGGCTGTATGTGCCAGGTTTTTTCAAGGGATTTGGATGCAGCTGTGAGGCACTCTTCATGGAGCTTACATTTTCATGGTAGGCAAAGAATAAGCAAATAGATGATTGTGATTGTTATCATAAAGAAAAAGTAAGGCAAGCTAAGGAAGTAGAAAGTGATGGCAGTAAAGAGAGGAGCAGGTGCTGTTTTAGATAAAGTACTTAGAGAAAGCATCTTGAGGTGGCATTTGAGCAGACCGGAAAGAAATGAAGATAATGACATTCATGCAGCTACTGGGAAAAAGTATATCTTGCTGAGTAAATAGCTGTGCAAAGGCACAGAGAAGAATAAGGTTGGCATCTTTAAAGTACAGTAAGAAGGTGAGTATAACTGGCGTGAGCAAGGAGCAAACGGAACAATTCAAACAATTCATGGGATCCAGTGGAACAACATGAATGTTCATTGAAAATACAATTTACATCAGCATTTTTACCAGCCCATAATAACAATAACTTTGGGCTCAACCTATGTTTTTTTTCATGATTTTTGAGCACAGGTTAGTTTGTAAGGAGGACAAAATATATATAAACAGCTTATATTTGAACAGTGCTACAAACCACTTTCCCACATGATTTTGAGACATGAGAATGTTTTTAGATTCTGTTTTTATAGATAAGCACCCCAAGACTCAGGATATAGGCATTTTGTCCAAGGTCAGAGTTAGTACAGTACACAAGACAGTACTAGAATCCAGATCTTGCTGAGACAAATTTACCACTGTTTCTCTGTACTGCCCCTATCACTTAGATGTGTTGAGAAAATGATGCTATGGACCCTAGAAGTCAAGGTATTTAGGAAAAAATTGTTCACCAGATAGATCATTTAGTAAACATTAAGAGTAAACATTAAACACTGGCTGGGGCTATCTGGATAAGTATGGCAGCAGTCCTGGCTTCAAGGAACTCATAGTATCTAATAGAGAACACAGATGGAAAAGCGATAATAATTCAATGTGACAATGGCTAGAGTAAAATACATAGAAAGTAATTGGGAGTATTTCATTAATTCATCAACTGGACGAGGCTAGCACAGAAACTGGTACATATTTGTGTTAATTAAACAAGGAAGCCATTAGACCAAGGTGGTTCTAATGTCTCAGCAACCTACATAAACAAACCCAAGCCTGTAAATGCCTCAAGGTTAAGCACTTGAAACCTAAGGACAACTAATCAACAGCCAAGTTGGCTTTCCCAATAATGCAACAGCTTAATTTACAGCCAATAAATTCCTTGCTTTGCTTCTGTTTCTTCTCTATAGAGGCCTTTCCCCTAGCTCCTGTGGGTGGAACATTCCTAGCCACTTCCAATTTGACTTGTTGAATTCAAATAAAATTTTGCTCAAATAAACTCTTAAATATTAAATATGCTTTGCACTCTGTATGTTTGTTATCTCATGCGTTTCTACTGAGTGAGGTTTGGGGGCTTTCTCTGAAATTTCCTTGTGGAAAATCACTTGGCGATGAATTATACTTTTGCTAATCCTTAGCTTTGATCACAAGACATTTTATCATCTGGCTCTACAGCGCTAGTTTTACCTTTTCACCTCATCCACCCTGTAGTCATATCAAATTATACCACCTCTTCATACCTTTGCATCTGCTGTTCCTTTGGCTAAAACATTCTTTTTATCCCTATGTCTCTCTGAATAGCTCCTATGCAGCTTAAGGATGACCTTCGCAAGACATCTCCTGATTCAGTACCTCTTATGCAGCTCAGATCACATTGTACTGTAATTTCCCGTTTGTGTGTCACACACAAATGATCAACAGTGATTATTTCCTACTCATTAATACTATTTTCCTGCGACTTCTCCAGAACCTAGCAAAGATGAACAGGCATAACCAATGTCTCCAATCTTCTGTGTGTGCTCCTAGGTTTGTTGATTTGAGTTGTGCACGAATCTGTCAAATGAAAGCCGGAGATAGTGGGATCCTTTGCACAGTTAATGGTAGTAGCTATGGAAAATTAGAGCAGTTTCTGGGTGCTTGTCATTTCTAAATGCCATTAGTACCCACAAAATTTTCTAAGATAAACTCATAATCACCTCTTACTCCTTCTTTTTCACTTGCTATTCTCCTCCCCATAAAATCAGTCACTAAATCCCATCAGTTCTGCATTTGAATGTCCCTGGAGCCTATTGCTATCTTGCTATGACTATTGTTGAGTCTACAGTTCGGGCCCTCATTATCTGTCATCTGAAATGAATAGCTTCTGACTGGTCGTCTTGCTTCCCATCTCTCCTGCCCTTTGTTCCATCTCCCATTTAACCTCCCTACTGCAGCCAGAGTGTTTCCAAAGCAGATCAGATCCTGTCACCATCCTGATAAAAGTGCCCTAGAAGTCTTTGTGGCTTGTAAGAAAAAGTCCAAATTTCTTAGCATCCTCCATCTTACACTGAATTCCCGTCCTCAGCCTCACTGTAGTTCCCTCTGGATAATCCACTTTCCCCAAATGACCACACTTAAGCCTTTGCTCATTCTGTCTCTCTGCCTAGTTTGCTTCTGTTTTTCTGATAAACTGCTACTCATTTTTCAAGATCCCACTCCGAGGCCCCTTGCTCTATCAGGACGCATGCAAGGTGAGCTTATGGAGGGAGACTAATTATTAAAAACAAAGAAAAATAGAGCCAGCATTGTGTAAGATTTGGTAAATAAGTTTTATTAATGCACTTTATCTGTTATAGCTTTTTATTGGTCTCTTTCGCTCAAGGTCGATTAGCTCTTGGAGGACAAAAATTGTTTTGTGTTTATATCCCTAGCATACAACATAAGTACTCAATAAAGGGTTGTTAAATAAATGAAGCTGGAATGGGGAGGGAAGAAATGTTTACTAAGCACCTATTGGGAGCCATTTGGTTACCGAATAACAAGTGGGATCCTGCTGCCTGCCACCACCTTCTAGGCCAAATTCCAGAAGCGAACGTTTGGTGATAAAGGAAAGGAGTCTTTATGCAAAAGCTTCCCAATTTTGGAATCACAGCTTTCCACACGCACCAGTCACTTCAGCCGATCATTCCAAACCCTGTTCGTTTTTAATTTTCTTATTTCTATAAGGTTAGTTGCCAAACTAAACAACATGCGGGTAAGATCCAGAAGCTACACCATTTTGGAAGAGTGGCAGACGTCTGCCCCAGAGCTCATCCCCTCTACAACTCCCAAAGAAGGATAACCTGCCACCCTCTGCCAGGCCAGCCCGATTCTAGGCTGCGCCCGGAGTTCCTTCCCCTCCAAAATACCGTCCACTGGGAAAGTAAGGCAGCTGTAGCACAATCATCCAGCCATCCTCCAGGAAAAAGGAGAGCCAGTGAGCCAGAGAGCTAGCCTCTGTCCTCTTTTATTGCTGGCACTAGGCCGGCATTCATCTTCTCAGCCAACCCCGTCCTGGATTATTATTTATCACTGCTTCCTCCTATGGTCTGATCAGACCTCTGTACCAACTTCACATACTTCATTTCACTTCATTCTCAAAACACCTGTTTGAGATATTATTTGCTAACAAGAAAGCAGGCTCAGAGAAACAGAATTTTTTCAGTCATAAGCTTATACACGACGGGGCTAGGGTTTGGGGACCTACATTTGTCAGTGAATCTTTTCTCTATCAAGTGATTCTCAGCAAGGGGCGATTTTGCCTGTCACTTTGGGAACATTGTTTGTTGTCACACCTGGAAAATGTCACTGGTATCTAGTGGGTAGAGACCAGGGATGCTGCTCAATATCCTATAAGGCACGGGACAGCCCGCACAACAAGGGATTATCTGGCCCCATATGCCAACAGCGGCAAGGTTGAGAAACCCTGCGCCAGAACATGCTCTTTGTTGAAAAGTAAATACTCAAAATTAATGCATCCACCAGGAAGCTAACTGGGCTGAAGAGAAGAAGCTTTAGGGTCTTGAGGTCATTTGTGATCCACTGGCATTAGGAGGAAAAAAAGTCTTCTCTGGCCCTGGCCAGTAGCTCAGTGGATAGGTGCCAGCCTGCGAACCCAAAGGTCAGTGGTTCAATTCTCAGCCAGGGCCACATACCCAGGTTGCAAGCCAGGTCTCCAGCCAGGTCCGTAGCTGGAGGCAAGTGAAAGACAACCATACATTGGTGTCTCTCTCCCTTTCTGCCTCCCTCCCTTCTCCTTTTTCTAAAAATAATAAGTAACATCTTAAAAAAAAAAAAAAAAAAGGCTTTTCTGTTTAATCTCTGACCTGCCTCCAATCTTATGATTTTTTCCTCTACTGTGTCCACCCATTTCCTTTTCCTAAGCAGACTCAAATTCAGTTTGGACAATGCAACCCAGAAAGCGCCATTATTTTTAGGTCTCTTTTCTAGTTAGAAGATGAAGTTCGTATAGAAGAAGCTTCAGGTTTCAAATCGACAACGTCTCTAGAATCTGGGAACTGAGCCAAAAATGTCACCTGCTGAAATTAACAACAAATAATGAGATTAATCACTGTGATAATCTTCCCAGGACATAACACACCTAAGAAAATTCTTGTTCAGTGTGCTGCCGATAAGAAATTGCTATTTCCTAACCTCAGCCCGTGTTCAGGAATGCCTCCCCATGAAGGAAAGCATTTAATATGTAACTTGTGTGACATAAACTGTCATCTGGGAAAATGTTAAGTATTTATCCTGGGGAAGTATTCTAATGGGGGAAACTTTTGTAACCGTATTAGAGAAGCTTCCCCCCACCCCCAACCTTTAAAAAAAATTAACACAATAAACTTTAAGGGAGGAGCCAAGTTAACTTTATCAGTATCTCTGGTAGCAGAGGTGTTAGAAAAGGGTGGGAATTAATGGTGAATTGTGTACAGTGAAGGATGACACAGAAATACTATTCCTAGCAAAGTGATTACTTTTGTTGCGTGCAAAATTGTGTGTGTGCATGTGTATACATTTTGTGTGTGTCTGTAGCCTTTGTCGAAAAGTGAAGCCCACTGCCCTGCAGATTGAAACATAGTTAATGAGGAGAGTGAAATAGAAATAAAATAATCCAGGAAAGACAAGGGAAGTGACTTTTTTTTTACGTGAGAGTTTCCTTTATCAGAGGTAGATTAATTGTTGTGCATTAGCAAACACCCAGGCAGACTATAATTTAGCCTCTGGGTGCTGGAGGAAAGTTACAAAGAGTGATGAGAGGATCTGGAGGCCCTTTAAAGATTTTATTCATTATTTTTAGAAATAAGGGCAGGGAGGGAGGAAGAAAGGGAGAGAGACATCAATGTATGGTTGCCTTTCAACTGCCTCCAGCTACGGACTTGGCTGGAGACCTGGTTTGCAACCTGGTTATGTGCCCTGGCTGGGAAATCGAACCAGTGACCTTTGGGTTCGCAGGCCAGCACCTTATCCACTGAGCCGCCAGCCAGGGTTTAGGCTCTAAATTCTAAGAGAGAAGTTAACTGTTGGGACTTGTCTCAGTGGAGAGGGGACCATGAGCCAGGGAAACATCTCAGTTGCTGTTGATAGCAGTCATGATCATTATTGGTTGAAAGTAAGTATAATATCTTGCAAAGGGCGGGAGACAAGTACCCAAGTCTTCTGATTGCCAGTTACATACTGCATGCCTTCCATTTTTTATTTAATTCTTTACTGTCTTAAAAACTAATTAATGTGGATAGGGTGGAAGTGGGATGGGAGAACTTTCAAGCAAAGGAAACACCAAGTGCAGTAGCCCTCTGCAGGGTGAATTTATGACCCCTGAAATAAAAAGAAGGCCCACGTGGCTTGAGAACAATTTGCAAGGAGTAGAGGGAGCAGAGGACGGGCATCCGTAGACCTTGTCTGTAATACAAAGTGAGAAGTTCAGGGCTTTTCCCTGCGTTCAATAGAAAGCCACTAGAGGGCTGTAAAAAAGAAGGCAATCTTACTTTTACAACAGCATGGATGGACCTGGAGAGTATTAGGCTAAATAAAAGTCACAGAAAGACAAATACCATAGGACCTCATTTATCTCTGGAATCTAACGAACATAATGAACTGACACAATAGAAACGGAGGCATAGATACGTGGAACAGACTGACAGCATTGGGGAGGGGTGGATAAAAGCAGGTGAAGGGATTAGCTGCAGAACATATATTCATGACCCATACACACATACAACAATGTGGTGACGGCCAGAGGGAAGGGGGACAGGGGCTGGGTGGAGGTGGGCTGAGGGGAGAAAATGGGGACATCTGTAATAGTGTCGATAATAAAAATGAAGTTAAAAAAGAACTCTGTACCAATTACGTTTTTAACAAAGGATTGGTAGATTATGTTGAAAAGATTTTATTGACTTATTTTTAGAGAGGGGAAGAGAGAAAAACATTGATCGATTACCTACCTTTTGCATGACCCCCCACCCAGGCATATGCCCTGACCTGGAATCGAACCAGCAACATTTCAGTTTGTGGAATGACACCCGACACCCTAAGCCGCACCCATCAGGCTACAAATTAAATTTTAAAATATCATTGGCAACTCCGTGGGAAAAGGGCTCTAAAAAGAGCAAGTAGGATGTTACTGCGATAGTTCAGATGAGAGATGATAATTCAGGTGAGAAGGGAGTGGATTTGGCATTTATTTTTGTGTTTTGGAGAGAGAATTGATAAGACTTGCTGAGGATTGGATGTTGCGGAGGTGAAAAGAGAAATCCAAAATAAATCCTAGGCTTTTGGCATGGGCAGCTAGGAGGATCGTAACGCCCTTTATTCAGCTGTGAAGACTGAAAGGAGGAGTAGATTTAGGAAAGGAGACAGAATTTAGGATACGGCTGTCAAGTTTGAGATGTCAGTTGTCTTAGTGGGGAAGTCACAGGGACAGACACATGTATGCCTGGAAGTCAGTCACCAGATTATGGATGTACTTAAAAGAAGGGGCAGGGTGAAGTTGGTTGGTGGGTCCCCAAGATTGAACCCTGGGCCATCCCACAGTAGGAAGTCTAGCCGGACAGCAGTGGGCAAAGGGAAAAAGGAGTGGTCAGACCACAGCATGCCTTTTTGTTTTGAATGGGATCTTAATGTGTCGGTTTTACATTTACCACTTAGTTGATTTTGGACACTTGCATTATTATTTATCAATATACTCTCAGATGCATCTAGTAAATGTCACAACCTTCCCAGCTCCACATTTTTCCTTGCCAAAACTATTGACAAAATCTTACATCTCCTTCTGTGTGTTGTAGAGGCTGGCCGGAATTCACTATTAACTGGGCCCAGAGGGAAGGCCAAGTCTGCCAATACATCTCTCGCTGGGCCTGTAAATATTTGTACAAGGTTCATTAACTATATTAAATTGCCTTGGATAAACCAGGTACTTGTAGGTAACTCTAATAACCACATGCAGAAAGTCTATTTTGTGCCTTATTTGCAATAAAATTTTAATTTTTCAGAGTCTTATATCAAAGCTTGCCCAAGCTCTCTTCTGGCGTTTGGTTCAATTCTGAGGTGGCTCTCTCTCTCTCTCTCTCTCTATTTTACTTTATTTATTTATTTAAGATTTTATTTATTATTTTTAGAGACAGGGGAAGGGAGGGAAGAAGAGAGGGAGAGAAACATCAATGTATGGTTGCCTTTCACCTGCCTCCAGCTACAGACCTGGCTGGAGACCTGTCTTGCAACCTGGTTATGTGCCCTGGCTAGAAATTGAACCAGTGACCTTTGGGGTTGTAGGCTGACACCTATTCACTGTGCCACCAGCCAGGGCCTTCTTTAAGTAAAAATATTGTGTTTATTTTTTTTGGAGAAGGGAAGGGAGGGGAAAAAGAGAGGGAGAGAAACATTGATGTGCAAGAGATACCTCACTGGATTGCCTCTCGCATGCCCCCAATGGGGGACCCAGCCCGTATCCCAGGCATGTGCACTGACTGCAAATCGAACCCATGATCTTTCAGTTCATAGGCCAGCACTCAATCTACTGAGCCACACCAGCCAGGGACCATTATTTTTTTAAAATAAATTTCCAATTTCTTATATTTTCTCTTCTCCTACTGGCATCCCTATGATACAAATGCTGGACCTCTTGAAGTTGTCCCAGAGGCTCCTTACACTATCCTCATGTTTTTGGATTCTTTTTTCTTCTTGTTGTTCTGATTGGTTGTTTTTGCTTCCTTATGTTCCAAATCATTGATTTGACTCTCAGCTTCATCCACTCTACTATTTCCCTGTATATTGTTCTTTATTTCAATTAGCGTATCCTTTGTTTCTGACTGGACTTATTATTATTTTTTTATGCTTTCGATGTCTTCACTAAGTTTCTTGAGCACCCTTAAAACCTTGTAAGTTCAGGTTTTAAACTCTTGAACTCTGCATTTGATAGATTGCTTCTCTCCATTTTGTTTAGTTCTTTTTCTAGAGTTTTGATCTGTTCTTTTATTTGAGTCATATATTTTTTTTTTGTCTCCTTATTTTGGTAGTTTCCCACTGTGTGTGTGGGTTTTTTTTTTTCTTTCTATGTATTAGGTAGAGCTCTGTGACTTCCTGTCTTGGTAGCATGGTCTAATGTAGTGTTTGTCTTCTAGGGTCCAGTGGCACAGCCTTCATTATCACCCAAGCTGGGTACTCAGGCTGTGGGCTGAGTACACTCTCCTCTTACAGCTGTGCCTTGGTTGCTGTTGGCAGGTCAATGGGAGGGATTTACGCAGGCCAGTCAGCTGCAAGGACTGGCTGTAACCACCGACCACCAACCTCCACCCTCTGTGGAGGATCCGCTGTGCAGGGCAGGGTGGTGGTGCTCGGATGTGGTGTGTAGCTGTCTGCTGGGTGCGCTGGCCCTGGGGTTTCCCGGGTGGTGCAGCCAAGGTCAGCCCCCACCTATGTTCTGCCTGGGCCACCCTGCCTGAGCTGTAAAGCAATCTGAGATGCTGCTACTTGTGCTGGGCTTGGAGATGCCCAGGCAAAGCCAAGCTGTGAATCTAGGCTGCCTGCTGCTAGTGCTGGGCCTGGGGCCTTCTAGAAGAGGTTTGGGGGCTGGGGAGTTCTCTAAGGCTGGCTGTTGCTTATTTGAGCAGAATCCGGAAGTTGGGAAGCAGAAGCCAAGTCCTGCCATTCGGATGGAAAACCCACTGTTAACAGCTGGGGTGGGTTCATAAGTTGGGTAGGACAGTCTCAGAAGATCCCAAGGGCAGGGCAATTAGTGTTAGCCAGGTTGATGGAGTCTCAGAAATGGCACCCACCTGCAGGCTCTGTGGCATTGTGGGGTATGTGTTCTGCCTGCCTTTCTGTTTGGAAGAAAGCTGTTCTCAAGCTCTTGCCTTGATGCTGGACACTTCAGCTCCACTCTGTAAGCCACTGGTGCCTTTCAAGCTGCTACCCCAGTGCTGGAGCTCAGGGGGAGTGAGTCTGAGTAAGTCCATGTGTGGGTTCTTTGACAGGAACTACTTGGGACTCAAAAATTTTCTTCCGCTGACTCAATCCCCACTGGTTTTGCAACCAGAAGTTATGGGAACTTATCTTTCTGGCCCTGAAACCCTGTCTTGAGGGAACAGGTATAGGGCTGGGACTCCTAACTCCTGATATATCCCTTCAGAATTTTAACCATCACATGTGGACATGTGACCAGTCCATTCTGCATTTCTGTCGCTCCTACCAGTCTGGATGGATGTGGATTCTTTAATTCCGTAGTTGTTGGATTTCCCATTCAGCCTGATTTCTGATGGTTTGAATGATGGTTGTTCTATAGTTTGGTTGTAATTTTGATGTGGCTGTGCGAGGAGGTGAGCCATGTTTACCATTCTGATCAGAAGTTCCACTTAGTGTAATTTTCTATTTCTAAATAATCAATCAGGAATTTTGTGTGTTTCCATAAATGAGATTCAGTCATTATAAGCGTCCTCTCTTTCTCTTTTTGGTGTTTTGTCAAATTATTTCTTTAACTCTACTTCATGTAATATTGCTAGTACTGCCCATGCTTAATTTTTTTAAGCAATAACTTGTATATTATGTAAATCTTTGAAAAGTTAATTTTTATTTATATATTATTTATATATATATAAATTGAGATATTTTTTACAATTTTTATGTGAAACAATTACATATGTGGAACAATTTATAACATGTATTTCTACAAGTTAAAGAATAATAATAAAAGAAAGACTCATGTAGCCACTGCTGACCTAAGAAAGAGTCTCACCAGCTCCTAGAAGTTATTTTTAAGTCTTTGTACTTCATCCACCCAAAAATCACTATCCTGAATTCTCAACTTTGTCCCATATTATGTGTACAATTCTTCCATGATGAAGGGTGTAGCTGTATAAACTTGTCTTTGCTGCCATATAATTTTCCATTGCACATATTTATTATCTGTCTTGCTATATGGAATGATTTTTTTTGTTAAGTTTGTAAAGGAGACATCTGTGATTTCTGAGAATAAATAGCCTTTTTATTTTGTTTTCTACCTGGACGGCTAGTTATTGGCCTTTTTTCTTTATCTTTGACATTCCATCTGCTAGCATATATTCAGATGAACCTTATTTTATTGAATTTGCATAGCACTTTTCATATTTGTCCCTTTATTTCTAAACCTGGTGAGTTTCTCCACCTTCTCCTTCGTCCAGCACAGGAAGCGAGAGATGCTCTGGTAGAGATGATGTGTCCCTCTTAAAGTCGTTCAGTCTCAGCATAGGAAACATTTTACATTTTCTTGAATTTAATGTCCTTAGAAATCTCATGATGTGTGAGGGGTAGGAAGAGAGGGGCCAAGTGAAGGCAGTCTCACATCTATCTGAAGGGCTCCTTCTGTGATTGTTGTGGCAACTGGAACAGGCAGGGGAGCTGTACGCCTCCAACTGCCATGGTGGCCTTCACCAAGAGCAAACCTCATAGCACTTTGCTCCATTCTCATGCCTTCTGGGCTGTGAACAAGCCTTGAGCATACTTTTGGCCACCTGCCTCTCCTTGAGAACTTCAGGACCCTCCACAAAATGATAGTCTTTCGAAGCTCGCTCTTCTTTGGTCTGTGTCACACTGAGGAACAGTATTTGTTCTCTTCTGTTCCAAAGGTCATTTCATCTGGAAATTACGAATAGAGTTAAATACATTGAGCTGGAAACGCTACCTATTTCACTTGTATAGACTTTCAAATTGAAAAGTGGGCCTCTTGTGCACCTGTGAGATCTCTTGTAGCCTGGTGTGAGGGCAGAGAGGGATAGACATCTTCCATTTTCCAATCCATACCTTGAGAAAATTGCAGCCCATTCAGCAGGTCACAAGGGAAACCACCTGAAGGTTTCTTGGAATTTATAGTCACCTGGGAGATACACATTTATTTCCAATGTTGAATTAGATCATCCTTTTTTTCTTAGCTTCTGGGTGACAGAAAGGGAAGCTGCCAAGAATATTATAGAAGAGACAAACACATGCAATGGGGAGTTGGAAGATGTCCTTAGTATTTTTTTCTTTCCAGAAATTGCTCCTAGTGTTGTTGTCCTTTGCTGTTAATGGGAGTCCTTCTATCTAATCCTTGAATCCTGAGACATGTGCCTTCTTATTCAATGTCACCTAAGGCTTTTTAGTAAGTGTTTGAAGGATGGAGCTATCTTGTGATCACATCAATACTTTTACTCTCTTAAGGGCCCAACAAATCAGAGATGTCTTCCCTTTTGAGATGTCTCTAATCATCGGGCCTGAAGTACCTAACACTCAACACGAAGATTTTTCCCTTTCTCCTGGGAAATGAATGGGAGTAGTGAACTGTGACTTTGTTTATTGTTCTTATGTGCACCTCTCTTTCCAGAGGAGATAAAGAAAACTCAATGAGGACGACATTCTTCTGAGAAGGGTCTTTTTGCTCTTCGCTGCGTATGTACACATCAGAGCAGCAGACCTGTCCATTCAGCAGGTCTAAGATGTCAGTGAATTAGGATGGAGAGTCTCCAGTTTATAATGCTGCTATTGGGAAGATAATCACATGGTGAGAACATTTCCTTTTGAGAGTTATCCTGTGGCATGGGGCATGGCTGTGGTCTGGGTGTCTTCTTCCTTTGGAGGACCGTGTTAGGGGAGGGAAAATGATCTTAGAGTTCTCCGATATTTGAAAAAAGTTTTCATCTCTAGCCAAGATCTGAAAATTGCACATACTACAATCAAGTGTTTCTTGGATAGAGAAAGGGACAGCAAAATAACTGATTCTTTTATGTTTCTTGAAGTCTTGAGAATCTCTTCTCTTTGCCTTTTAACGTCATTCAAGTGGGCCCAATGTAAGGATTAGACAATTCTCTAATTTAAAGAGGAATTATATTAGATGAATCTAATCTTATCAAATTTAGGTTTATAAAAGATATTAAGAGACAGAAACAGGCCACAAAGATTTGACACTCTTTTTAAATTTCCTTTCTTTTAGGCCCTAGCTGGTGGTTCAGTGAATAGGCACTGGCCTGCAAACCCAAAGGTCGCTGGTTCGATTCCCCAGTCAGGACACATAACCAGGTTGCAAGCCAGGTCTCCAGTCAGGTGTGTAGCTGGAGGCAGGTGAAAGGCAACCATACATTGATGTCTCTCTCCCTCTCTGCCTCCCTCCCTTCCCCTCCCTCTAAAAATAATAAATAAAATCTTAAAAAATATATATGTTCAAAATGTTTTCCTTTTTCTTATTGAATATAATACAAAGCAATATTCAACTCAAGCCACGTATGGCCCTGTGCAGAAGTGGGATTTTTCCATTGTTCAGATAACCCTAGAGCCATGAGCTGGGTGCAGGGTTGCTCACAGCAAAGCCTGGATGTGTAACCAGGGGCTGTGGGTGGGAGCAGAGCTGGTCGGATCCTTTTTTTTTTTTTTTTTTAATTTCTTTAAAATATTTTATTTATTATTTCCAGAGAGAGAGGAAGGGAGGGAGAGAGGCAGAGAAACATCACTGTATGGTTGCCTTTCACCTGCCTCCAGCCATGGACCTGGCTGGAGACCTGGCTTGCAACCTGGTTATGTACCCTGGCTGGGAATCAAACCAGTGATCTTTGGGTTCGCAGGTTGGCACCTTATCCACTGTGCTACCAGCCAGGGCTTTGGATCCTTTTTTATAACTTTTTCAATGGCAGACATTCTGGATCAGTGGTGTCAACCAATCATAGCTTCCTTAGTTATTTATTAACTCTGTGCCTCAGTTTCCTCCCCTATAAAATGGTGGTAAAATTAGAATGTACATTCTAGAGATGTTGTGAAAATTACAAGTTAATATTCTTAGAAGTTTTTGGGCCAGAGTAAGTACTTAAATTAATACCACATTCATAATATTATTACCTTATTTGAATCTCTGAGGAATAAGTTTCTCCCTATTCTTTAATGGAAGTGTTTAAAAACCAACTTCATTTCTAAGTGAAGATGACTTTTTTAAGATTAAAAAAATATATTTATTATTATTTTTAGAGATAGGGGAAGGGAGAGAGGCAGAGAGGGAGAGAGAGATCAGTGTATGGTTGCCTTTCACCTGCCTCCAGCTATGGACCTGGCTGGAGACCTTGCTTACAACCTGGTTATGTGCCCTGGCTGGGAATCAAACCAGCGACCTTTGGGTTCACAGGCTGGTGCTTATCCATTGTGTCACCAGCCAGAGCCTTAAGCGAAGATGACTTTTTAATGGGAAATTGAATATATCTTACATGTCTTTACAGCTATACAGTTTGTTTTCTGGATTGGGCTGCCCAAAGTCTTATATACTTTCCTTGAGAACAAGAGATAATACTCACAAAATCTCTTAATCCAATCCACTTCCCGTGGGAAGAAACACTGTTCATGGTGATGACAGTGGATATCAACTCCATCACGGACTCTTCCCTAGAGACTCTTGAAACATTTGTTTTATAACAAAGACGCCTTCCAGCAAGATTGACTACAAAAATAATTCTCTCTGCCATTGAATTGTACAATAAAATCAGAGATGTAATCACATGGGAAAATATCCCAACTGATTTGACAAAAATGCTTAGTCTTAGCAGGAGTAATTATGTGTGTGTTTTATTCTACAACCAAATTTTAAGTTCTTTAGTAGGTACCAGACTTATATTTCATAGTTCACAGTTAGCACAGTGCATGAAGATTCCCTTTTTTCTGCTTCTTCTCCAGCAGTTGTTATTTGTTGGTTTATTGATGGTAGCTTATACATTGCTAGTGGAATTGTAAATTGGTGCAGCCACTATGGAAGACAGTATAGAGGTTCCTTTAAAAATTAAAAATATAGCTACCAGGTGATCCAGTAATTTCTCTTCTTGAAATTTATCTAAAGAAAATAAAAACATTAATTAAAAAACATATATGTACTCCTGTGTTCATTGCAGCATGATTTACAGCAGCCGAGATATGAAAGCTACCCAAGTGTCCATTAATAAATGAGTGGAAAGCCCTGACGAGTGTGACTCCGTTGGCTGTGTGTCATCCTGCAAACCAAAGGGTCATCTGTTTGATCCCCAGCTGGGGCACTTGCCTGATTATGGACTTGGTCCCCAGTCAGAGTGTCTGCAAGAGGTGGCCGATTAATGCTTCTCTCCATCTCTTTCTCTAAAAATAAATAAATAAAATATTTTTTAAATGAGTGGAGTGGATAAGGCACAGGCCTGCAAACCCAAAGATGACTGATTTGATTCCCAGCCAGGGCACATAACAAGGTTGCAAACCAGGTCTCCAGCCAGGTCCATAGCTGGAGGCAGGTGAAAGGCAACCACACATTGATGTCTCTCTCCCTCTCTGCCTCTCTCCCTTCCCCTCTCTCTGAGAAATAATAAATAAAAATTTTTTTAATGAGTGGAGAAAGAAGTTGTGGTACATTTATACAATGGAATATTACTCAGCTATAAAAAGAATGAAACTGCCATTTGTGACAACATGGGTGGACCTGAACTAAGGAGGGAGGGCTTGCTGGTGGGAAGGGGGCTACTGGGTGGAAGAGAACAAAGGAGAAAAATACTGTATGATTCCGCTGAGATGTGAACTCTAAACAAAATAAAACAAATAAATAAACTAAACTAAACTAAACCAACAGACCCATTGCTATAGAGAACAAGTTAATGGCTGCCAAAGAGGAGGAGTGGAGATAATAAAAGTATTAGTGTAGAAACTTCAAATGTGGTGAGTGCAGTAAATGCTGACATGGATTGGCCAGGTTCTTATAAGAAGAACAAAATTTTTAGAAACTTTTAAAACAAGCCATGGAATTCTATTTGAAACCAATATTATTCAAAAAATCAGTATACGAAGAGATGAAAAGTGAAGTGCATAGATTAGACAGGAGGGGAGGGGAGGAACCTCACTCTCCCGGCCCTGAGGATACCCTTCGTGCTTTCAGGGCACAGCAATAAAGCTCCTGAGAAGCCATGGTCCTCTGTGATTTAAGACGAAGCTTCTGGAGCTAGGACACCAAGTGATGTAATCAAGTCTGTACAGCTAATGATGGCAAAGGTAGGACCAGAACCTGGGCCTTGAACTGTCTGGAAGATTCCAAGGTCTCCTCTCTGCACAGTCTGTATAACAGGAATTTCTCCTATTCTGATTTACACCGGAATATTAGTAGAACTGAGCCTGGATCAGCTTTTAAAATTTCCTGTAAGGAACTTGGATACAATACCACAACTCACCAGTAGATGTCACCATATGCCATTTTATTGTGCGTGTATGCTCCTGACTGAATAGTACTTGAATTTTTCAATTCTGGGTCTTTACATTCCTGGGAATCACTGTATCTATGAGAAGTCAGGGGGCTGGTAGGGTGGACAAGAGAGCTATGATCATTTCAAAAACTGTTTTAATAATGATAAAAAAAGGTTTTGAAGTTATTTGAATGGATATAATGGCAAAGCTCTTAGTTGAAATTCATTAAAAAAAAAAAAAAATCCAGGTACTTCTTAAATTGAATTCCCAGGATGAGAAGTAGTGTTAGTGAGGTTTTGGGAAGCCTAAACTTTTCAGTCAGCAAAGCCCTCTTCTTTGCTTCACAGAGAGGGCTTTAAATGGTTAAAGTGCAGGAGATGGGAAGTTGAACAGAAGTTTGAATGCTGACCAGGTGGTCAGCTATGATCTTGACTACATTACTTAACCTCTTCCAGCCTTGGTTTCTTCAACTGCAACATAACAACACTGACCATGTGATGTGAGAATGAAATGAGAAGACATATGAAAACACCAAGATTAACTGTCATTATTAGCTATAATTATTTCACTTTATAAAAGTGTTTTTTGTAGCTAAAATAGTTTGAAAACTATTGAGTAGTCCAAGCTGTAATCTTAAAGATGTGGGAATCAGGACTTAAGAGGCTAAGTGATTTGGTTCTTTGGTTATATTTCACAATCTCATAACACGATATCATTATGTAAAACAAGCCATGTCCATGTTAATCTTTTCCAGGTGTGTCCCTCCCCACTTGGGGAAAATTGATATGCCATCATTTGAATTATAAAACTGATTAAATGCAAATAATTAGGATGATTTAATATGGCAAATAATTTCATTTATTTTAAAATTTAATTTTTATTTGTTCTGTTTATTACAGTAATTCAGAACAAGTTTGTAAACTTTTAACAAATGTGCTCATGTAATGATTCTGTTAATGCAGTGAAAACATTGTCTAGTAGATAAATATAGGTGATTTCATAACTTTTCAGCCACAGGTTTAATGCTTTACTTCACAGGTGGCAAACATAAGGCCCGTGGGCCAAATCCAGCCCTCCACCTTGTTTTATCTATCCCGGAACTCTGTTTCTTCCTGTGGTTAAGGAGTGGTTACATATATACAGTCATAAAATTACACTCGGCCCTTTGAAGGCAACCAGAAGGCTGATGTGCCTCCCCGCACACACCTCCCCCCCCGACCGGCCCTGCCTTGACTATGAGTTTGGCACCCTTGCACTTGATTTACTGAGTAGGCAAATATTTTGGTTGGGAACTTTTGTATTTGCGGTGTCAGCTGCTAAATGGAAGCATTAGTAAAATGGGAATTTATGGATCTGTGACTTTATCAGATTGGTTACTTTCATAATTATTATTATTTTTAACTTTATTTTTGTTGTTGACACTATTACAGATGTCCCTCTCCTCCCCCCGCCCTTTGCCCACCTCTGCTCAACCTCCAACACCCTGTTCCCTCTGGTGATCCCCAGGCTGTTGTGTGTATCTTTGGGTTACACCTACATTTCATATAATAAGGGCTTGGGGATGATGAACTTCTTTAGCTTTACCTTGTCTGGAAAGCATTTTATCTGCTTTTCCATTCTAAGTGATAACTTTGCTGGATAGAGTAATCTTGGTTGTAGGTCCTTGCTTTTCATTACTTTGAATACATCTTACTAGGTCTTGCCTGAAAAGTTTCTTTTGATAAAACAGCTGATAGTCTTAAAGGAACACCTTTGTAGGTAACTCTTTTTTTTTCCTCTTGCTGCTTTTAAGATTCTCTCTTTCTCTTTAACCTTTGGCATTTTAATTATGATGTGTCTTGGTGTGGTCCTCCTTGGGTCTAGCTTGTTTAGGACTCTCTGTACTTCCTGGACTTGTATGTCTATTTCATTCATCAAATTAGGGAGGTTTTCTTTCATTGTTTTTTCACATAAGTTTTCAGTTTCTTGCTCTTCCTCTCCTTCTGGTACACCTATGATTTGGATATTGGTATGCTTAAAGTCACCCCACAGGTTCCTACACCTCTCCTTGTTTTTTCAATTCTTGTTTTTTTCATTTTGTACAGGTCGATTTTTTTTTTTCCTTATGTTCCAAATCATTGATTTGAACCTTTGTTTCCTTCTTTTTATCCTTGGTTTTGTGTGGATTTTTCTTCATTTTGCATAGCCTTGCCCTCATGTCTTCCTTTCTACATTTGTTGTATTTAAGCATATCTGTCAAGCCTGTCAGCATCTTAATCACCAGCATTTTGAAGTCTGCATCTGTTAGGTTGTCTATTTCTTTGTTGCTCAGTTCTCCCACTGGCACCTTGATCTGCTCCCTCTTTTGGCCATACTTCTCTGTCTCCTCTGCTTGACAGTTTTCTGTGTTTGCCTGTGTCTTAGATAGTTCTGCCGCACTTGTTAAATTGTAAGGGGTAGAGCCTTAGGAATTCATCAGTGTGGGGTGTGGTCTGGCCCCAGGATTGCTTCCCAGGTTTAAATGTATGACTGCACTTTTCACCACAGTCTCAGTCCCCAAGCCACTGCCACAGCTGCTGGCTCTATTTTTCCCAGGGCTGGAACTGTGGGCTGTGCAGTCTGGTCCCAGGATCATTTCCCAGGTTTAAATGTATGACTACGCTTCTCACTGCGGCCTCAGCTCAGGTGCTGCCACTGATGCTCTCCTCCCGTGTTCCACCCCTCCACCTGTCTGGCTGAGGATTTCTTTACTTTTTCATCTGTTGCACTTCCACATAGTTTGATTTTCTGAAATGTCTGTGTTGTTCTTATTTAGTTTTGAGATAGATGTAAATTTCTTCTAGTTGTGAGGGAGATGCAGTGTGTCTACCTATGCCTCCATCTTGACTAGAAATCACTGAACATGTTTTGACAGTGGAGCTACCCTATCAAAAGCTACAAAAAAACAAAGTGATATTATCATGAATGCTATTACACTTTATTTCCATTGTTGTTTATTTTAATTTTTTATTATTTTGTTATTTTAAAAAGATTTTATTTATTGTTTTTCAGAGAGAGGGGAAGGGAGAGAGACAGAGAGGGAGAGAGACATCAATGTATGGTTGCCTTTCACCCGCCTCCAGCCACAGACCTGGCTGGAGACCTGGCTTGCAACCTGGTTATGTGCCCTGGCTGGGAATCGAACCAGCGACCTTTGGGGTCACAACCAGCACCTATCCACTGAGCCACCAGCCAGGGCTTATTTCCATTTTTAGCAAACATATTTTTACTAGCAGATTTTTTAACGTTTTGAATTATATTTTTCTTTAGCTCTTAATTAAAATGTGTTGGGTCCCTTGAACACAGGCATCAATTCACAAATGTCCTGCTTTGACTATAGGGAAAAATCTGCCTAGAATGAAAACAAAAAAACAAACAAACAAACACCAAACAAAAAAAAAAAACCCGCCACCCATTAATGATCCACAAAGAGAATAATCCACATCACCAAATGGAATTAAATGAGAATTGATTTTAATCAATCTTAATCAGGTATCTTCAAATCAGGTATTTTTACTGAATTGATTAACCTGGTCTAAACTCTCCCAGGCTGAGAGAATTATCCAGTGTTGGGTGCCCAGCCAGACTGCTCCTGTGGTCTTCGGCTTCTGTCTCCAACAGAGGGGAGATTTTGCATGATCACCATTTATGAATTAAATGCTTTCCATGCAGGATGTATTGACTATTAAAACAGCATCTGACCCTGAGTTAATAATCTTTTCTTCAGAGACAGACAAGGATGGTGGGTGGTCAGGGAGGTTGGTCAGATTCAGGTGCTCTTGAGTTATTATTTCAAGTTGACACATACCATGTTAGTTTCTGCTGGAATCTGAGCTGATGGGTTTGCTACCGAGACTGTCCTAATATTCACATACCTCTCCCAGCATGACATGCTTCCCAAGTCCCTTTCTGTTCTTAGGCTTTCTTTTATTCTGCAATGGGAGTCTGCAAACTTCAGTCACCCATCAACCCTGATCCTGGGGGTCTCAGCCCTTCTCATCCAGCCAGCAAGGACAGCAAATAGTGTGCAGTTGTACTCTTTTATTCTCTTTTAAAAGAAATATGATATTGTTTGGGGATAAATGGCTCCATGGCCTGGGCCTAAGTGCTAATTCCTTTGACCGATTGAACTCTTCCCTTCCACCTTCCTCCTCTTCCCAGCCCCACTTCATATGAGAACCATTCCAGTAAGAACCTTCTACAGCCTGTGGATTCTTAGTGTAGTCCCTCCACTGAATAACTACACTTTTATCTGACACTTGTCTCCTCCTAAATTCACAAGAAATCGAGAACTTAACTAATTACATCTGTAAAGGCCCTATTTTCAAATAAGGACACATCCTGAGCTTCTAGGTTGACATGAATTTGGGGGAACACTATTCAACCCATTACACCCTCCCACCAGAATATGTACATTCTCTAACTATATTATCTTAACCTAACAACATACTGCTCTTTATGTACTTTATGTAAACAAATGGCTGACAGGTATTTTTGCAACACTAAACCTCAAGGGACCTCTGGCCATGTTTCATCTCCTTGAACAACCATAAGGATCATAACTAATCTCAAAAAACTCCAGAGAAATGTAGTTACGCAGTGGGTGGGGACGGAGTTGCAGCAGAAATGGGGAGGCAGAGTCATTATTCCAGGCCAGCAGGAGAGCCAGTACCTGGGACTGTGTGTCCCAGTCACAAAGAAGCTGGCCTCAGACTCGTATAGCACCCTCTGTCCTAAGTACTTAATTCCCATGCTGTCAATATCTCTGTTGGGGGCTGCCCACCCACCATCCCCTCAAAGGCACCAATCTTTCATCATGGCCCGAAGGACAGTCTCGTGGGAAGAGCCTGACCAGGCAGAAGCGAACCTCTAAGACAGCCCTCTGAGCCCATATGCAATCGGGCTTCTCGGGTACGAAGCTGTCCTCCCACAGCAGATGGAATCTCAGTGAGCTTGGTCATGGAACCCTTGTGGGCCCCGGAGAAGCCACTCTCTGCCCTGCCCAGAGATGTTAACATAATGGCCTGGGAATCTGGGTCATCGATGGGCAAGTCCCTACAGGTTGGAAACCAGTGTCAGGAGAGCTGGCCTGGCTATAAGAAAGCCCAGAGCTCTTCAGGGGACTGAGACCCACTATTATGTCACACCCCATTTCCAGGCCTACACAGAAACCTTTTCTCTGGAGGCAGCAGCGCCTGAGAAGAGAAAGACACTTAGGAGTCACCTTGGCTCTGGACCCCACTCGGTGGTCTGACTATGGTAGTCACATAGTCCTCACGTCCCTGGGCTGTGGAGCATCTCGGGGTCCCCTTTGACTGCCTCTGAAGTGGGGCAGCCAGTGCTGCAGATGACCTGGGATCACTGTTCATAGAATGCTTACCCCCCGTCTGCGGGACAGCCTGGACCAGGGTTCCCCAGGACCATGGCCAGTGAATCCAAATGGACAAGGAGGTTCAAAAGGAAGACAGGTGCTCAAATGAGTGACTAGAGCCAAGAGCACAGGATGCTTCAGGGTTCTGCTGGGAATGGGGAGGAAAAGCCCTTTGCTGCCTAGGCTCTGAAGAAATGCATGAATGTCTTTCTTTCATCCACCCACCCAAGCTTTCTTCCCTACCTGCTTACATATTCACGAATGAAGGGCACCCAGTTGATGCCCTGAGAACATTTCAGCACAAGTGGCTGCAGCAGCATCTGGGCCAGAGAAAGAGCAGCCATTCCAATCTGGCCGCACCCACCAGCCCCACCCAGCCCCACCCAGACCCACAGACACAGCAGCCAAGACACCATCCACCATCCACCAGGCACCTGACTGCCCCTGCCATGGCCTGGTCTCCTTCCTCACAGCATGGAAGAGTCCAGCTAAGGAAAGTGTGACCCCACGCCAAGGGCCCCAAACCCCCAGCTAGGGGCAGTTCACAAAAGCAGGGTGTTATCACTATTTCTCATCGTACAGATGAGGAATCTAAGGTGCAGGGAGAAAAGGGCCTGGTCCAGAGTCACACAAAGTCCAGATTGACCTAGGACCCTGGAAGGAAAGAGAGGGAAGGAAGGAGAGAACAAAGGGAAAAGGAAGGGAGATAAAAGGAGAAACTTGGAGCTTGGCTGGCACGGGGCAGCAAGAGTGGGGAGATGCCCAGCTGCTCCTTCTGGCCTTCCTCTGTCTCCAGGTCTGGGGTGGGGTGCTCAGGGAGCCACCCCCTCCCCATCTTCTCCCTGGGGCTGGTGGCAAGATCTGGGAACACTTCCCCACTGCAGTGGTTGCAGTGAAATGGTTGCAGTCCTTCAGGAGGCTGCCAGTCTCCCGTTGAAAATACCATTTGATAAAGAAGTTAAGAACATCATCTGGTCCTCCCACAGAAGGCTTGCTATTAGGGTGCCCCGAAGAGAGGAACATTCAGCGACCATCATGGTGACCAATCCTCAATACCAGGCTCAAGTGAGTTTCCTGGGTCCCAGCTACTCTCTGCACATCAGCAATCTGACCTAGAAGGACTCGGGGCCTTACCAAGCTCAAGTCAACCATGCAGCGTTACAACAATTCATATCTACCGTGAGTTTTGTTTGGAAACTGCAAATCTGCTTTTTCTGGTTTTCCCAGCTCTGAGTCCCTTGGGCTTCCTATGCAAAGGTTGGGGGGAGGGGGGTCTCAGGGCTTGGGATCATGACTTGAAAGGCTGTGACTTGAATGCAGACTGCCACCACAGGTAGAGTGACCTGAAGCAACATGGCACTGGGGCATGCAAGCTGTTCCTATGGAGGTGCCCGACATAGACCAACACGGAGAGGTCAGGGGTTCTGTGTGTAGAGGTCTAAGAGACTTTGTCTCCCAGTGAGATTTCACATGGGGATGGGAGAAGGGTGGATACCACCTCTATTTTTGAGGGTTTTTTAAATCCTTCTGTGTGATGTGAGGGTTACTAATCAGTGACTCCTCTCTACTTGAATGCAAGTTTCTTCTTAGTGCCTGTGACACTAATTTTCTAGCTTGAATCTTGCTGAGACACTGATTAAACTATAAATGTCCCGGAGAGGATGACGGTATGTGTTGGAATCAAGGAGGTAGAATGGGGTTTGGAGGAAGGCGGGGTGCCAAAGTGAGAGAGAGAGGCAAGGTACAGCAGGGAGGTAGAAGATGCTACCGGCAGCTCTGGCTGCCTCAGCAGCTGCCCCCCGGGGACGCCAGGCTCTATGGGCTGAGTTTTGTTGGTTTTTGCTTATTTGTTGTTTGGGTAGAGGAGCTCTCAGAACACAACACCTGTACTGCAGTTTTGAGGAACTTAGGAAAACAGACCCAATCCACTACCTAGAGGCCTTTTGTGGGGCTCCTTCATTGAGGGCAGCTGTCACAGCCTCACATCACTGTGCACTTTGAGGCCTCTGGCCGAGGTCCCGTAATATGTCCCTGAGATGCTCTGTTGAGAACGCAGGCCTGAATGTGACCTATAACAGGATATTCTTGGGGGGATGGTGGTGGGAGGCTGTGTCCTCAACGAATCCCGAATCCCGGGAGCCCCAGGAACAATAGCTTCTCCTACACCTGCAGGGCAACAACCCACCAGCAATATCAGCTCCTGTCTCATCCCTGCTGGGTCCTTCAATGCAGGTACCACAACCCCAAGAGGACCCTGAGCTAGGGCAGGGACTGAAGGCCATCACCTTCCTCCCTCAGTTCTTCCCAAGAGAATACATGGAATCTACAACTTGACTCCCTCCCATGGAGATCGGACCCCTGGTTTGGGCGGCAGGGGCTCTTTTTCCTAGAGCTGTCAACTTGCCAAATATTTTCTCCCACCCAGCTTGAGCTTGCTCCCTAGATCTCATTTACTGAGCTTCTGTGAACAGAATTAGTATTTCCAGGGACATTTGCACAGGAACATCCACTGACCGAACTTGAGACCCCTCTGCGGGATTTGGGGTAGCTTTCTACGCACCACCTCTTCCTCTGGTGAGCCTCTCCCTGCTTTCTTCTTCTGTTCCAGATCCTGGCTACCCTTTAGGGAAGACCTCAGCTCCCTCCTGCCTCCTGCCCAAGGCATTCCTTTTCCCTCTCCTGGTACCTCTGGCCATGGGGCTGTGGTTCATTCAAACCCAGAAAACTGCAAGTCGCCAAGGATGAGAAAACTCAGGAGAAACAGAATGAGACTAAGAAAGAGAAGCCTGGCTCTAGTCTGGCCTGATTGCCTCTTGGGAACCCCTGTCCTGATCACTGTTTCCTCCCAGCTCCCAGGAAAGCCCCTCTCTCTTCCCCAGGCCCTCCTTGTCCCAGGGCCGAGGGTGGATGTTCAAAGGGCCTTCTCTCACAGAGAAGATTGTCTGGCAATCGAGTTGAATTAGGTGGCCATCATGCTGGAAAAGCTGTGGTTGGTCCCTCACTCGATGACTCTGGCAAGCCTTCCTCTCTGCTTTTCTTCCACTCCAAGTGCCTTCTCTAAACCCTCTTTCCTCTCCAGATTCCCCCTTTAAGCCTTCCTTTCAAGCCCACGTTCTTTCTTGAGCCTGGCTTTGGGAATAGAAGTGAGTCTCCACACTGTGGTGTTGGTGTGTTATTATTCACCACCCATCACCTTCCCCATTAACATACAGCATTTTCACACTTTAAATGAGTCAAGTGAAAGATTTCTGCTAACCTAAGTAATCTGTGGCTCTTCAAGGAGTGCACTGCAGGCATTGATCACCCTACAGGAGTGGTGGTGATCCTGCTAAGATCTGCTCTCAGCCCTCCTTGCACCTGGGCTGACAAGTTCACTCAAAACTACTCCCATGTACCCCACCCAGGCTAGAGGCTGTGCCGTCAGGGAGACAGGCACCGTCTTAGTGCTGTTCTGCTTTGGGTCTGAGCCTGGAACCTTTCAGTCTTCTCCCTGATGCCAGATTCTCTGGACCTCTGGGTCATAGTGATAATTTGGCTGGATCAATAGCTGAGGACGGGACCCTCACCTTGGTTTGTGGTTGGTATTACTGTCCTATCTGTCCTTTCTCTATAGATTTCCGTAACTCATAGCTCTCTGGATTCTTATCCTAGGTTAATACCTACCTCTTACACACACAGCACCTCTCTCAGGCAAAGACCCTTAAGTTTATGTTCCTGTTCTTCCCTGAACCCAATGAGCAGCCTGAACTCCTCAGCCAGGACTGACCTGCCACTGCTTACACCTTGGTCATCCTCCCAAAATCAGATCTTGTGAAGCTGCCATGAGGTAGCGAAACTGGGGAGAGACTTGGAAGTCACCCGTGTGACAGGGCTTGGGTAGGTAATGAGTGAATTGGAGGAGGTGGTGTAGAATTCAGTAGAGGGAATGCTGGGTGAGAGCTCGGGAGATCTGGGTTCTGCTCTGCTGCCCCTCTCTAGCTTAGGACACCGTGTTCAGGAAACATTCATTGGGATATAGTGTAACCCACAAGGAACACACACTTGGAAGGAGAGGAAGGCATTGGTACAGATGATTGCAGCTCTTACAGAGATGTGGCTAAGAGGGTACTTGGCTCCCACAGAGGCGGGAGCAGCTGGTGCCCCTGGGGAATTTCAGAAGAGGAGTCTGAGAAGTTGGGAGGCGGCCTTGTGGCAGAATGTGGAGCCGAGATTTCTCGGGATGTCGCCTTCCCCTCTCAGTGAGGAAAAGGATGCTGACCTCCAAAGTGTCTTCCAAGACAAGGAATGCTAGGCTGTGAAGAGACTTTGAGATGCATTGAGGAATGGTGGAGACCAAAGACATTGCTTCTGGGGAAATAAGACACATGTGCCAGGCACTAAAACACCCAGGAGGAGGGCTCTGAGCAGCATAGACCATGGGCAGAAGCTAAGGGCCAGGCTTCCTGGGCTAGAAACTAAGCAGGACCAGGAGGTAAGCAGGGACATCCTGCCTAGGTTTATGTACAGCAGGGGGAGCCCCTTGGGGCTTGGGAAGGAGGTGGTAAGGGTGGGAAACCAGTTTCCAACGAATCCCTACAACCAGCAACAGATCCACTCCACTTTCTGATGTCTTTTTTTTTTTTTTTTTTTTTTTTTTTTTTTAAGATTTTATTATTTTAAGAGAGACATTAATGTGTGATTGCCTTTCATCTGCCTCCAGCTATGGACCTGGCTGGAGACCTGGCTTACAACCCGGTTATGTGCCCTGGCTGGGGAATCGAACCAGCAACCTTTGGGCTCGCAGGCCGGCACCTTATCCACTGTGCCAACAGCCAGGGCCACTCTCTGATGTCTTGAGCCTTCATTCGGCTCACACAGAAAGCTTGTTCCTTATGTGTCTCAGAGTCAGGCACGTAAAAAGTCAATGAAGGAATGAATGGTCCCTGCACAGCTGGCCCAGGGCTCTCCCCAGAATTTGTCCAAGTCCCTTCTTCTCTCCTGCAGCCTCTGAACAGAGGAAAGCAAGGGTGCCTGGAGGAGGGAAACTGAGACCCTCAACAAAGTAGAATATAAGCTCAGAGAGGCCCAGGCTTCTTTTGAAGGAAGGAAGCCAGCGTATCCATTACCTGTACAGTTTGCAAAGTTTGCTCACTCTTTGAAACAGGTGAAAGCAAACCTACAAGTGTCAGGTGCTGAACTAGCACTGGAGAGGAAGAAAAGACACTGCCTTCAAGGAACTTTGTGGGGTGTGTAAAGATAATTACAGTAAAGTGTGACCAGGGCTTTGGGTGAAAGTGGAGGAGGGTGTGGTGAGCCAGGCCTGGAACATCCTGGAGGGAAGGGCTCAGCAGAATGCAGGGAGTCCAGGGGAAGGAAAAAAAGGACATCATAGGTAGACAGCAAATAAGGGGGTAGACACAACAGTGAAAGAGCACAGTGAATCCTAGGAACTATGAGGCCACACGTTGCATGTGACAAAGGGGTGGGTGGCAAATGAGTCTGGAGAGGTGGGCTGGGCTCCTCTGAGAGACCAACGGGGGAAATTCAAGGATGAACAAGACAGGCTCCACGTATTCATGGAGCCAGAGTCTCAATGGGACAGAAGGCAGGCATACCGACAGTTACTTAACAATTTGGGAGAAACCATATTTTTTTTCTCATCAACCCACAGGACTAGTGCTCCTGGGCAAGTGCTCATCTAAGTTCCTGTAATTGATGGCCTTTTCTGATCTTTTTGTCAGCAAGCTGAAGACACATACGTGAGCAGGGCTGTCTGTTACTTTGGTTAGGTAGAATCCCAGCTGGTTAGATAAACTTTATGAGAAAGTAATGATTGATTATGGGTTGAGGACAACCTAAGGAAAATCTTTAGTTTTCAGCTTCAGGGACAAGAGTTTTGTTTTTTTTTAAATTTTTGTTTGTTTATTTTTTTTCCACCTTTTCCAATATTTCCAGCATGGTAAGGGAACAAGTTACAGGTCTAGGCTTCTTTTCTTAACAAAAAGCCAACAAGATACACCTGAATCATAGCAAAATGCAATAATACTAAAACATAAGATAAGCTCCCAGAAAAAAAATGACAATATCATAAACTGTTAAAAATTGAAAATCAGTTAAACCTCAACTTTACAAAGTTATTTAAATGGTTAAGTGAGATTAGCTTATCTTCAACAAAACACTGGTGACAGCAGATAATGAAACCCTGGCTCCGACTGGTGTGGCTCAGTTGGTTGGGTGTCCTCCTGCAAAGTGAAAGGTCGAAATGTCACCCAGTCAGGGTACATGGCTGGGTTCCAAGTCTGGTGCATGCAAGAGGCAGCTGATCAATGTTTCTCTCTCACATCAACATTTCTTTTCCTCTCTCCTTCCCTTCCCAGCTGTCTAAAAATAAATAAATAAAATCTAAAAAAGAAAAAAAAAAAAAAAGAAGGAAAGAAGCCTGTGGACCAGAGATGTAGTCCATTACATGGTGGGGCAGGGAGCTCTTTCCTGCTGGTTGGTGAGGATGCAAGAGGAAAAGTTGCTTCACCATCTTTCCTAGGCATTCCTGTGCTTTCGTGTGCTCCTGTTTTCATTACGGTCTGTTAGTTCAATCTGTTAAGTAATGCTGAAAGCTGCCCCTCTGGGAGCATTTGCTGGTGGGAGAGACTCCGCCACTGCTCCTACTCTCCCTCATCCTCTGGTTCTCCCTCCACATTTCCACCCCAGGCACCCAGATGTTTAGACCTGGGATAACTTTCCAGCAGCAACTCCCCTTACAGGTGGAATGGTGATAGGTGATGAGCTTCCTGGCCCAGGATGTGGTCAGATGGGGCTGGCTGATCACCTGGAGGATGAGGCAGGAACACTGCTAAGAACAGGGGTTAGACCCATCCTGTACGTTGGCGCCACTATTCCATGAAACAGACGCCTGGTCCACTAAGTTTGAATGCTAGGAGTTCAGCTTGGGGTGTGATCAAGTGGCATGGCCACAACGCATCCATAGGTAAGGCAGCACCAAGGTAAAGAAGTAGAAGACTCCGAGATGCAGGCATGCAAAGATATCTTTGTGCCTGAGGTTGAAGTGTCCCCGGGGCTGGGTTGATGAAGTCCAGGTTAGGTCTGAATCGGGCTTCAGCTCTGCCATGTCCTGGATGGGACGTGTTGGGTAAGTTATTTCACCTCGTTTGCTGTACGTAGGTCTTCTCATTAGTCTCCTGAACCAAACCTTCTCCACAGGGTTTCCGCGCAGGTTACACAAGCTATAAAGCATGGAGTCCAGAGCCTGGCACCTGCAGGGATTCAGTAAACGATCACATTTCATTTCTCCCCTTTCAAGCTCCCATGTCAGAATGTCTCTCCTTTCTCCCACTCTGGGCCAGTTTCTCTGGATGGTTGGCGCCCGGCGACGCGGCGGAGCGGACTCGGCAACCTCAGCGGGGCGCAGGCTTCCCTCCGCGCACTGAGGTGAGCGCCGGGGCAGGATCTGGGAGCTAGCCAGCGCAGACAGGTATTTCCAGTCCGACGGGAGAACAACTGGGCGGGGATGGGGATGGGGCTGGGGCTGAGGGAGGCGATCGGGGGAGCCCGGGAGTAAGGTGGATCCCCTGGGAGGAGGGAGGGGAGCCCGCTCCCCGCCGGGTACTCCTGCTCCAGGCTCGGGTTTCAACCCTGGCTGCCGCTTCTGGGGCTGTCGAAGCCGTTTAGGGGAGACAGGGGTGGGGAAGCGAGAGCGCAGCGGAAGGAGGGCGTTCGCGGAGCAGGAGGAAGGCCGGCTCCAGCGACTCCCGCGATCTGCAGCCGCGACCCGCCGCCCCACCGGCCGCTCCGCGCCTAGTCGCACCGCTCTCCACCAGAGGGCGACCTGCGTACGCGCAGCCGAGTCCGGGGCGTGGGAACTACAAGTCCCAGGCCGCCCGGGGGTCGCACCGCCCCCGCCCCCCAGCCCCTATTGGCCGCCGCGGGCGAGGATTGGCGGTCTCCAGGGCGACGGGAGGCGCTCGGGGCGTCTGAGGTAGGAGGCGGTCCGCCCCCTATTGTGTAGCGAGTGGAGGGAGCCCGGCGGCTGGGAGCAGGTGAGGGCGTGAGCGTGCGGGAGGATGGAGTGGGAGTGCCGTCTGCGGGCTAGAGAAAGGTGCGGGGCTCAGGGGGACCGGAGACAGCGGGCGACTCTTGCAGAGAAGTGGAATTCTCCGGGGCGCGGAACTAGGGGAGTTCTGGGAAGCGAAGTGGAATTCTTGGAGGGTGGGTGTTCCCTGGGAACTGGAGGGCTTCTGGAGGTAATGCGCGCGGGGGCGCGGGGCGTGTGTAGGTGGGTGCAGGGGATGGCTCGTTATGGGTTCCAAAAGCGAGGAGGCGTCCCGGGGGTCTGGAGAATGCGAGGGTGAAGGGGATTGGGGGTGGGGCAGGAGGATTCTAGGGAGGGAAATTCCAGGGAGTAAGTGGGTGGGTACGTGGGTGGGTGGAGAATCTGGAGGAGACGCATTTGAAGCGCGGAGGACCTGAGACAGTTGGAGGTCGGGCTCGGAAAATGGGCATTTGGGAGGTGGGGCTATGAAAAGTAGAGATACCTGGAATGGGGATACTGGGAGAACGAAGGAGTGCAGGGGGTGGAAACCAGGCAGGTGAGGACATGCCGGGGGACGGAGGAGTTGGACATTTTTTCAGGAAAAGCAGAGGCACTCTGGGGAAACCGGATTTGCTAAGGTCGTCAGAAAGCCGAGCCAGCAGGGAACTGGGGATTCCCCTAGGCTTGGGAAGAAGTTTGTTGGAGAAGTACGGGAGAGCTGGCTCCGGGCAGTGGGAAGCCAGGGGAGAATTTTCCCATGAGCTGTCTGGACACACAGGGCCGCTAAGTAGAGGCAGGGGTCAGACTGAGGGACTTGGGGATGGTTCATAGCCAGTTGGGAACTGTGAGGCCAAGAGTGGGGTGAGGGTGCAGAGCAGAGTCCCCATGGATTTGCCAGGCCCAAGGCGGCATCCCACCCACAGCCACGACCCTCCATTCCCAGGGCTTTGGTGGGGACTTCTAGGGCTGGAGCAGGGAGATGGTGCAGATCCTAGGCGGGATATTGGAGGGTAGCAAGTGGCAGAAACTGGGGTGAGGCATCTGGGACAGGGCGTCTGGTGGAAGGAGGCTGTGGCAGTGTCATGACGAGGAGATCACACCAGCTGCCAGCCCAGGGACCTTCCCAGACCTGGGGGTGCTGCCTGGGCTCCTAATGGTGGGGGAGGCAGCTCCCCCTTTCCCAGCTGCCCTACTCACTCACTGCTAAGGCAGTATTCGGAGACTGAATAGAGAAAGAGGTTCTGGTCCCCAGCCTCAATGATTCACAGGGGTCAGGGAAACGGAGAAGCAAATAGTGTGGGGGTCCCTTGGGGACCACTGTCAGGAGGTTCTAATTCATGCTTTGCCCCTGACTGGCTCTGAGAGTTTGGGTCCCTATTTGTCACCATGGTGGTGGAGACAATACTAGTTCTATCTCCTACCTGCCACCTTTTTGTTAGAATCAGGATTAAGGAAAGTGAAGGTAGAGGAGGCTGGGCTGTGAGGGCTCTTCCATCT
>PVIW01000737.1:255329-406313 GCA_004026585.1 Noctilio leporinus
CCCCCCACCCCCACCGCAGCACTCCCTCATTCTTCTATGGCTTTCTTCCCAGGCCATATTCCCTGAGGGGCGGATGTCAGGATCTCTGCTCTCCAGTGACCTTTCCTCCCACTTACCTGCTTCATTTCCTTTCTCTTCCTTTGCTCTCCTAGCGTTTCTCTAACTGGGATTTCTCCTGGTTCCCAATATTGGCCAACTTTGCGTATCACCTTGCATTTGGCATTTAGATCTGGCAGTGCTCCAGAGAACAGCTTCATCAGGTGTTTTGTGAGCCAAGCCCTAACTGTCCAGAGGAGTACGAGCTGAAACCTGTTTCCTGATCAGAAGGATTCGCTGGACTTGCTGGGCTGTGGACATCCAGGCCCCTCCACCTTGCCCCCTGTGGATAGGGGGGGCCGGGTGAGCAGGCAGCTGGGCTATGGTTTGGTGCCTCAGTCTGGCCATCCTCAGCCTGATCATCAGCCAGGGGGCTGACGGTGAGCTCGACTCAAGAACTCCCTGTTAGCTTGGGGCGGGGACGGACATTCCACAGGGGTCCTCTTTGAGCATGTGAGGGTTCTGGAGAAGTTGAGGGTTCCCTCAATTACTAGAGTCCTAGGGAGCCCCCTGAGACACTGATGGGACCTCCCCCTCCCAGCCCTGACCTGGGATCCTGCTGTCCCTCATGCCGCCCACCTTGCAGGTCGAGGGAAGTCTGAGGTGGTGTCCGTGGTGGGCCGGGCTGGGGAGAGTGCTGTGCTGGGCTGTGACCTGCTGCCCCCAGCTGGCCGGCCCCCCCTGCACGTCATTGAGTGGCTGCGCTTTGGGTTCCTGCTTCCCATCTTCATCCAGTTCGGCCTCTACTCTCCCCGCGTGGACCCCGATTACGTGGGTAAGAGCTACAGGGCAGAGGGGTCACCAATAAAGAAGGGCTGGGGGCGGGGGTTCTCTTGATCCTCGCTGCCCCTGCCCTGACCTCACCCCCAGCTCCACTGCTTTAAGTCTGCTTAATAAGCATGGCTGTGCTTCTGAACTATGATTACACTCACACACTTATTCTCACACACACCAGCATGCTGCTGTTTAGCACACCACCTGGTCTCTTCTGAGGCAGGTCCTGCATCCCCGTTTCAGGTACCCACTTGCTTCTCCAGATCTCATCAGGAAGTTTTCATCCTGATCTTTCCTGGGCTCCCCCCATGTGTCCTTGTCCTGGTCCCTTGTTCTGCTCCCGGCTCACTCCTCTGTGCCCTCTCTCCTCCACTGTCTTAAATGCTAGTCTAGGGGCAGCAGGGTGGGTGGGTCTCTGACCTGTCTGCTTCCCCAGTGGGGGCTCAGCCTGACTGAGTACAGAGAAAATGTGCACAGAGGTGAGCTGGGGAGGGCCAGGTTCCCAAAAGAGCAGCGTTGCTGCTTCAATTGGCCCCTGTGTGGACATTAAGATCAGGTCTAGGCGTCCTGGGCCCCAGATGGCTCCCTCAAGAGGCTCAGCTTCCTCCTAATCCTGCTGGAGCCTTAACCTGAGAGGTTCAGTGCAGGTCGGGGCAGTGCGAGAGGGCCTGGGGTTGGGTCCCTTAGGGGATACAGAGGGGAAGCCCAAGGAAAGCCACCTGCGGAGGTCATTGACGGAGAGAGGGGGGCTTTCCCCTCCTTTTTAATTTGAATCCTGAAGAAGCCATGGGATTGGTTGAGCTCTTACCAAGGGGCTGGCTGGGCAAAGGGGAGGAGGCTGCCCAAGGGAAGAGTTTATTTTCAAACTGGGGGTGGGGGTTGGCAAACAGCCTAGTGGGGGCATATATGCCTACACAAGCCCCCTGAGAATTGATGAAAGTGGGCCTTGCCTAGGGCAAGTGGAGGGAAAGTGGCTATGCCTACCAGCCCTCCCTTCCTGCTTCTGCTGCCACGAAGGAGCTGGGCAGTTGCAGAAGGTGCCTGACTATAAAATCAGGGGACAGGAGGCGGGAGAAGGGCTGTTCCTGGGACTCCACCAGGCGGATGTGCTGGCTCTTCCCTCTGCCCCCTGCCCCGTATTGTGGTCTGGCCGGAAACTGCTGCCTGTGGGGTTTCTTTTCCATCTGCCAGAGTTGTGAGCGGTAACCCCTAGGACTTTAGTCCTACCCTTTGTGTCCACCCTGCCCCCAGTGTGGCGCTCCTGGTTGGGCCAGGGCTAGTCTGCAGAGTCATGTCTCTAGGGACGTTAAGGGGGGGAAGCCCCTGTGCCCATTAACTCTTTACTGCCTCCCGGTGTGGAAGGGGCCTCTCACCCTTTGTGTAGGGGACTCAAAACTGCCATTGCTAGGCAACAGGAGGTGGAGGTTACTGAGGACAATGCTGTCCTGTCATAAACCCTCTGGGCAAGTGAAGGGGCGATGGCCTGGGACTGTGTGAGGCTGGTGCCTAGAATGTAGGAGGAACCGTGAAAGTGACTGGAGCTTTGGGGACTGTACCGAAGGGAAAACTTCCACCCGTTGAGGATTCTAGAATCCATCTGGTTGAGGAGATTGGCGTTACAGACGTGTATGAAAGCAGTAAAAAGCAGTATAAAACCAGCCAGGGCTAAATACTAGGATTAAGTTAGCCATGGAGTGTGAAGTGCCCGCAATGGGGAGAGTGCTTTTTTCTTGGGAGTTTCAAGGTGCCCTGAAAAGCAGAAGGGACGTGTGTTTTCTCACTGTCCTGAGTTGTTTGATACAAATCAATTCTCTCATTCTGCTTTAGAACATCCCCTGCTCTATCTAGTCATCTCCCGTCTCCTGCCTTGCCTTCCCTCCTTCAAAATTCTCTGCATAGTCACAGCTTCCTGGAAGCCTTCTGTACTCCTTTTGGTTTGTAGTCTCTTGGAATACCTAGGCACAGTTAGCACCATTTTTTGAACTCTGTGTGTGTTGTGTGTGTGTGCATGTGTGTGTGTGAACATGCAAATGAACATGAATGTGGTTCCTTGCCTTCTGAGAGCTTGTGAAAGCTGGGATACATCTCCGGCTTCTTTTATATAATCCCCGCATGCTGGGAGTTCTCAAGTCCATCGGGTTTTGGCCCTATGGCTGGAGAGTAGGCCTCCAAGAGGTAGACCTAGGACTCAGATGCACTTGGGACTGCTTGCCCTGGCCCTCACCTTGTTCTTCTGTAATGGGTCTCGTAGTCCGTAGCTCACAGCAAAGTTAGAATAGGCAGTGTGCTTCACCGGCCATTCTGATCAACACACAACACACATTTGGAACTTTTGCTCACTGGGTACCGACCCCTCGGACTGAGAAGAGGCTGAGTATGCCCAGTGCTGAGTACATTGAGCTTGGCAGGGTTGAAGGAATGCAGGCTGCTGATTTCAAAGCTTGAGAGCTCCTTCACTTGTTGACCAATTTTTATTTGGGCATCCGCTGATTCTAGGCACCACGTTGCCTGCCTTCCCTACATGATCTCTCTCCTCTAACCCGGTGTTGCAATGGGAAACAGGACCATCTGGAGAAAGAAGGCCTGGCTTTATCACTTACTAGTCATGTGATTTTGGGAAGAAGCCTAACATTAGTTCCTTCCTCTATAATGGCAGTTTGGGGAGGATTAAATAGGATAACAGTGCCTAATACTGCACGGTCCATATTCAACACTCAGTTTCCCTTCCTTCTGTCTTGTAGAGCTTGAAGCTCACCAAAGTGAGAAGTTACTGTCACATGGCAGTTAGAGGAGGGTGCGGTCTATGGCCAGCTATATTAGGGTTACTGAGGAATCTTACTTATGGGTGGAAGGGCGTGATTATGTTAAATATTTACCCACAAGGCCTAGGCTTAATCTCCTGGGTGGGGATTTAAACACCAAGTCCTTCCAGCAGGTCCACCCTTCATAGAGAATCCACACCCTTACACCTCAATTTGGGAGAAGAAAGTCTCTTCCTGCAGTCACATGGCTGGTCTCCACTTGATCCTTCTTCTCAGATGGCATTAGGGGTGCTATAGGTTTTAGACTGTAGTTCAGAAAGAGGTACAATGGAAGCAGATCGGAGGGGGTGAGTGCACAAACAGCTTTAGAATTTCTAATACTAGGAAGGGCTACTTGGGAGCACAGGCTAGTTCATTAGAGTGGGCACAATGGGACTTGTGTATTTCATCCATGGGAAGGATCAAGGTGGGGAGGGCAGCTGGTGGGTGTAGAGGGGTAGGCTGGAGGAGAGAGACCTCTCAGTAGGCTGTTGGGAGTAACACAGGTGATACATACCCAGGACTAAACTACGGTGAAGGTGGTAGAGAAGGGACAAGTATTTAGGAGACAGAATTGGAAAGATTTACTGAACATGTTAGAGGGTGAGGTAGTGGAAAGAATAGCTGATGCCAAGTTTCTGGTAGAGTGACTTGGCACATGGTGGCACTTTTCACTAATAGAGGGAAAGAGGAGGAGATAATACGTTATCAGGTATAGGACAAGGCCAGGATTGAGTGCAGGCTGCTGATTTCAAATTCTGAGCTCATTGTTCACCAATTTTTACCTGAGTACCCACTGATTTCAGGCACCATGTTGCCGTCCTTCCTTACATGATTTCTCCCCTCCATCCCAACTCAGATTTCTCTCATTTATAAATGAGTACCCTGAGGTTGAGGTTAGTAATTTGCCCAGAGGATGACACAGCAGAGCTGCCATTCTTTCTAGGTTGCGCTGCCAGGGACCCACAAAGCTGTCTGGGGTGTAGGGCTGTCAGGGGAGGTGCTGAGAGATCAGGGGGCAGCCTCTGTCTCGGCTTGGTGGTGCGATGTGGACACTGACAGAGGGTGGGAAGGCAGTGCCTGCCTGTGGGCTGTAGTCAGCTGGGGCCTGGGTGCCCCGGGTGTGAGGGAATGTGGGAGGGAGCTGCTGACCTGGCTGCCTAGCGGGGCTGGACTCTGTCCACCCAAAGGCGCTTAGGCCACTGATAATAGCCCTGCGGGATTAGGGGCTTTGGTCGGGTAGGTCTGGGTGTCTGCTCAGGCCCCAGACACTCCTGATGCTACTGTAGACGGAGTCCTTTGGCAGGAGGTATACAAGGTCTGTCCTGAAAGTATTGAGCCATATAACAAAGATTGCATCATTGGCAAGGTTACATCTTGGCGGTGGAAACTGTTTGAATTATATTGGCATTGGCTCGATATTTTCGGGACAGGCCTCAAATGTGGGATCCATACCTTTCTTGCCCCACAGAAGGTCTAGAGCTAGGCAGATCCTGAAAGAATCCAAGGATGCTAAGTGTTGGCTCTTCAGTCTTCTCCCCCCAGCAGCCCTGAGCCATGTACCTCTGGAGCTCTGGTTTCCTCTGTCCAGCCCGTGTTTCTGCTGCTGCAAGGCAGGAGTGTGATCAGAGGGGTTCACTGAGATCTGCCCTCACCAGCCCTCTGTGCCTCTCTGGACCCTCCTCTATCAGGGTGACTGGGAGAGACCGGCCCTGGTTTGGGACCTCTGAGAATGGCCAGTGTGACACTGATTCAGGTCTCCTCCTCCAGGGAGAGTCCGGCTGCAGAAGGGGGCGTCGCTCCAGATTGAGGGGCTCCGGGTGGAAGACCAGGGCTGGTACGAGTGCCGCGTTCTCCTCCTGGACCAGCACAGCCCTGAGGACGATTCTGCCAACGGCTCCTGGGTGCTCCTCACCGTCAACTGTATGAAGCTGGGAGCAGGGTGATGAGACCCCTGGCTGGCAGTGGAGGACAGGAGGGCGGTTCCTCTCTGCCTCACCCTTGCTGACACCCTTTTTGGCTCTCACCGTTTGCAGTCCGCCCCTCCCATTGCCTGAGGGCAGCAGACTGGGTGTCCTGGGCTGGGGGTTCCCTGAAGCTGGGTGGGCTGAGGGCTGCAGCCTGGATCTGTCTCTGCCTTCAGGCTGATATCCCCTCCAGCAGCCCCTGATGCCTCTCTTACAGCTCCGCCTCAGTTCCTGGAGACACCGCCCCGGGTGCTGGAAGTTCAGGAACTGGAGCCTTTGACATTGCGTTGCGTGGCCCGTGGCAGCCCCCAGCCGCATGTGACTTGGAAGCTCCGAGGACGGGACCTCGGCCTGGGCCACAGCCAGATGCAGGTGAAGCGTGTTGCCGGGCAGTGTGGGCCAGATCCAGTGGGGGAGCGGAGGGACTAAGGGGCCGGGGCCCTCGGAGGGGCTTTTCCTCCGAGTCCTGAACCTGGGGTGCTGCTCCCTCTGCTGGCCAACCTTGGAAGTGCAGGGTCTGAGGCCTGCTGGAGGGGGCTTGCCCCCTCGCGATTCCTCCCCCAGGTGCAGAACGGGACGCTGTGGATCCAGCGGGTGGAGCGAGGCAGCTCTGGGATCTACACCTGCCAAGCCTCCAGTACTGAGGGCAGCACCACCCATGCCACCCAGCTGCTGGTGCTAGGTGCTTTTTGGGGGGAAGGGCTAGGAACTGGGACACATCTATGTGGAGCCTGACTTGTGGCTAGGGGTGCACGTGGCTGGAGTTTGGAGATTTATGCTGGAGGACAGGGGCTCACAGAGAATGAGGGAGCTCCCAAGGCAGGCTGTTCTTCTGAAATTAGTGTCTTACATTTTCAAAGGATCGGTGAACAAGACAGACATTTAGTGCAAAAGGATGTGGTACCGTGGAAAGAGTATGGGTGTTGGTGTTAGATCATGAGCCATGATCTAACCCCCTTGACCCCTGGTTTCCTCATTGTGTAAAGAGGTTTGTATCTACTGCCGGAAATTCTAGGGCTGTGATAAGAATTTAATTAGTGATCAGCACATAGTAATTCCTGGACAAGACTTTCCCTTTAGAAGGTAGGCTGAGAAATAGAAGGCCTGGTCTCTGCCTTTACAGAGTCCCTCACTGATGTGGGAAAATAAGATCAAGTAGGGACTGTGGGTAAAATGGTTAAGGACAAAGTCTCTAGTGTTAGCAAGACCTGAATACGAATCTTACCTTCCCTGCTGACCTTGGGCAAGTCGCACCTCACAGCCTCTCTGCCCCTGAGCCTTCATTTCTTCATGTGTCAGGTGGAGACAGTAATTCCTACCACAAAGGCTCATCTGAGGTTTAAATGAGATGGTGCAGTGCAGTGCTTATAGGAGCCCCTGGCCTGCCTCTTATTGAATACTTTGGGGGCTAGGAGCCCAGAGAGTGGGGAGAGGGCAGTGCAGTAGCAGAAGTTAGAGTAGGGGCTCTGTGGCTTGGCCAGCCTCTTAGGAAGAGCATTCCATGCTGGGGGTTCAGAGAACAAAAGCCTAGGGATAGGAGTGAGCCTGGGCACAGCGAGCTAACTACACTGACCTGGCATGAATTGTTTATAAGGGTCAACATATGAAAAGATGGTAGGCCAGGCAGGGAGTGGTGGTTGATCAGGAGGGCTGGGTCTAGAAGTTTGAGCTTCAAGTGGTAGGAAACAGCAGCTGTTGTGGGTTCTTGAGCAGAAATTGTTGTGGACAAAGAATAAAAGGTCATTTGGTGCATGGATGGCCATCCGAGGGAGCCTGGGGTAAGTATGGGGTACTTAGATTAGGTGAAGAAATAGAGAGGGATTTAAGGTGTGGCAGATGAGGGCATAGAGGATAAAGGAGCAGAGAGTTAAACCTGATACCCCTCCCCAAGGCACACACACATGCGGAGTTTCTAGGCAGGAGAAACTCAGTGAATGAGCGTTCTGCAGGGCAGGTCCAGGAAGAAGAGTAGAAATGAACTCAGGTTTCTGGGAAGACTGTGGTCTGAGACTCCCTCCCCCTGTGCTTCCCCACAGGACCCCCAGTCATCGTGGTACCCCCCAACAACAGCACAGTCAATGCCTCCCAGGATGTTTCATTGGCCTGCCAGGCTGAGGCGTACCCTCCTAACCTCACCTATAGCTGGTTCCAGGACAGCGTCAATGTCTTCCACATTAGGTGGGGCTCTGGAGGGCGGGGGTGGGGAACTGGTGGGCAGTCTTAGAGGAGCCTCTTGGTTGAACCAGGCCTGGACCCCTCCCCACACATACTGTATTGCAGCCGCCTGCAGTCACGGGTGCGGGTCCTGGTGGATGGGAGCCTGTGGCTGCGGGCTGTCCAGCCTGACGATGCTGGCCACTACACCTGTGTGCCCAGCAACGGCCTCCTGCGCCCACCCTCAGCCTCTGCCTACCTTACGGTGCTCTGTAAGCTGACCCCAGCTGCCCTCAAAGCCTGCTCCCTTACCCTCAGCCAGCCCAAGCTCCTTCTGCATAATTTGCCACCGTTTCCCCCAGACCCAGCCCAGGTGACAGTGATGCCTCCTGAGACACTCCTGCCCATAGGCATGCTCGGGGTGATCCGCTGCCCAGTTCGCGCCAGCCCCCCGCTGCTCTTTGTCCGCTGGACCAAGGATGGGCAGGCCCTGCAGCTGGACAAGGTACGGGCTTGGGGCAAAAGAATGAAGAAGGTCTCAGCTTGTTTGTTTTTGGTTTTTCCTTTTTTGTCAGAACAGCTGCGGTGGAGTTAGTTCAGTTTAATTCAAATCACTTAGGAGAACGTTAGTACCAAGTGCCGTGCAGGGTGTTGCTTACAGAGCAGGAGTGGTGTGACTCCATTCTTACGGAGGGCACAGCCTAGAAGGGGGCAGGACAGCAGTGGAGACACTTTGACACCTTGCTCAAAGGCCAGGGGTGGAGTGCCTTCCTGTTGGGGACTGGTTGAGGCCAGATCAGTTATAGGTTGGGACTTTAGTGATGGGCCTTGAAGGGTGGACAGACATTCTGTGTAGAAACCAGGGCCCAGAGGCAAAAAATAATACAGTGTGTACACTGTAATGAATCACCCAGCTTGGTGGGAGTACCTGTGTGGTTGTGAGTGGTGCAGAGAAAGCTGGACAGACAGGTTGGTGCCAAAAGGAAGAACTCTGGATGCCAAGTTAATATTACCTCATACCAGGAGATTGGGCTCTTTTGTTTGTCCGCAAAGACTATAAATTCCTTGTGGGCTAGTATTGCATCTGGTAATCCTAGTGTCCCTAGGGTTCCTTCAATAATAGTGTTCAATAAGTTTTTGTTGAATGTTAAAAAAAAAAAAAACAAAGGCAGTTGGAGGCTATGAAATCGCTTGAGCAATAGCGTGATAGCATCGTAGCTACGAGCAAAAGTTGAGTTTGTTGGATGGAATGGACGGGGAGGGAGTAGGCAAAGGAGAGCAGTTTGGGGGCGGTAGAAATGGTCCAGAGGAGAGATTATGTAGCCTAAGTTAGAGAGGTGGATGGGCCTCACGTCTAGGCAACAGGCCTGCCTTAGGTGGATAGGCCTGGTAAGTATGTAGATGGAGGAGTGAGGGAGATTGAGGAAGTCATGTCGGCAAGGATCATGAGGCCTGTAACAGAGGAGGCAGGAAAAGGATGGGATTTGGGGTGGAAGACGCTGAATTCAGTCATGGAGTGCTGGAAAGGCGACAGGCAGGGGGCCCCCTTCAGCTCAACTGTGTTCACACGGTAATCTCTGTAATTGTGCAGTCCTGGCTTTCACAGCTATTGGGAGTGGCCCCTCTCTGGGAAAGGGAGACAGAGGATTGGGATGCACAGAGGCCGGGCATTCCAACTGGAGCTGGGATGTCCTGTTCACAGCTGTGGGCGTCTCGTACCTATTCTCTCTGGTCTTGCCTCGACTGACTTCCTCTCATTATTATCTCCTTTCTACAGTTCCCCGGCTGGTCCCAGAGCCCGGAAGGCTCACTGGTCATTGCCCTGGGGAATGAGGATGTTCTGGGAGAATACTCCTGTACCCCCTACAACAGCCTTGGCACTGCAGGGCCCTCCCCAGTGACCCGCGTGCTGCTCAAGGTTAGGGTTAGGGGGAGCCAGCAGCAGTGGGTCAGGGGGCTGAAGATGTGCTGACTGATGAAGGGGTGTGTTGAGGGGCTTGCAAGACCGTGTTTCCTACGGTGGTCACAACAGCACCTGTCAGATGCCACCCCTATTCTTTTTCTTTTTTCACAGAGATGGTGCTAGAGAAATGGGACATAAGTCACACAACATATTCACAGTCAGATACACATTCCACTCCTACTCTCACTAACCTTGGCCACACCACCTGCTGCTCTGGAGGTGTTCTGTAGGGGCCTGTACACCTCCACCAAGACCTCCCAGCCCCTCAGTCTTCTCTGCCCCACCAGGGAACAGAGACAGGGAGCTCGAGAAGTAGTGAGAGATGGGGCTGAGATGGGGTGGGACTAGGAGCCCCAGAAAGGGCACAGCAGTATGAGAGAGGCCCTTCTCAATGCCAGCTCTGGCTTGCAGGCCCCCCCAGCTTTTCTAGAACGGCCCAAAGAAGAATATTTCCAAGAAGTAGGGCGGGAGCTACTTATCCCCTGCTCTGCCCAAGGAGACCCTCCTCCTGCTGTCTCTTGGGCCAAGGTAAGACCCTTGAGCCTGCTTTGCCTGAACTCTGCCCAGGACACCCCTGCCTCTTTGTATCCTTGTTCATTTTGTGGGAAGGAGGATGTGGGAAGGAAAGGTCCCCAGAGGTAGGGTGGGGAGGAAGCTGGAGCTGCCCGGAGAGATAAGTGGTGCCCTTGGTTTGGGGGGGTTGCGTGTGTCCTCAGGGCTGACCAGTGGTTCTGTAGGTGGGCTGGGGGCTGCAGGCCCAGGCCCAGGTGGACAGCAACAGTAGCCTCATCCTGCGACCGCTGACCAAGGAGGCCCATGGGCGCTGGGAGTGCACCGCCAGCAATGCTGTAGCCCAGGTGGCTACCTCCACGAATGTCTACGTGCTGGGTGAGTGGCCACCCAGTGGCTTTGGGCTGCAGGAAGCTACTGGAACAGGAGATGGGAATCGGTTTTGGAGGCTTAGTTGGGGATGGGGGCGGGGCATGTCTGGGAGGATGGGTGGAGGGGAGAGGCCCTGGGCTCCTGTTAGCTCCTCACGTTACCTCAGGGCCCTGACTATAATCCATCCTTCTGTCCCCACTCCCCAGGCACCAGCCCCCACATGGTCACCAATGTGTCCGTGGTGCCTTTGCCTAAGGGTGCCAATGTCTCCTGGGAGCCTGGCTTTGATGGTGGCTATCTGCAGAGATTCAGCGTCTGGTATACCCCATTGTGAGTGGCCTGCAGGCCACTCCTGTCTTCCCCACCCTGATTCTCTCTGGCGCTCTGCCCTTTTTCCCACCCGCCACCCCAGCCCTGCCCCAGCTCAGCCGCTTGATTTACTAAGAATTGAAGTGACCCTGGGCAGTTAAGAGGAGGGAAAAGGTCAGCTCTCTGGACTCCAAGCTTCCTGGTCTTCCTAGTTGATGAGGTACCTCCGTTTCCTCCTGTCCTCCAGGGCCAAGCGTCCTGACCGAGCCCACTATGATTGGGTGTCCCTGACGGTGCCTGTGGGGTCTGCTCACCTCCTTGTGCCAGGGCTGCAGCCCCACACTCAGTACCAGTTCAGTGTCCTAGCTCAGAACAAGCTGGGGAGTGGGCCCTTCAGTGAGATTGTCCTGTCTGCCCCTGAAGGTGAGAGACCTCTCCCCCCAGAGAGAAAAGAAGGATGGGAAGGGCTGGCAGGAAAAGCCCAGCTTTGGGAGGATCTGGGTGGGAGTGGCCAGAGGAGTTGTGGAGGATGACCTAAGCTTGCCTTTAGGGGCTCTGGGAGAAAGGTTGGGCACTGCGAGTTGTGGAAAGCCAGGGGAAGCGGGGAAGGGCGCTGGAAATCCTACTTCTATCATGCCTGTTTATCCCATCCAGGGCTTCCTACCACACCGGCTGCGCCCAGGCTACCCGTGACAGAGACGGCACCTCCCCTGTCCCCTCCCCGAGGTCTGGTGGCAGTAAGGACACCTCGGGGGGTACTACTGCATTGGGATCCCCCAGAACTAGTCCCTCAGAAACTGGATGGCTACATCCTAGAAGGCCGACAAGGCTCCCAGGGCTGGGAGGTGCTGGACCGAGCTGTGGCAGGCACGGAAACGCAGTTGCTGGTGCCTGGCCTTATTAAGGTGAGTGTGGGAGGTGGGCATGGGCTCTGGCTCTCCAAGCCCTGGCTCCACTCCCAGATCTGACCTTCTCTCCCAGACTTGACCATCTTCCCAGCTTCCTATTTCACCCTGACCTCCCAACTGCTTTGTCTTCCCAAACGGGGCTGGGGTGGGTAGGCAGGCTGGGCCCTGACCTCCTTCCTGGACCACCCCTCTGCCCCCTCATTCCCAGGATGTTCTCTATGAGTTTCGCCTTGTGGCCTTGGCTGGTGGCTATGTCAGCAATCCCAGCAACTCAGCCAACATCTCCACTTCTGGTGAGAACCTGGAGGGAGGGCTGAGGCTGGGGCCTGCGGGCTCTGAGCCTACTTGGGTCTGGACACCCACCCTCCCTCCTGGCCCCTTGTGCAGGCCTGGAGGTCTACCCGTCACGCACCCAGCTGCCGGGCCTCCTGCCGCAGCCTGTACTGGCCGGCGTGCTGGGCGGGCTCTGCTTCCTAGGGGTGGCCGTCCTTGTGAGCATCCTAGCTGCTTGCCTAACCAGCCGACGTAGGGCCGCCCGCCACCGCCACCGCAAGCGCCTCTGCCAAGGTAGGGCCAGCTCCTATCTATCGGTGCCTCCTGCTTGGGGGAAAGCCCTCCTCCTTCCTTCCTCCACTGTTCCCAGCCAGATGGGACCCGGCGCCTGCTGTTGAAGGAGGGCTGCATTGGGGTCCCTGGGGGACCCTGGGGTTTTGCTTGTCTCACCTCCAGTTCTCCTGCCCTTACAGATCCACCTCTTATCTTCTCTCCATCCCAGCTGTCAGCTCCACTGTAAGTCCTTCCTCCTCCTGGGCTTCCTCCTGCCTTCCCACAGTGTGCCCCCATTCTCTTTCCTTGTCTGCACCTCAGGGCGGGAGTCCCGGGAGGTGCACCAGAAGTGAGGGGGAGGCGAGGATGGGCTTACAGAGCCCCAGCCTGGGGGTGGTCCCGTGTTGCCTGTGCCTCTCTCCACCTCTCCACGGGGCTCCTTTTTCACTAGCTTTCCTAGCTCTGCTTGTTGTGTACCAAACCTGTCCAGGACTGGCTGGTTCCTGGGAGAGGGGCTGGCCCTTACCACAGAGCCTGACCTCTTGTCCTTCCTCAGCTCTGCTCCAGGCTCAGGCAGTCCTGACAGCATGGCCAAGCTGAAGCTCCAGGTGTCCTCAGTCCACAGCATGTGCCAGAGTCTGCTCTGTGGCGAGCCCACTAGACCCCCCAGCTCCCCTCCAGATCCTTCACCTAGCTGGGGACCTTTGCCCCTGGAGCCCATTTGCCGGGGACCAGATGGGCGCTTTGTGATGGGACCCAGCGTGGGGACCCCTCAAGAAAGGTCAGGCCCTGAGCAGGTTGAACCTCAGACCCCGGCCCGGTGTCAGACCAGGTCCTATGACTGCAGCAGCAGCAGCCCCAGTGGGCTGCCCCAGCCCCTCTGCATTGCAGACATCAGCCCTGTGGGGCCCTGTCCAGCATCCTCGCCCAGTCCCCTGCCAGGTACAGGACCCCTGCTCCAGTACCTGAGCCTGCCCTTCTTCCGGGAGATGAATGTGGATGGAGACTGGCCCCCTTTCGAGGAGCCTGGTTCTGCCGTACCCGCAGATTACACAGACATTCAGCCCTGCCAGACCTCACCTCTCCTTCAACCCCTGGACTCCCCCTCAGGATGCCCCAGGGCAGTGCTTCCTGGAGCTGTGGTCCGGACTGGGGCTGCCCCAGACCCTGCATACACTGCCCTGGCTGACTGGACACTAAGGGAAAGGCTGCTGTCAAGCCTGGTCCCTGCTGTCCCTCGGGGCAGCCTCACCAGCCAGAGCAGCGGGCGGGGCAGTGCCTCCTTCTTTCGACCCCCCTCCACAGCCCCCTCAGCAGGAGGCAGCTACCTCAGCCCCACTCCGGGAGACACCAGTAGCTGGGCCAGTGGCCCAGAGAGATGGCCCCGAAGAGAGCATGTGGTGACAGTCAGCAAGCGGTAAGGGCAGTTCCTGCCCATCCCGGCCCTGGCCCTAGTCCTGCCCTGTCATGTCAGGCTTTCTCCCCACCCCCTTCCCAATACCTCTGCCTTCTCTGTTTCACTCCCAGCTTGGGGCCCAGAGACCTTATCTCCTTTCAGGAGCTTTGTCCTGATGTCTGGAGGTCCTCTGGGGAAACTTACAACCTTATGTGAACTTAGGAAGGCCAGATTCTGGCTTTTCTGGCCACCCTCTATTCCTCCACCGACCCCACACATTTGTCCCTTTCTACAGGAGGAACACCTCTGTGGATGAGAACTATGAATGGGATTCAGAATTCCCTGGGGACATGGAATTGCTAGAGACTCTGCACCTGGGCTCGGCAGGCCCTCGACCGCGACCCGAAGCTGAGGCAGAGCTAGGTGAGCTCCCCAGAAAGGCAGGTGCTCCTGGACTTGCTGACCCATGTTCCTCACAGCCTTAGGACCCAGTCTGTTCCCAGTTGGGCCTTGTGCCCCAGGCTCTGTCCTTTTGCTGCCTTGGTGCAGCTGTCCTACAGGCCCTGGGGAGCTTCATGGTGCCAGTGAACCTCAAGACTGTCCTCTTGCCCCCCTCTCGCAGGTGCGAAGACTCCAGAGGTGGGCTGCTTCCTGAACGCTGCCCAGGCTCCTGGCCCGGAGGCCCGCTGCGCTGCGCTTCGGGAGGAATTCCTGGCCTTCCGCCGCCGCCGGGATGCCGTTAGGGCCCGGCTACCAGCCTGTCGCCAGCCGGTTCCTCATTCTGAACAGGCCACTCTGCTGTGAATGCCCTAGTGTAGGGCATGTGTCAGGGTGAAGGCATGTGGACCCTGCAGAGGGGGCCCCAGCAAGACTTAGCTCCGACCTGGGAAGCAGCCTCTGCCCTGTTGAGGCCCAGACTCTGAGCGCTAAGGACGGGGATCCTAGGTCTACCGGAGGGTATGTGTGCTTGCGCACGCACGTGCACGTGGTCTCGGTAAGGTTTTATACGGTGAATAAAGGAAATCTGGAAAATGTTTCCGTGTCATCTGGCTGAGAGGGAGGTGGGAAAACCGTGAACCCTTAAAAGGAGGGAACTCTTCCTAAGCAGGTGAAGGTGGACTCAGTATTCATTCATAATGCATTTATTGAGTGCCTACAGAAGCTGTTTACTGACGACCAGCCGTTGAGCTAGATGCTGAGAAAATACAAAGTTCCCTAAGTCATGCCCTTGCCTTTGGGGACTCCTTTCTTGTCAGTGAGGCAGACAAGGGAAATAGTTATAGCATGATACAGTAAGTTCTATGCTAAAGCAATGTGTTGGTTATTGTGGTAGCACAAAGGGGAGTCAACACAGCGAAAGCTTACAGCATGAGCTAGAAAAAGTGCTTCACGTGAGGGATCTTTGGAGTTCTCACAGACTGAGGACAAGGACAGCTAATAGCTGAGCATGCCTGATGTGCCATCCCTGCTCTAAGATCCTTTTATGTATCAGTTAATTTTCTACCACTGAGGTAGGTAGTCGTATGAGACTAGGGAACTGAGGTGTTCAGTGCTTTAATAATCTGCCAAGTCAACAACAGGGAGAGAGGTGTGGAGCAAGTCAGAATCAGTCAAGGGAGGAAAAGCACTCCAGGCAGAGAACAACCTGTGTGAAAGCACAGGAGTAAAAACGGCCTTCCAGGGAAAGAGCTGGGTGCACTGGTCAATGTAGGGTGGTAGAATTGGGGAAAAGAGAATGGAAAGGTGGGAGGACACTGGTTGATGTCCTTAAAAACCTGGACCAACAGCATGAAGTCCACTAATGGAGGTAAACTGGAACTCAGCCCCAGGGGACTTCCCAGCTGAAGCCTGAAAGGGGGAGCACCCAGCCCCCAACGGGCTCTTCTACAGTCTCAGAATGCCGGCCTCCTCCATTGGAGCCCCCTGTTTTGAGGCCTCCAGGATTAAGGAGAAACGCCAAGTCATAGAAGATGAAGGGGAGAGCAGTCAAAGGTCTGACTCCTGGGTCCCAGCACTGATCACACCTCTCTGGGCACCAGGCAAGAAATGACCTCACTTGAGTTTTCCTGCCTAGGCTTGAAGTAGGTGCCCGTGCAGTCCCGTCCTGCAAGCCCCAACCCTGTCACACCCTAGTCAGCTGTGTGTGGGGGGTGTTTTCCTGTGCCTCCGTTTACCTAACCACCCTTTCTAAACCAATAGGATTCTTCTCCTGTAAACGCCCAATCTTGAGCTAACCTAGGTGGAAAGTTTCCCACTGGAGCACAAATCTACGGGCTCGGAGCTAAGGAGGTAGAGGTTGTTTTGGGTGGAGACACTGCCGCTGCCCTTGGAGGTCCCAACTCCCCAGATTTTTCACCCAGGGCCTCACCCGTAGCTCCTCTCTTCTTCTTCTTCTTCTTTTTTAAATTTTATTGTTGTTGTATTACATCCATCCCCTTTTTGCTCCCATCTGTCCCCCTCCCCACCCGCCCATTCCCCCCAAAGTCAATCCCACCTGTTGCCCATGTCCATGGTTTTTTTATACTAGGTTCTTGTCTAAGCTGCTCCCCTTCTTTCCTCTCTTCTTAATCACGGTCCAAACCTTAACGCCAGCCAGGGCGCCTTTAAACCCTCCCGGCCCTTGCCCCGCCCCCCGGTCCGCCCCGTCCGAGGCGGGAGCAGCTGAAAACCCCCAGCCCAGCCAGGGCGTTCCACTCGCGCTGCAGCCCGCCTGGAGTGCGCGCTCTGTAACCCGTCCGACGGTAAGCAGGGCTTCTTTCTTTCCTCTTTTTCGTTCTTTCTTTCCTTTTTCTCTCTTCTTCTTTTTCTTGTTCTGTTTTTTTGTTTGTTTGTTTTGGTGGTAGTGGTGGTGGGGTGTCACAAGAACGCAAGGAGCCCTGCCCTGCTCCATTGAGCTTGGGGATCAAAGGCCCTGGGAGGCGAGGGTGCAAAGACCACACCGCCCCGCGCTGTCAGATCCAGACCCCAGCCCTGACCGGCATTGCTGGACGATGAGGTCAGGCCATGTTGCGGGTGCACAGACCGGGGCATCCGCCCCCAGCAGGGCCTCAGACACAGCGCCCCACGCACCGGCTTCAGCCCTGGGTTCAACGGGGATTGGCTGGTTGGCCCCGAGCGACGCGACGGCGCGTCCTGGGTTCCCCGGGGCAGCGCGGCGCGACCCTGCGTTTCCTGGTTCCTGGAGCACGTGCGGCATTGCCTTCCCTCCGAGGCAGTCCTTTCTGTTACTTGTTACGCCAGCTCGTTTTCCTGGGGAGCCGGGGTGGCGGGCTTGTGCTCGGATGCCCCGATGGCCTCTGCATCCCAGGTTCGGGCGGGAGATGAAGCGCAGTCTACTCCCGCAGAGGCCCCGTGGCGCGGGCGTTTGGCGACTGCAGCCCCGACCGCGCTGGCCCTGGTGCCCTAATCGGGTGAGGTGCTGGTGGGAGGCCTGGCTCCGTGCCAGGCCCTTGTGCCCCTCCGTGAGCTGAGGATCCCACCCTGCGCTTCCCACCGCTGAGGAAGCCGGTGGTAGCCGGGGGCAGGCCCACCAGCGGCTGCCCAGACCACTGCGTCACCCCAGCGGCAGGCGGTGTGACTCATGTAGCAATAACGGCCCAGGGTGTGGCCAGGAGGGGGCCGGACCTGTAGGACCGGAAGTGGCCTGTTGCCTTCCCGCCCTGCAGGCCTCCTTGAGGGCGCACCAGGAAAGTTCTGGGTGATCAGGGAGCAGAAGGCAGCGGGTGGGAGTGAAAGGAGGTGGACTGCTAAGGAGGCTCTGGGTAGGAGACTCGGACGGGCTCTCCCTCCTTCTCTTTGACAACAGGGCAGAGGGACATCTCCCTAGCTGAACCTCTGCCTAGTCCACAGGAGTGACTGGAAACCGCAGAGGAGCCTCAGGTAGAGTGGGGCCACAGGGCCCTACCATCCCAGAGCCAACAAGCAGGCCCAGTGCAACTGCAACACCCTCTCATGCCCAGTGCCTCTTTCTGCCTCCTGGGGACTGGCCTCTGATCCTTTCTTCACCCCATCCCTTCTCCCAATAGGATTTTCAGGTGCGGGGCTCCAGCTCATAGTGTATCAAGCTCCCCAGGGCGTTTCTTCTCTTGAACTATTTCCTTCAGGCTATTTCCCTGCCCCAAACTCAGAACTTCCCGTCTCCTCCACGTGGGCTGCGTGCGCTCCCGAGGAACACCTGGCACGCACCTGGCTGTTCCTGAGAATTGCTGTGAGGCGGTCCCTTGCCCAAGGACTCGCCTCGCCTCTGCCCCGGTGCCTGGAGCTGCCCCAGCACTTCTCTGTGCGGAGTGCATGTTTGTGCCTGGTGCCCCGACCCTGCCCTGGGCCTGTTTGGTACACAGAAGCCATGGCAACACCCCCCTCACCCCTCCCCCTGCAGGCCCTGTGGCTTCCTGTTTGTGTAGCTTCAGCTTTCTTTCCTGATCACGGACTCTTGATGGTGGCCATTCATAGGTCTCCCGCCACCCTTGCTTCTGCCTGTTCCTTGTGGCACTTTTCTTTGGTGACAGGTACTCCCATTTTTGCCATTTTAGCATAGTCTTAATCCTAATTCTGAGTTGGAAAGTTTCCCTGTGTTATCTGCCCAATGAATGGAGAGTCCCTTTTTCTTTCCAAGTAAACTCCAGCCAGGAACCCTCAGACGTCCCACCCCCACCCTGCATCCGCCTTTTCCTTGGCATTGGTCTAGGAGGTGAGGTCAGCTTCCAGCCCAGGGTCTGGGCAGGGCTTAAAGCCCCAGTGCCTTTTGTGGTCTCTCCTCCTTTCTCAACTACTGTACCCTTCTGCGTGGAGCATGGGGCTGCTCCCACAGATGTGGGCACATCTCCAGTTTAGGTTACTCACAGCCAGGCCAGCCCCCAAGTTGGTCAGCTGTTATCTTCCCATTGGATCCTCTGCTCTGGGCATCTCCCACACAGCTTCTCCCCACCCCAGCAGGCTGTCTTCCCTTTGAGGGAGGGCAGGACTAGGGCCTAGGGCCACTCCTGCTCCAGCAGCCAAAGCCCATCAGCCCTCGCCTGCTCACCGGCTGTTCGGGGTGGGGAGGACCAGCTGCCACAGGCTGGGCCTGGCTGGGTCTGCCTCTTCCCAGAGCTCTGCCCTATGACTCCAGCCCTTCAGGGCTCCGGAGTAGTGGAGCCTGGACACTGCAGCTGGAGGCTGTGACACTGCCAGCTGTGTCCAGGTGCCAGAGTGGGGGAGGGGTGCTCAGCATCTACCCTGTGTCCAGCATGGTTCTGGAAGGCCGTGTCTGTCCTGCCCGTGGGAGACACTGAAGGGGTCTGGCTGTAGGCCTGCTCTCCCCTCCTAACCCTGGCGTCCAAGTTGATCATTCTTTTGCCCATTCTTTCCCTGGCCACTGTGATCCCTGGGCTTCAGGCCATTTGGGTTCATGGACACACAGCCCTCAGGCCCAAGTGACCATAGTGAAGCTGCTCCCAAAAGAGAGATCTGGACTTTGGGCTGGGAAAGCATGACTTACTGGGAAAAGGCAGTAGCCCCAGTTCCCTCCCTCTCCTCCCAAGCCTCCTGCCATGCCCCTGTGTGGCTGGGATCACAGGTCACAGACTGAGTGGTGGCTGAGAGGTTGAGGCTGGCCTGCCTGGGGGAAACCTGGTCTCTTCTCCACCAGCCTCAGCCTTTGGACCACCTACCCTCCCCGGGCAGAGTGTGTGCGCGCGACTGGTAGTGAGGGGTCAAGGCCCAGACCGGCATTTATCTGGCCCGGCTTCCAGGCTGGGGGAAGTGGGATGGGGTGGGTTGCTCCTAATAAGAGTTAAAAATAACTGATTTATGGGGAGGATCTCTGCCGGAAATGTGCAGCTGGATAAGCTGGAGTGGAAAGGAGCAGCCATGTTGGACATGGGGGAGGGGACTGGCCTGAGACAGGACACTGGGGCAGAGACGGGTGAAAGGGTTGGGGACTTAGGAGGCCAGCCGCCGCCCCTGCGGCCTGGTGATGTGTACTGAGGCTGAGCCTTAAGGCCCATTGCGAGGGTGGCAGGGTTTTTTAACCTGGGTACACGGGAGAAAGGGGGGCAGAATGACTTCATCCCATGAATAACTTGGCCTGGAGCCAGATGTGGGAAGAAGGAGCGGCTCTTTTTACACTCTTTGAGCACAGGTCTCTTGTCCTGGGGGTGTCCCCTTTTAGGGGCAACTAGACAGTTAGCCCTAGTGCAAGCAGCAAGTTGCCCATCGGAGGGGATGGGGGTTCTGGTTCTCCCTTGGCATCAGTGGCGTTGCTGACAGGCCCCTGGGTGTGGGACCTGGGCAGTCAGGTGCTGCCAACCCAGGTTATCAGTCAGGAAACCACCCAGTTCTTCCCAACTGAAGTCTTCAAGCGAAGTTAAAGAAATCTGCCTACGAATTTCCCCATCCCTCCCTTTCTTTCCAAGTTGCCTAAAAATTCCGCCCAGGGCTCCTGTGTTCTTTCCCTAGTCCTGCTGTAACAAATTACTACAAACTTAGTGACTAAAAGCAACATATGTTTAATAGCTCACAGTTCTAAGACCCCAACAAAGGTCTCACTGGCTAAAATCAAGGTGTGGGCAGGGCTGCATTCCTCATGTGGGGTTTAGGGGAGAATCCATTTCCTTAACCCTTTCCACCTTCTAGAGTTCACTTGCATGTCTTGGCTTGTGGTCCTGCATCGTTTTGCCGTCTGCTTCTCATTTTCATCACTCTAACTCTCCTGCCCTCCCTCTTTTGCTTATGAGGACACTTGTGAGTATACTGGGCCCACCTGGATACTCCAGGGTACTCTCCCTATCTCAGGTTTCTTAATTCAGTCACATCTGCAAAGTCCCTTTTTTATCATTAAGGTAACATTAAGGTTCATATTGTCTATGCAATTTGGTATTTTTGTGTACAACCCTTACCCTTTCATATGCATTCACTTCGCCTTTCTAATGGCACTGTGGGCAACTTTAGGATAAATGACTCCTGTCTGTCACTTCTACAATTCCTAGCGCAAATTGCGGGTATTCAGTTAAAGCCCAATGGCTGATTGAGGGTTGATCCCTCCAGTCCTCTGTGCAGTTCCTGGCACAAGCTTCCCAAGCTACTTCATAGTCTTCCTCCTTTTCTCAAATCACCTCCTTCCTAGGGCTGAAGAAATCAGGGTTAGGGTTAGGATGACCAGTTTGCCTTTGTGAAAGCCTACCACCCCAAGTGAGGTGCTAATCCCCCAATCTTGGCCTCATTTAACCCACCTTTTATTCCAGTGGGTTTTGTACTTCATTTTCGTTGTGGAACCATTCAGATGAAATCTAGTTGGAAGCCTGGCCTGTGTGGCTAGTTCTGAGCAGCACTATTCTAGCCCGAGTCCTGGGATCAAGATGAGATTGCCCCCGGGTAGCAGCTGTTCTCGCCTCTAGGGCCCACCCTGGGGATATGCTGGGTGACCTTGCAGTCAGAGCCCCCCACCCCACAGCCAGGAGCTGACCTAAGGCTTGGGTGTGTCCCCTTCCCAGCTCCCAACAGCCACCTCCACCCATCAGCATGGCCAACAGGGGACCTGCCTACGGCCTGAGCCGGGAAGTGCAGCAGAAGATTGAGAAACAATATGATGCGGACCTGGAGCAGATTCTGATCCAGTGGATCACCGCCCAGTGCCGCAAGGATGTGGGCCAGCCCCAGCCCGGGCGTGAGAACTTCCAGAACTGGCTCAAGGATGGCACGGTGAGAACCGAGCCCCTCCAATGGGAAGGGCTGGGCGTGCAGGGCTGGGGCGGGGTGGGGGGCTGCGGATTATTTCACCTGAAGACCTGAGGGTACCCCTGACCCAGCTTCTTCCTGAGCCTGGAGGGGACTCTTGTTTCCTCCCTCCTGCTGAGTGAAGGGGGAGGGTGAAGCGGCCTTCCTGCAGTGCAAGGCCCTAGATGACACATTGGAATACTCTGAGGAGAGCACTGTTGGGGGTTTACTGTAGTGGGTGACATTAGAATATCGAGGTTTTCACTCTGGCCTCAGAGGCAGGGGCTGGGCGGGAAGGGCCCGAGGTTTTACTTGAGGCGTGTTCAGGGAGGAGAGAAGCCTCTGTGGGTCTTGCTTTCTGGAGCCCAGGGTGGCACATTCTGATCTCCGGGAAGCATGGCTTCACCTCGCACACCTACTGTCCTCTCCCAGGTGCTGTGTGAGCTCATTAACGGATTGTACCCTGAGGGCCAGGCCCCAGTGAAGAAGATCCAGGCCTCCACCATGGCCTTCAAGCAGATGGAGCAGATCTCCCAGTTCCTGAAAGCAGCCGAGCGCTATGGCATCAACACCACCGACATCTTCCAGACTGTGGACCTCTGGGAAGGTGGGCCAGAGCCATGGTGCTGTCACCCCAAAGACCTGAGACTGGGCTAAGCCACCTTGATGAGGGACAAGGGACAGGTTTCTGGCTCTCTGAGAGCAAAGAAGAGCATACGTGTGTGTGTGTGTGGGGTACGTGTGTGTGTGCGCGCGTTTGTGTGCTTGATGGAGGAGTTGACCATGTTGAGGGCTGGGGTGGAAAAGAGATAAAGGGGGAGAGAATTTGGAGCTGGGCCTGCTGACACAGTGACAGAGGTGGAACCCTGGCACCCAGGACCCCAGCTCTGCTAAGGCGAACACGTCTTCTCCCCCCCAGGAAAGAACATGGCCTGTGTACAGCGAACACTGATGAACCTGGGTGGGCTGGCAGTAGCCCGAGATGATGGGCTTTTCTCTGGGGATCCCAACTGGTTTCCAAAGTGAGTATGCTGGGGCTGCCCATTTCCATCCCTAGGAAATGACCCATCTGCGATTGCAGCTTGCCACAAAGTCCTTTTATATTCTTTGTTTCGCTTAATCCTCTGGCCTGGGACTGTCCCATTTGAGATGAGGAGGGGCCTTCCAAGACCTCAAGGCTCAAGGGTTGAGCTGGCTCAAGTACTGGAGCCACAGCAAGGGAAGGTAGTACTAGGGCAGCTTCAACCTCCTCCTAACCAACACCCCATCTCCACCTAGGAAGTCCAAGGAGAACCCGCGGAACTTCTCGGACAACCAGCTGCAAGAGGGCAAGAACGTGATTGGACTACAGATGGGCACCAACCGCGGGGCGTCTCAGGCAGGCATGACTGGCTATGGGATGCCACGCCAGATCCTCTGATCTGCCCCCAGCCTTGCTCCTGCCTTCCCTTGGATGGTTAATATATATACATATATATATTTTTAGCAGTGACATTCCCCAAGAGCCCCCTGGAGATCTCGGGCCCCCCTCCGCCAGGGTGGGGGCCTGGCCTGGCGCATCTCCTCTGGGGATACCCAATGGTGGTCTTTCCCCCTGTGCTTACTAGTACATTCCCTTCTCCGAACCCGCAAAAACTGGATCAACTGGCCCCCTTTTTCCCCTGGGACCAAAATGTAGGGCCTTTTTCTCTTTCGTACCTCTTCTCCCACGAATCCATTCCTTGGCTGGGGGTCAGCGATGCTGCCTTCCAGCCTTCCACAAATATGCCTCACCCCCAGCTACGGGTGCAGTGACTTAATTTATAGGGAGGGGTCTGTGGCAACTGCCACCCCTGCCACAGCTGGACTGGGCTCACCACACATTGGAGGCAGCCTGCCCTGGCAGGGGCCCCCTTGGCTTCTCATTTTCTATTCCCCTTGCTGTGGCTAAGGGGTGGGGTAGGTTGAGGGAAGGGAGGGCTGCCCGCTGTGGGCTGGGGCTTAAAGAATCTGAGTTTGCTGATTTAAATAAAGAATCTCTTTTGGATGGACTCTGGCTGTGTCTGGGGCCACCGAGCCCACTGTTGAGGAGGGAAGGCGATGGGGAAAGCGCAGAGACTGAAGGATGTCGGGGAGGTGTTTGACATGAAAGTTCGCCAATCTCACCACCGTCCTTGATTTCCTTCTCCATCTCTTGGTTTAGGTGAGAGTAGGTTGGGATTGAAAAGGGGCAGACCTTCTCAACTCCTCTTTAGCTAGGAGCTGTAATGCAGGATATGTGGGCAGTGTCCGCAGGGAAAGGGGTCTTCACCTATCGAAGGAATTGGGCAGTCCTGGCTGGGAGAAGGAGCCCTGAGTATAGGCAAGTCTCTAGTGGGGAGGCCACTCGGCCAGAGCGGGGCAAGGTGGCTAGACTGACTTGGGGCCTCAGGCAGGAGTTACCATGGTGAAGAAGGAAGAGGCAGGGAGTTGGTGATGGCCGAAAGGAAGGAGCCTTGTTCATTGATCCCATGAATTTATGGGTGCAAAGAGGCATATGTCCTGCATAGGTGGGCATTTAAACATTTGCATGCTTGCACGTGGCTCTGTGGAGAACAATATGTCCCATTCCTAGCTCTGCAGCTCAGGAAGACCTTTGAGAACTTGGCGAAGAACCCAAGCAGCAGTGGAAACGGGAAAGGGCTGGCACCAGGGAGGGAACCATGGAGGGCCCCGGCTAAAGGTTGAATTAGCAATTGTCTCACAAAGAAATAAGTTTTAGTCGCAGTGGCTGTGGAGGCAGATGAAAAGAAAATGCACTGGAGTTGTAGCTAGAGAAATTTAGGTTAGGCAAAGGAAAATGATCCTCTTGACTCTGAAGGTTATTGGCCTCTGGAATCTCTTCAACAGGAGGAAGGTCTTCAATAATAGGACAAATGTCATCTTTCTAAGGTGGAAAATGGAAAATTTTGCTTGGGAGTACTCATATCCACCCATTTTTTTTTTTTTTTTCCATTCATGCATGCATTCATTCAACAGTTACTTGAGATTCCACTCTGTTAGGCCTTATGGGGATATAAAGATTAATATATGATCTCTGTTCAAAGAGTGCACAGTTCTGTAGGGATGAAACAGATAGCAGTCCTGTTAGCTCAGTAAGCCCGTAATACGCACCTCTGGAGAAATGCAAATGGGGCTTTTCTCGAAGGATCAGCTGCCAACCTTCCAGCCCTCATTTCTAGAGTGGAGGCAGGTGGTGATGTGGCAAACTGGGGCTACCTATCTATGGGATCCTTTCCTCTGGTCTGCCCAGGGCAATGGGGCTCCAGGTTGGGGCAACTCCAGGAAAAGGAGCATCACCCACGGGCTTTGTGGTTAAAGGCCAAGTTTCAGTGGAGGCTGAGGGGATATTCTTTTCCTGCCTGCAGTGGGGGTGGGTGGGCCTGAATGAGGACTGAAGATCAGGTATTGGCGGGGAACAGATCAGTATCACTGGGGAGGGAGGAACAGAGGGTCATACAAATAGCTGCACACTAGGGCTGTCTCCATTTCACTCACTGCTGGCAGGGCCTGAATTCTAAATCGTGTTTCCATCGGAGAAGATGTGGCTCAGTGTGGAACTGGACCATGATGCTGCTGATGGTATTCCTTACCATTTTTCTGCTAGTCATTGTGCTGGGAGGTTTACCTGTATTTTCTCTCATCATTTCAAGAAATGTTCCTTGAGCACCTGTTCTGGGCAAGGCATCTAGTGGATGCTGGGGGTTGCTGGGAGTGGATATAGCAGTAGACAAGACACATGTCGTCTCTGCCCTCCTGGGAGAAGCGAGAAAAACAAAGAGCCAATTGTGTGAGTGGTATGTGGTATAATAAGGAGGGTCCCAGGAACTGAGAGCTCGCAGGAAGGGGCTTCACGCAGGAGAGGTTTCAGTGAAAGCTCTGGAAGATGATGATGAACTGGGGATTTAGGACAATTAGAAGCATGAAGAAGAGGCCGGTGCTGGCGAGGAGTGTTCTAGGCAGGTGCGCGACGTGTGCGCAGGCTGGAGATGGAATGTGCAGCGCTGGGCAGTAGCAGGTATGGGCTGTAGAAGGTATGGGTTTAGAGGTATGCAGGGTGAGGTGTTGAGAAATGCAATTGGAAAGTTTCCTTAGACTGCAGGCCACGGAACAGCCTAGGTTGGGGAGGTTATTGCAGTAGCCCAGGCTGAAGGGGAAGTGGTTCCGGGGAGGGCCCGTGGGGGTGGATTTCAGGATTGTTTAGTGCTCTCTGGCTGACTGCAGATGATGAAGAAAGGGGAGAAGAGTCTACAAAGACAGGCTTCTGGCTTCATTGACTAGCAAATTGTTTTGTCTGTTGCTGGGGTGAGAAATCCAGGAGAAGGGCTTGAGACCACCACAAAATACAGGATGGGGCTCAAGTGGGTCAAGAGTAGGTTTATAGTTGTGTGTATGGAAAACAATGTAATAATTAATAAATAGTAATACAAAAATAAACTGTGTTTCATGTACTCACAACTGTGAACCTACTTTTGCCCCCTCTGTATTATTCTCTGCCGTTTTACAGATGAGGAAACTGAGGCCACAAGGGCAGAACCCAGCTAGTGCTTACCTGGGATTTAAACTTAGGACAAAATAGGTCCAAGTGAAACGCTCTTTCTACGATGGGTCTCCTCTGTGAAGTGGCTGACCCTGGGGCCTCTGTCAGGAAGGGAGAGGTCAGGCCTGGGAAGAGGTGCAGGAAGCCCAGCTTTGCAGCAGCTTCCCCTTTAAGGCAAATGAAGCTCTGGTAGCTCTAGAAAGGAACTAATGGTGAGATCCTGCAGCCCAACCCCTGGGTACCCCAACTTATGGTTTCTGTCTTCAAGGCTCCCTGACCTTTTGGAACCCCATGACAGCCTACTTTTTTTTTTTTTTTTAATAAAGATTTTATTTATTATTTTTAGAGAGAGGAGAAGGGAGAGAGGCAGAGAGGGAGAGACATCTATGTATGGTTGCCTTTCACCTGCCTCCAGCTACGGACTTGGCTGGAGACCTGGCTTGCAACCTGGTTATGTGCCCTGGCTGGGAATCGAATCAGCGACCTTTGGGTTCGAAGGCTGGTGCCTTATCCACTGTGCCACCAGCCAGGTTCCAACTTTTATCTCCAGCAATAAAAACCACTGCAACCAGTAGAACAATATCAGAGTTTCATTTTCAGGGCATTTCCATAGGTTCCAGAGACCCTCATCACCTTTTGGGAAGGTTTTCGTATTTTTATGCCCTTTGGAGAGAAGGAAGAAACAGACCCCTAGAGGCTGTGAGTGATGCGCCAGGTCCCAGAATTCTTGAGTAGAAAGCATACCTTGTGTATCTTCATATGGCTTATGGTTCTCAGAACAGTAGCACCTGGCCTAGAAGGAGCTCCACCAAAGGTTGTGGTTTTTGAATTGATTCTGCATATAGAATCCAGGTATCTTACTCCTGGTTATTCACAGGAAGTTGAAAGCCCTGGTTGAGCGCTGGCCTGGGAACCAAGGGTCACCAGTTCAATCCCCAGTCCAGGCATTTGCCTGGGTTGAAGGCCAGGTCCCTGGTTGGGGGCACACAAGGAGTAACCACACATTGATATTTCTCTCCCTCTCTTTCTCCCTCCCTCCCTCTCTCTCTAAAAACAAGTAAATAAAATCTTAAGAAAAAGAAAGAAAGAAAGTCAAGCACCTTTGGTGATGGGGCTGGCCACAGGACAGTTGGAATGCCCCAGGTCCTACCCTGTACCTTCCCCCCAACCTTGCCACAAGAGTCCCAACTTCATGAACCTTATTCTGCTAAGTGATATCCTCAGACTTCCCACATTGGAATCCCCTGGGGTGCTGGTTAGAAATGCAGATTCAGTTAGTCTTAGGCTAGAATCTGCCCTGGAGGCCATGGGGGGTGGTTCCTTAAATCTGCATTTTAAACTCCCTGCCCTCACAATTCTTAGGCTCTACCCTGGAAGATGGGAAGGAAGCTCCTCTAACATCAAAGCTGAAGGTCCTGGTCTGAGACCTTGAATGGAAGTTGTCCCTACCCCTGACCCTGTACTGTTTGGTAGCCGTGGCTGGGTTGTCAGGGGAACTAGGCTGTGTGACTTTCTGCCTTTGGCGGTTTTCCCCTCCTTTGCCTTATCTCAGCATCTGACACCCAGTCCAGGGCCCCTGCAGGTCACCAGAAAAGCTGTGCCAGGCAAGTGGAGGTGAGTCTAGGGCAGCAGGGCAATGCTCGCCCAAGGCCCCGGGGAGGATGTGCTAGAGGGTGGAAATGAGGTTTTGATGGGGGTCGGGGAGGCAGCAGGTTTCTTAAGGTCTTTTTTCTTGGCCTGGGCGGTATCTGCCCGGTGGGAATGTGGCCAGGTTAGGGGAGGGTTGAGAAAAGTGGCGAAGTGACAGCAATGCTCTCTCTGTCACTTCCCTGGGGATTCAGCTCCTCCTTCATTGGGTGGAGAGCACCTCTATAAGAAGGTGATGTGCCCTTGTGTCCTGTGTCCTCACTTCTGTCCCTCCCTCTTCACTCTGGATCCAGGGTCTTCCGCCTCTGGCACCCCTCAGTAGACCCCCCTTCTGCTTCCACCCTAACTGTCTCCCACAGCTTCGCGGCACCCCTACTCTGTCCCTGGTGCCCACAATCTTTCTCCTTAGTCCTGAGTTTTTTCTTATTCCTCAAACTCTCTCCCTGCTCCTGCCCCATGCCTGGGCTCTTAGGCCCTACAGTTCTTAAGAATGATAAAGAGAGAGTTTTTAAAGAAAGAGAGAAGAGAGCGAATAGTTTGAGTAAAATAATCCAAACATTTATCTATTGATGTTTTAAGCCCTCCTTTGTCTTAGAAAGACTTGAAAGTAGTGTTTGAGAGTCCAAGTGTTCCAGGAAGAAGGGGGTAGTGAAATAGCCTTTCGGGTACCCTTGCAACTGAGCACATTCAGTTTGATTCCTGTTGTGTTTATACTACATTGAGGATGAAGACACCCCCTTCACCACCCCCACCCCACGCAATATCCCCTGTTGTAGAGGAAGGAAAAGGAAAGGAACCACCAGTGTAAATTACTTTTGAGTCTGGTCTTCTCTTCCCAGCTCCTCTCTGTGGGGCCATTATCCCATCTTGCAGGTAAGGAAACAAGGCCCAAGTAGGCAGGCAGGTTGCCCAAGATCTCTCAGCTGGAAGTGCCTGAGCCAGGGTTCAAACCCTGCTAGTTTGGTTCCAGAATCAGTCACTGCTTTCCTTCCTTATTCTGCTGTCCTGGGCAGTGCCACCCATTGGGGAGCTTCTAGGCCACCCTAAATGGAACTGTTGGTTATGAACCAGCCTAGAGGAAACGGTGCTTTACTGACAACTGAGTGGGCATCTGGAATCCCTTCACAGGCAGTTGGGCACCCCTAAAATGTGAGCAGAAGCCATGCAGGGCAAAGGAGGTGGGCCCAGGGGAAGGAGGTGGGGCCCCTATCCTGGGGAACTCCTAGAATGTGTGCAAATGGAGTTCAGGGAAAAGAAGAACAAAATAGACTGCCACCAACAAAGAACTATTGTTCATACACTTAACACACTCTTCCACAGCCATGTCTCAGCCGCATCTCTTTTGTCCACTCTACACATGTGGCCCTCCTGCTCTCATCCCACGCTCACCCTCAGCATCTCGGATCCCTGTGCTCAGCAAGGCAGGTTCCTAAGTGCATTTTAGGGAGGAAGGGGGAGGGGGAAATAGGAAGAGGAGAGCCAGGAATCAGCCTTTCTTCTGACTGCTCTTAGGAGACATGTTCAAATGAGAGTCCCAGAGAATCTAGATATGCTTTATCCCCCAAGCATCGTCAGCTGCTTAAAACTTCTCCACTGTTCTTACCTGTGGGGCTGTGAGACAGAGCAGAGGATGAGGTGAAATGAGAGCTTGGGGATGATATAGAAGGAAGCCACCAAAGGTGGCAGTAAGTAGAAATGAGAGAAAGACCAGGAAGGGCTCAGGAGAGAAGGTAGAAGGTGGTGGTGAGGGGATGGTTAGGCACCCTCCCCTCACATGAATTAACACTTTTATTATTCTGATACATTAGAATGTTTCATTTCATTTCACAGCTTGTTATTGTTAAAATGGTGTTAATTTCTATGATGTCAAAATAAGAAAATCTGTGCTAAATTTCTTTCTTATATGAGTTGTAGGGTTTCAAGACATTGCTCTGTAATTAGTCTTCAATGTTTTTGAATTGACCACACTGTCCAAATTTTAGTGCACTATATGAGTTTTACGCAAACTCCATCAATGTCAAAGTTTTGTCTGATCAAAAAATTTAATATTTTCCCAATGTATTCATATGACTTTCTTCTTATTCATTGGGTTATCAAACAATCCAAGTGCCTATTTATGATATTTAAAATTTGCTTATTTCTCTTACTGTTATCTTATTTGTTATAATTTGGACTTTTTTTTTACAATTTGCTTCTAAGTTTAAAAATAATTTCTACTGACTTCATTGTTCATTTTTATCACTTGTTTCGTAAGTCCATTATTTTTAAAGTGTATTTTATTGATTATGCTATTATGGTTGTCCCAATTTAACCCTTTTGTGTCCCTCGTCTCTTCCCAGTGATCCTCCCACCCTTAGTTCATGTCCATGGGTTGTGCATATAAGTTCTCTCTTTGGCTTCTCCACTTTCTGTACTATTCTTAACATCTGCCTATCTATTTTATACCTACCAGTTATGCTTCTTAATTCCTGTACCTTTTTCCCCAGTCTCCCTTTCCCCCTCCTTGCTGATAACCCTCCAAATGATCTCCATATCTATGATTCTGCTCCTGTTCTACTTGTTTGCTTAGTTTGTTTTGTTTTTTTAGAATCAGTTAATAGTGTGAGTTTGTTGTCATTTTATTTTATTTTATTTTTTTGTTGTTGTTGTCATTTTAGTGTTCATAGTTTTGATCTTCTTTTTCTCAAATGAGACTAACATTTCATACAATAAGGGCTTAGTGATGATGGATTCCTTTAGTTTTCTGGGAAGTACTTTATTTGCTCTTCCAGTCTAAATGATTACTGGCTAGAGTAATCTTGGTTGTAGGTCCTTGCTTTTCATCATTTTGAATACTTCTTGCCAGCCCCTTGTTGCCTGAAAAGTTTCTTTTGAGGAATCAGCTGATGGCCTTATGGAAACTCCTTTGTAGGTAACTCTCTCCTTTTCTCTTGCTGCTTTTAAGATTCTTCTTCTTCTTCTTCTTTTTCTTCTTCTTCTCCTTCTTTCTTCTTCTTCTTTTAATATGGAATGTTTCACGAATTTGTGTCTTCATTGCACAGGGGCCATGGTAATCTTCTCTGTATCATTCCAATTTTATCACTAAGATTATTTCTTCATCTTTAACCTTTGGCATTTTAATTATGATGTTTCTTGGTGTGGTTCTGTTTGGATCCAACTTGTTTGGGACTCTCTGGGTTTCCTGGACTTGTATGTCTATTTCCTTCACCAACTTAGGGAAGTTTTTTTGGATTATTTTTTCAAATAAGTTGACAATTTCTTGCTCTTCCTCTTTTCCTTTTGGCATCCCTATGATTCGGATTTGGCACTTTAGAAGCTGTCCAAGAGTCTTCTTATTCTCACCTCTTTTTTTTTTTTTTTTTTTTTGAATTCCTGTTTCTTCCCTCTGTTCTGGTTAAATGCTTATTTCTTCCTTATGTTCTAAATCATTGATTTGAATTCCATGTTCCTTCTCTTCACTGTTGTTTCCCTGTGGATTTGTATTTATTTCACTGAGTGTAGCCCTCATTTCTTCCCTTATGTTTTTGTCATACTCAGTGAGTTCTCTGAGCATCCTTATCAGCAGTGTTTTGAACTCTGCATCTGGTAGGTTGGCTATCTCCATTTTGTTCAGTTCATTTTCTGGGTCTTTTTCTGTTTTTTCATTTGATCCATGCTTCTTTGTCTCCTCAATTGGAGACGCTATGGACACTGTGTTTCTGTGTATTAGGTAGAGCTACTTTGGCACACCTGTTATGTTGTATGGGGCGGAGCCTTAGGTATTTGCCAAGGCTGGGCAACCTGTTTCACTGCTTTGTGGCTCTGTATGTGGGGGAGGGGTCTGAGAGAGGATAATGCTGGCTGCTGGAGGCTTGCTTGGCATCCGTCCCATTTTCAGTCACTTCACCTACTTCCCGTATGTAACTGGCACCCCTCTAGCTGTTGCCCTGGTGGTGGCTCCCAGAGAGGGTGGGTTTGCGTACGTTCTAGGACTGTGAAGGCCCTTTAAAGTGATTCTCCTGTGGGATAGGCAATTTCTTTCACTCTTCCAATGCCCACGCACTTTTACAGCCAAAAGTAAGTATAAGGCTTTATTTTTCTGGCCTGGAGCCCTAGGCTGCAGGGTCTGGCCTGGGGCTGGGATCGCTCACTATCCAGGTGTCCCTCCAGATTTGTATCCATCACTTGTCAATGTGAGACCATTCATTCTGTTGGCCACTGCTGCTGCCTCACCATCACCACACCATGTCCTCTCTGCTCCAGATCCCCATCTCTACCCCTCCTACCTATCTGGGTGAATCCAACTTTTTAAAATCCTTGGTTATTGGACTTCCATACAATTCAATTTTCTGGCAGTGCTGGGTGTTTTGAGGTTAGTTGTGATCTTATGCTTGTGCAAGGAAGCAAAGCGTGTCTACCTATACCTCCATCTTGACTGGAAGTCATAAATCCATTATTTCAAAAATTGAGATTATAATTAATATATTAGTTTAAGTGTACAAAATAATTATATATATATATATCAAGTAATCACCATACATAGTTTTCATTTTTTTATTGTGGCAGAACTTTTAAGATCTACTTTCAGCAATTTTTAGATATCCATCACAGTATTGTTAATGATAGACACCATTATCATTAATGGTGAATAATATTTCAGTGTATATATAATACAATTTTTAAAATCATTTAACCATTAATGGACATTTCGGTGGTTTCCACACCTTGTCTATTATAAAGAATGCTGCAGTAAACTTGGGGGTTCAGGTATCTTTTTGAATTAGTATTTTTGTTTTCTTTGGATATATACCCAGAAGTGAAATTGGTGGATTTATATAATAGTTCAATTTTAGTTTTTTGGAGGAACTTCCATGCTGCTTTCCACTGTGGCTGCACCCATTTACAATCCCACCAACAGTGCACAAGGCTCCCTTTTCTCCACATCCTGACTAACTCTTATCTTTTGTGTTTTTTTTTAACATATAGCTTAAGTATTTTGTTTGTTTGCAACCAAACCTGTTAACACTATATAATGAAAATGTACAAAGAATAATGTTGCAGTTTTTGGTTAGATTTAAGCCAAAGACATTCATTAATAAGGAACTTCCAATGTGAATACTTCAGAAATTTCTCTAAGCCATGTGATCAGAACTGTCTCTGAATCTACCTTACTTTGGGAGGTATTGGCATACATTTGAATTACAACCAGAATTTTTGAAAATAAGCTGTAATAAAAAACCCTATTCTGTATTCAAACTAAAACAATTTAAATAGAACTTTTCTTTCCAAAAAACAAAAATAAATGCAACAAGGCATTTTGTAAAATGGGGTCCTGAACAAGTCACAGTAAAAAATAAATGTATACTTCCACCTCCTCAGAACAGAAGCTACTTTCTGTCCCTCAGTCTTAGAAACCAGGTGAAGAACAGCTTGTAAGCAACTGTAGGCAAGGGATTGCTAAACAAAGCTCGAGCAGTTGAACATGGACACCTCTTAAAAGAATTTGGGAGAACCTGACCAAAGGATCCAAATCTATTGTTAACAACTGATACAAAGGTGAAGTGGTTCCTCCCAAGTAGCAGTGACAATGGGGGCCTGGCTCAGCCCCAAGCTCACCTGTTCTATGCTCCCAAGCAAACCCTGCTGCTCCAGGAAACTTTTTTTCAGAGATTTGGTGTTCAGGGAACTCTGTGTGAATGAGGTAAGCACAGACCCCACATGTTTTTTGTTTTGTTTTGTTTTGTTTTTTAATTTATTATTTCCAGAAAGAGAGGAAGGGAGAGAGGCAGAGAGGGAGAGAAACATTAATGTATGACTGCCTTTTACCTGCCTCCAGCTATGGACCTGGCTGGAAACCTGGCTTGCAATCTGGTTATGTGCCCTGGCTGGGAATCGAACCAGTGACCTTTGGGTTCGCAGGCCCACACCTATCCACTGAGCCATCAGCCAGGGCTCCACGTGGGTATTTTAAGGCTTGCAGCCAATGTATCTAAGCAGGGTCCATGTGTCAGAAGGCCTGTCTCCAGTTCATTCTAATTTATCGACCTAGGGCCACAGACCTTTGCTCTGTCATAATCACATCTGATGTCCATCCTAAAGTATGATTCATATTTTGTGCTTGGAAATATTTCCTGTCTTTAGGCAAGGGGTTGCTGAAACAAAACTCAAGCAGTTGAACATGGACTGTTCTTTAACAGTAATACCAACACATAAAACAACTCACTGTTACAACATGTACGGTCACAAAACACTAATGATCTTTTGTAGATCAAGCAAATGTTTTTAGCCATAATTGTGCATCAAATTCACAGCCAGAGTCCCCTAGATCAAAAAAAACCTTGCATAATACAAATACTAATTTAAAACACATCCTCACACATACACACACTCTCACATACATTTACAGAACTGTGCTTGGGGAAACTCCATGTGTTGAGCACCAGTGAGGGCATATTTTGCTAAACTCCTGCCTCAGGTATTTTGTTTGCAAAATCTATCACAGTAGCGCACAGCTGTTTATTGGATGAGCAGAAAAGAAAGATATGCATGTGGCAATCAGAAAGTTTTAAGGTCTTTCAAGTTGTATACAGTGGATCTGCAGAAGCCTTTTAAGTGTTCTCAGGATGCAAAATTGGAGCTGAAATGTGGTTTCACACTAGTTGCAAGAAGTGTGCAGCAGCCATCTCTTGTGGTTAAACCTGGTACCCAGATATGCAAGAAAGCTTCAGGATAGGTGGCTTGTGGACCTTGTCCCATATCATGGCATAATCTGATCAAAAGATTCATATTGTTCTGCTAGTTTGGTATTGAGGATTTGCTCATACTCCTCCTGAATATTTATCTTCATAGTCTTTTAAGAGATGCTGACATATTATTCCAGCTTGTCAGAGAGGAAAGGGGGGCTGGTCCTTCTTCATCCAGGAGGAACCTGGAGAACTGGGTGCTGTGAGTCCCCAGGACTGAGGCTGACTTTCTGAAGTACAAGCTTCGTTTTGATTAAGAACAACTTCTAAGTGTCTCCACCTCTAATAACGACTATACTCTTGTTTTATGTTCTGAAAAATTTGCTTCAGAGTTAGAAGGCGCCGCTCACCGCGGGGCGGTACGGGCTGCACCTGAAGCAGTGGCGGCGCCCGAGGTCCAGGGGCCGCTTCGGCCGGCGTCCCCGGGCACGTCAAGCTGCTGGCCGGCCAGGCACCGGCGGCGGTCGCGGTTGGAACTGCGGCCCAACCCCAGCAGAGCTATCAGGCCAAGCCAGCTCCAGTGGCGCCTCCAGCCTGTATTTTTAATAAGCCATTCTAACTGCATTTCCCTGATACTGAGTGATGCTTCCCATCTTTCCACGTATTTGTTGGCTATTTGAATACCACCTTTAGAGAAATGTCTATTCAGTGTCTGCTCATTTAAAAACTGGGTTGCTATTTTTGCTATTGAGTTATATGGCTTTTAAAAATATATATATATTTTAGATATTAACCCTTTATTTGATATATGACTTGCAAATATTTTCTCCCATCTGGTAAGTTGCCTTTTCATTTTGCTGATGGCTTCCTTTGCTGTGCAGACTAAATTCATTAATTTTTAAGTAAAATTTCTGTTCTTCATACATTTAAAGTTGACAAAAGAAGAAAATACACTCTTGGATATATATCCAAATCTGTTAAATCTCACTTGTATTATCTAAATTATCATGGAGACTTTCCAAAATGTACTTTAGAATAGTATACTCAAGTTGTATAACCTTTCCAAATAAACTTCTTTCATTTCGCTTATGTTTGCGTTTCTCTTCCAAGCCTTGGAAAATACTATAGATCCTTAAACTATACCCAGAACTTATGGTGGAATATTTAATTCCCAGAGCTTGCGGAATATTTATCACATATGACAGAAGAGACTTTGCTGATATAATTAAATTCAGGGCACTGAGATGAGCAGATTATCTTGTATTGTCTGGGTGGGGCCAACCCAATCACAGGAGAACCTTTCCCAGGAGAGTGAGCTGTGACTACTGCAGAATCTCAAAGAGATGTAATATTACAGACTTTAAAGATGGAGGAAAGAACCCTGGCTGGTGTGGCTCAGTTGGATAGGCGCCGGCCTGTGAACCCAAAGGTCACTGGATCAATTCCCAGCCAGGGCACGTAACCAGGTTGCAAGGCAGGTGTCCAGCCAGGTCCATAGCTGGAGTCAGGTGAAAGGCAACCATACATTGATGCTCCTCTCCCTTCTTCCTTCCTCCCTTCCCTTCTATCTGAAAATAATGAGTACAATCTTAAAAAAAAAAAAAAAAGATGGAGGAAGGGAACCATGAGTCAAGGAATATGGGTGGCCTTTAATTAATTAATTAATTAAAGATTTATTTATTATTTTTAGAAAGAGGGAAAGGGAGAGAGACAGAAAGGGAGAGAGACAGAAAGGCATCAATGTATGGTTGCCTTTCACCTGGCCCTAGCTACAGACCTGGCTGGAGACCTGGCTTGCAACCTGGTTATGTACCCTGGCTGGGAATCGAACCAGTGATCTTTGGGTTCTCAGACTAGCACCTTTCCACTGTGCCACCAACCAAGGCTGGGTGGCCTTTAGATCTTCCAAAAGAATTGACTCTAGAAACTTGGGAAAAAACCAAAACCTGCTGACACATCAATTTTACCCCAGTGAGACCTTTCCAGAACTGTCAAATAATAAATTTATGTTGTTTTAAGCTATTGCACTTGTGGTTATTTGTTACAGCAGCAGCAGAAAACTAATACACAAGGGTGGAGGGCTGGGATAATTTTTAAATGGAAAGATCATCTCAGTATGATGGGGGAAATTTTTTTCAACAATTTAAATGTTGGAAATTTTACTTTCAGGTACTAGCTCATAAACTTAGTAATCAATGAATGTAAAAAGCTATTGTTTCAGGAACTGAAGGAATGACTCAAGTTGACTCCAGGAGACCATAAGCCTCTCCACCTTTGTGCCTCAGGAGGACTGGACTGCAAGATGGCATCTGAGTCATTATACTCCGGGGTGAGCCTACCATCCACCACAGCCCAGGACCCAGATGGAAGAATGCTGCAGCTTTGATCTGATTAACTTGTTCTCTGAGTTTCAAACCCTCTTACCTATACTTTTCTTCTCCTTATAAAAAGGGTCAGCTTAAAATGGAATTTAGGACAGTTTGTTAAGGGTACAAATCCATTAACTCCTCAAACTGCTGACCACCTGAATAAAGCGCGCATAAAGATTCAATCCCTGCCTCTGCTTATTGGGTCTGGTAGATGAGAGGCAGCACGAACATCAGCTTTTCTGGTTTCAATTATACATAGAAAAATTCAAGTAAGCATGTTTGTTTAAAACACTCTACCAAAATAAAATAAAATAAAATACTCTACCTATGGAAGGACTCAAAAAAATTTTTTTTTTGTTATGGTTGGGAAAACAGAACTGGTCAACTAGTTCAGAGCTAGTCCCTTGGAGGCAGCTCTGATGAGCTATATAATGTATGTAATTATTCTGCTATATTACTGGTTCTCTTCCTGACCAGAGAAAACTTCAATTTTGACCAGACGTTGATTAGAACAGAATCTCCATTTATAATTTGACGCAATGGGGAGGGGTGGGTGGTTAGAATTTTTTCACAAAACTGGTTTCTGGTTTTGCTTATTTCAAACCTTGTTTTTCCTTCACTTTGGAAATGCTTTTGGTGTTGGGCGCTGTAGCACATGTTCACGTGGAGAATATGGCCAGCACTTTCCTGTCCTCACATCAGGTAAAGTGGAGCAGTGGGAGTGTTCCAGGCAGCTATTCCTACACCAGGACTGAGGGCAGTGATGTAACTATACATGGGAGAGCCTTCTAAACATGTTTCACGAAATCCATAATCAATGTATTCCCCAACTTACTTTTGCAAATTAACAAAAATACATGGCCAAGTAGACATATTGCTAAGAGCCCTGATACTGGCTTTGCAAGGTTCTTGTAAATGACAGGCCTGAAGTTTAAGCGTTGATAACTTTGAGATACATCCAAACAAAATCCTGGTAGGTAATTTCCTTATGTTGCAGTTTGTCATCTCCTTCCTGCCTCAGCTTTTAACACTGGGCCTTCCGAGAGGCAGCCTGGGCTGAGAAAAGAACACCAGCTTTTTCGTTTGGCCAGTTCTCTCTCTTTGGTGAGGGGATAATAACTACATAGATATTCAGCTGTGAAGACAGGGTGGGAAAGTTAGGAGAAGCATCCATCCGCAGTGGTCCAATTACTCCCTCTTCTTGCCTCTCTGGGCTGCCCAGGAGAGGCGTTATGATGTTAAGGCTCAGAAAGGAAGGGCGCCAGGAATAGAAAAGCTCTTCCTCACTCCAAGCCTTGAGGGCTTGTGCTCTCCCTCTTCTGGCCTGCCCCTGCACCTACACGTTTGCTCCCCTCTCCCTCTGATCCCACATCCAACATTTGATGCACCCCCCCCCCCCCATCTTGTCCTTTTGAGGGTTCCTTCCAAAGGAGATAAGGCTGAGGAATTTCCGGAAGGACTGTAAGGTCTGTTCCAGTAAGTCCTTTTAAAAGCAGCTGGAGGTGACCTCACCTCCCTTCCACTGTTCCCCTGGGGCTTGGGAATGGCCCTCAATGCCCCTAGCTCTGCAGCCAATGACACAGGATGCAGTGATTGGTTTTCAAAAGTCAAGTTGGAGTAAACTTCGGAAAGGTCAGCTGTGGGCATTTGGAAAGAGGTTTAGGAATGAGAAAGCAGTTCACAGAATCTCAGGCACCACTTCTTTTTGCCTTAAGATTTTAGCCAATCAACCCTGGAGGGAAAAATGCCCTTGTTCAAGAAAGAACAAGGACATTTGGTGAGGGCTGCAGTCTGTAGGCTGTGGAGGCCAGTTTAATTTTGTGCCTGCAGACTGAGAGGCACAGGGGCTAATCCACTTTGAGAGAATCATAAAACTCCTGAAGACCCCTCCAGAACAGTATATACAGACTGGTAAGGCAGACTCCCTAACGCCTGTTTCGAAGGTTTCGATTCAAATAATCTATTAATAAGCTCTCCCAGGTGTCTGAGCTGTAGATCTGAGGCCCATATTTTAAGGAACTGCTCCCGAAACTACATGTACAGTTCTTTCTCGGGGCTACCCAAATTCTCCTGTTGTGAAACTTATTTCTTCTGATCCCCCCTGCTTCCTGTAGACTCTCATCAGGGTTTGGCTTGGCACCTCACTAGGGCAACGGTAACCATGGTAACCTAAGAGGGGGTGTCTGGGGAAAACCGTGACCCTGGGTCTGGGTCTTGGAGGGGCTGCTAGTAGTTAGACCCCCAGGGCCCACGTTATTCCCCTGAAGGTTCGGAGCCTGACCCAAAGCGAGGCGTCCGACGCGAGCCAGGGAGCTCTGGCCCCCGCTCCAGCGCCTGAGGTCTGGTCGCGGGGAGGGTTCGGGTGCCCCGCCTCCGCCCACCGTAGCCCTGGGTAGGGGCGGGGTCTGCGCCGGAAGTGGGCTCTTGGTAGCTATGGCAACGCGTCAACATCCCGCTCCCACTTGGCGTAGCCGGCGGCTGCGGGGGCAGCGGAGGCGCCGCGGAGATGGTGAGGACGCTTTGGTGCAGGAGAACCTCCGAAAGCCTCCGTTGTACTGAGTTGGATTGGATTTCTGAGCGGGGAAAGTGGAGAACTGGGGAAGACAGACGTTGGGTCATGGTCTGGGTATCAGGAAGGCCCAGGAGCAGGGTGGATGTGCCTCTAGAAAAAACAGGGAAGTTCTGAGAAACTTCCTCCCCCGAGGGCGGGGTCCCTAGGGATTGACGGTGTAGTGATGCTGAATCTGGGAACTGGGGAGAAGGGGGTGTCGTCTCAGTCTCCTTCCCCTCCCCTGGGCAGGGGACTGGGAGCTGTGATAAGGGAAAAAAAAAAAAAAAAAACACTGGTGAGGAGGCCAGTAATAGTAATATACACCCGTTCTGCCACTAACTAGCAGAGTGACAACAAGTAAGTCACTTAATATTCTCAGTTTTCTCTTCTGTTCCTGGGGCTTGGGTCGCCCACTACATACTCAACAAACATTTGCAAATGGATGAATGAATGAGGAGGGTAACAGGCTTGAAAGGCTCTGAGGAGCTTTGGGACAGGTCTGGCCAGCCCTGAGGTGGGAAGGACTGCCGGGGTCATGAGGATTGAGAAGGGCAGCAGGCCTGGGAGGATCTCTGGGCTCCAGGGAAGAGTGTGTTGGTCCCTGAGGAACAAGGGAATTGGTGTTGCAGCTTTGGGTTATTGGAAATAACCTTCAAATTTTGGGGGGCATACAAGATGGGAAAGGTTGCTCCTTGGGTGTACTTGGGTGCACGTACTTCATGCCCAGAAGTGACACTGCTTTTCTGGGGCTCAGTGGTTCGCATGCAAGGTCCCTAAGTAGAGCTTTGTGAATTACAAAGCAAGTTCCAGCAAAGAGCAGTTCCCCACTTTGGAGGACTCCCTGCAGTGTTGCAATGGGACCCCTGTTGCTTAGGCACTTCGACTTATTCTCAGCTTTCCTCGGCACCTTACAGAGACAGTGGTGTGTGTCTGTCTGTGAGGGTCATCATGCTTGGCACCTAAGGGTATATAGTAAATGTTCTTGTTTTCTCCTGTTCAGGAAGTTTCACATTTCCAAGCCCAAATTAATCAATGAATTGCACCTGGGCTAGACTTGGGGGCTTCTGTGCACCCAGATCAGAAATTGGTTCTGAGAATCCCTTGAACTGGGCTTAGGGGCACCTTTGAAAAGCAGCAGGTCAAGTAGTTAGTGACCTCTGCCCTTCCGGTAGGCCAGATAGATGTGAGCGAGGGTGTGTATGTGTGTGTGTGTGTATGTATGTATGTATGTGTATGGTGCTACTTGCTAGTTTTGAAAGTTTGGGGGAGTGAGGAGAGGTGGTGGTGGTGGGGAGGATCATAATTAGGCAGACCTCCAGAACTTTTACAAAAACGAGGAATAACAGCCTAGAGAAGGAGGGACAGGCCTCAATACTGACTAGAATGTCATCTTCAGATGGCATCCCAAAGATGGCCAATGTGGTTCCATTTGAGGAAAGAGGTAAACTGAGTGGATCACTTGGTAAAAGGTAGGTGCCTGCTGCGTGGATGTCCCCACCTTCTCATTAACCCACAGAAAAATGAAGTAGAAACAGGCCAAGAGCTTGAAGCCTGAATTTGTTAGCCTTCAATGAACCTATATGCAAAAGAAGAACTTGATTGAGGGTGAAGAGGTCACCCAGGAAAGGACATGCCTTCTTTGTTCAGCTGACGTGTTACAGTTCTGTCAGGAAACTGACACTGACCTGTTCCAACCCATTCTCAGTTCCTTCTTGCTGGAATTGAGTGGAACATCCTGGGACATAAAATGTGCAATTAAAAAAAAATTATTATTTTTAGAGAGAGGGGAAGGAAGAGTGGCAGAAGAAAATGTGCAGCTTTTAAAAGGTTAGACCCAGATGTATTCAGAGTTGGAGCATCCCACACATTATTAAGTTTTGTTTTTTTTTTCAAATAAAAATAGCACCCCCATCATAAAAAGAGTTACCTACTCATTGCAGAAGATTTTCCAATACAAGAATGATAATGCTCACCTGAAATGAAACATTTTTGTGAACATTCTTTCAGTAACACATTCTGGGTGCATACCCTCATACAAATGTTCTTTATAGAATTACATACATGTTTCCTATAATTTGATTTCTTGAAAACAATGTTGGGCAGGTCACCCTATATTAGTGATTAAGTCAAAATCAACATGTGATTGACTAGCTAATCTTACTACATCAGAGTCTCTCCCAGAGTTCCAAGTAGTGGTCCAATTTTTGTGGCCCCCCTGGGGTGGGATGATTTTTAAAGAGAAAGAAAATCAGCTAAGTCGCCAAGATGAAAATATTAAAGCAGGTATGGCATCTTTATCTGTGCCCAGTCCTCATCATTCCCAATTGCTCTTGCCTCCTTAGCTCTTGTTACCAGTCTCTCTTTCTTTTCTTCAAAGGCAGCTTTTTCCCCCAAAGACTAGACAAGCTTCTCTCTAGGCACTGCTCAGCTTCTGGAGGATGTTTATTTGGTCATGGAAGAAATAAAACCAGCCCTTCATCTCCTGAAAGCACCTGTTGGCTACTGCCACTGGCCCAGAGGGATCTAACGTTCCATTTCTGCTTAATTCTTCACTTTCATTTCTAGCATTTTTACACAGTGACCTCTCTAATCCTTCTTGTTACTTTGAGCAAAACTGGGTATTCTAACCCTAGTGTACAGCTTGTGGCTTCAAAGTCAGCATTTCCTCTGTGAGGTTTTCTAGGCATCCAACCCTAGAGCTCAGTGCTTCCCTCTGCTCTGCCCAGTGGTTACTTTTCTGTGGTCATCTGTTTTCCTTCCTCCGTTTTAACTTTTAGGCTCAGGCAGTCAGATAGTATCTGTGTGTGCGTGTGTGCGCGTGTGTGTGTGTGACTTCCTCTTGACCTGGGTACCAAGGGTGTAGGAAAGAGGTGATAGAATGTCAGCCCTGGGGAGCTTGCAGTCTGAGGAACAGCCCAGCACAAGGGAAAACCTGCAGGAGTCCTTAAAAAGAAACAAGGAAACAAACACAAAACAATAATAATACTTTCCAAATGTCCTCTAGCTTTTCCTTATACATTATTTTTTTTTACAGTTCAGGCCATACCTGTTGTGGAAAATATGGAGTGGTGGCGTGACCTGGAGCCAGGCAGTCATATTCCAGAAGAAGTTCCATCTCAATCTGGTCTGCAACCCTTGAGGTTGCGATCTTGCTTGGCTTCATTGATTAATTTTCCATCGATTGTATATTGAGCACCTATGTGTCAGGATCAACCATAGCTTTTAACTTAATTATGCACAGAACTCACACCATCCCTCCTGATCCAGTCCCTTCCACTTCTCGCAGTTATTCCTACTGTTTAGCCTCAATCCCATCTGTTGCCGTTTCTAGTCGTTGCCTCTTATTCTGTCTTCTGTGGAAAGGGGGAGCAGTTGCCCTCCACTCACCATGAGTCTGTTACTAGGCCTCTTTGGGGCTTCTATATTTGCCTTTTAATAAATCCAAGCTTTTCTGCTCTGATCGATGGGGGCTGACTGAGTCCTCCAACGGAGGTTCCCTCTGTAAGCCCGTTGGCTGGTTCTACCAGGCAGTGATGACAAGGCACACAGCCATGCCCCTTGTAGGGAACAGAGCCAGCTGGAGAAGAATTGACCAAATAAGAGTGAAAACCTGATACAGGTGGAACAGGTGCTGGGGTGTCTGGTTGGTTATGGCAGATGAGAGTTTTCAAAACACACAGTCCAGTGTTTAGTGACCTGGAATGCGTTGGTCCATTTCTTGTTTACTCTGTCCCTGGAGACATCCCAGCTTCGAGAACGGTAGGAGACACGGCCTCCCGCAATGTGAGATTTGCATCAGCCTTGGATTGAGCATGGAGTTGTCCCTCAGTTCTCGCAGAAGCCATCTTTTGGAGACATCTTCTCAGGCTTGGGTGGTCTGGTTGGCTTTGCTCAGGCTTGGAGGGCAGATATCTGGTGCCTTCAGCCTTGTCTTCCACATCTTGTTCATGGGAACTTTCCAAACATAGGAAGACACTGGGTGGTTGAAACTGATGAATGCACACTAAAGGGGTCCTGGGAGTGGCATGGTGCGATGCACTTGGTTTGCCTGAGGGTAGCTGGCAATCAATCATCACTCATCTGATGTAGTTTATTAGGCACCATCTGTGTGCTTTTCTACCCTTGATGACCTTTGGTCCCCACTGTAACCTTGTGAGACTGTGGAGATGGGGAGGAGTTCAAGCAGTAGTGTCACTTGTGAAAGGGCCCTGGCTTCACGCTGCGAATGCTGGAGGTGACGATCACATAATACGTGCATTTCTGGGGAGACCAGCTGCAGTGACCTCACAAGAGAGTGTCCTTGTAGGAGATTGGGACTGGAACAATAGAGGTCACCCTCCTGCCATCCTCATTTCCTGCCTTTTTTCTTCCATATGACATGATGACTTGGTCTTCAGCTCAGGGGGTACAGAAATGCTCCTTCTTACTGAGCTAGTGTGCTTGGACCCTCCGCAGAGAACCCTCTACTTCTTTGGGGGTGTCTCCTACATTCCAGCGTTTACCGGGTGCTTTTCAACTGTGGTTTTTTCACACACACACTTCTACCATCCCTGGCATGGGCTGGTGAAGCGTTTACCTTGCCAAGGGTACTCAGTACTAATCGCTCAAACTTTTTGCCTCTCCCTGCAGCCGTTAAGCACAACTGGTACCCTGAGCGCCTCCTCTACTACTTCCAACAGGTCAAGGAATAGGCCTCGCTATCGGACCAAAGCCATGAGCTCTGAGGTGGATGAGATCCTCTTCGGAGGTATCAAGGTAACCGTTACCCAGCTCCTCTAAGTGGCCGTCACCGGGAGGCAGTAACGTGGACTAGTGTTGCTTAGGACAAAAGTAGTTCCGGGCACGTCACTTCTCTCTCTGGTACCTGTCAGAGGAAGGCAGAAGAAGGGTGTTCTGAGAGCCAGCTCTGACATCTAATGGGGGCCGGCCATGTAAATAGGACACCTGGCCTCCTCCACCCATGCAATCCTCATGCCTGCACAGCATTGGAACCCTGTTGTAACACTGAAGGAGAGGCTCAACTGCAGGGAGTTGGGGAGTTGTGCGGCGAACTCTTCGTGAGAAAAACATTTTAGGGTCATTGGATTAAGCTTGTAGACGGAGCGTTCATTGGAATAATCTTGGTACACGTGGAGTTCAGTAGGTGAGAAGGAAGAGAGGCAAGTCTAGAAAGAGAATGAGACAGGGAGAGAAAGGCAGTGAGAGCTTAAAAGAGAAAAGAGGGGGTGAAGATGCCAGTGGTGGCCTGAATACTGGTGTGAATGTGTCTGTCAAAGGGAGGGTTGGAGAGAGGAGAGGTGACATCTTTCTCTGCTACTCACTATCTTCACTGTGAAGGGACTTTTCAGAAGGTTCCAGCCAGATACCCTTCTGCATTAAAATAACCCCCACCCTGCAGCAGATTTCCCATTGACAATGGGAAGAATCAGAGGAATGCAGTTTCACTTACATGTTTTTGTTTTGGGGCCACAGGGATTCTTCTAGGCAAAGCCAGGATAGATTTGGAAATGTCCTGCTGACTGGCAAAAGGGGCTGTCAGACAGATCCTGGCCTTATGGCTGTGCGAGAGTCCAGAAAGTCTCTCAACCAGCAGTAGGGGGCAGAAGGGGCCCATGGCTTGCCTGACTTAGGCCCACTTGGAAGCAGAAATGGGCACCAGGTGGCAGCAGCAGCCTGGGACCTCTGAGCAGATGGGGCTCTCAGGAAGGAAGGACCTCCTCGGAGAACACCCTCTGCTTCTACTCTGCACCATGGTTACTGCAATAATGACGAATGAAATTCTCTGTGGTGTTCAACAGTTTTCTGAAATGAGTGATTTCATTTTCTTATTAATTCCTTCATGGTCAGAAATTTTTGGGGGGAGGGGTGGAAATCACATCTAATTTGTATTCTTGCTGAATTCTAACTCTCTGACTTTCTCACCCCATTCGATGTAAGAGCCAGGTCTCAACCAGATCATTTAGCCTGTTCTAACACCCCTACCCCACTAATTTGGCTGCCTTTGGGGGTCAAAGTAAATGAATCATTAGAAAGGATTGAAAAACATGAATATCATAGATTGGAAATTGTATTGCTTCAAAGCGTACCTGGTGGTCCAAGAGAGAGAATTATTCCTTCATTTATAAATCATGGAGAGAAGAGACTTTAGAGACCTACAGTTTTTATTCCTGCTGGTTTTAGGTTAGGTATGGACACATACCAGTAACCCCTACTTCCTATCCATCCAGAAGTATCTGCACAAGTTATAGAGAGACCTTGTTCTCAGAAGAGCCAGTCACCACAGAACACATCTGGTCAAGTTCAAGTGCAGAGCACCATACTGCTTTCTCAGTGCCCTGGCTACTCTTGGTGGTCCTACAGTCTGGGCCCCAGCCAGTTCCTCCTGCCACTGGATAGGGTGAAAGCCCTGGGAAAGGAGGGTACTACGCTTGAAGTTAGGGCTGACCAGAAGGGAGTGAGGTGATCAGCTTTTGTGTCCTTGCTGAATTCATAGACCCTGGCCCGGAGTGACAGCCCCATTGTGCTACTCCGAGATAAACAGGCTATTCGGAAAACTTTTACTGCTTTGGGCTTGGACCACAAGCCGGAGACCATCCAGCTCATCACCCGAGATATGGTTCGGGAGCTCATGTGAGTATCCAAGGCCCATGGCCTGCCCGCTTGCCCCAGCCTGCACTTCTGCTGCGGACCTGTGCACAGAAATGGGGAAACCCACTTGGTTTCATGGTGAATCAAGTTCCCCCTTCTTTCGTCTTCATTTCTCCTATCTGTTTCATGCTGCTTCTTCGTTCCTCTTTATCTTGGTCTCTTTGCTTTTTTTCTCTCTTATATTTATTATTTCCACTATCCTTGATTCCAAGCTTCTTTCTCTGCTCTTTCTTTTGTCTGCTATGGAACGTAAGGGGACTGGCACAGGGGAGGTGCTTAGTGCATCCTCCCTGAGCCCCAATGGGTGCACTTGGTAAAGGGAATGGCCCCGATGAATCACTTCCATTTGGCTGCATCAAGAATCTGAAGCAAAGGAAAACTGACCAGATGCCTAATTAGGTCCTTGACTTCTCAGGCTCTGAGACCAAAAGAGGAAATTCCCACAGAGTCTTGGGTTCTTTTGGGATTAGGTAAGCATGGCTTCCCGACCAGAGCCGCCCCCTTGCCTGCCCCGTCCTGTGGGGTCTAGGCCCCACTCAGCAATGTGAAATGAGTCAAGATTATTGTTCAGTGGGTTACATTTTGTTCTCTGAAACCATTCTTTCTGGCTCCACCCACTAAAAGCTTGAATTTCTAGAAAATGCTGCCTATGTCACGAGCTGGGGAGGTACAGCTAGGACACAGATCCAGGAGCACCTTCTAGTCAACCCTGGCACCAAAACAGCCAGACGTGGTCAGCAGCCCTGTGGCTGGCTATCCTGGGGCCTGAAAAATGGTTCCTTCTTGGAGGCGTCTAGTCCTGAAAGTACATTGGACATGAAGTTGCTGGTTCCTTGTCAGGGCTGCTGAAAGCCCACGAGATGCTGTCTCAGATTCAGATTATTCCTGATCATTCCAGATTCCAGGCTGTTGTGGGCCACATCACTTAGTGAACCAGTCTATCTTGGCTAAGCCCCAAATTCACTCACCTATTTGCCCCACCTCCTGGACCTCCCCCCACACTAGTTTTATTAGATGAGGTTTCACTTCCTGCCTCAGACATCTGTGTCTCATTGCCATGTGCTTGTTAAATGGCCTCACCCAGAAGCAGCTTTATTCCTACCCCCCTGCTTCCCTCGCTTCCATCTTTAATATATGTCATTTGTTTGTAATCATTATAATTACCTATTGGTTTGTTGAATGGTTGGGTGGCTAGAAAGGAGAGGTCTATAGACATGTCTCCAACTGTCGTTGATCAGACATTTTAATTAATATTTAGGGTTCAAAGCTTCTCCCTGGGCTGAATGGACAGGGTGTTTTTAGGTTTCTCACTAGCATTCATTTCAACCTGTCTGGCGTCCCCTTGCCCTTTTTATGTCATCCTTGAAGAAGAATCTATCTTTAAAGTTTAACTCAGCGGCGTTGTTTTGCGTTCTCGCTGTTCCCGGCACTGAGCCGGAGACTAGGCTGCCAGTGTGGTTCACACAGACACTGTGTCCTGAAGGGGTTTGTGGTCTAGCAAGGAAACGGGCTCTGCTCAGCTGGGCAGAACCTGGCCGGTGAGGGCAGAGCACAGCACGGGGGCGCCCAGAGCAGGAGGTGGTCTTGGGTCTCTGGGGAATCTGCTTACATGCACCTTGGGGAGAACCGTGGATGGCTGCACGGAGACCGCAACAAATAAGCTGGGCCTTTTAGAAAAAGTTGTTAAAACGGCCCTTTATAGCCCAGATGCCACTTCACCCTCTCCCGGGAGGCCTCCTTCCCAGTGGACCCACAGTGCTGTCAGCAGTCTCTGCTCCCACTGGCCGTGTTTGTGCGGAGGGTTGGCAGTGATGAGGGGCGCAAGAGAGCAGAGAAGCCTGCAGCACGGTGCTGGACACTTTCCTTTGCTTCCCCTCCCTAACTTTGTTCCTTGTGTCAGCGTTCCCACAAAGGATCCCTCTGGGGAATCCCTTATCATGAGTCCTGAGGAGTTTGCGCGGATTAAATGGGCATCCCATGTGCAGACCAGAGAAGAACTCGAGGCCAGGGAGCAGGCCTTCAGGAAGGAGAAGGAAGCCATCTTGGTAGCTAACCCCCCAAGCCCTGACCTCTACAGGTGGGAGGGAGAAGAGAGATATGTTAAGGAGAGGCCAGCTTCCCATGAGTCTGGGGGCTCTGGTTAGGGGACCCTGGAATAAGGCATGGATGGACACATGCTGTAGAAAGAAGACCGGTTATGGGAGCAACTAGTGGGGAAAGAGGAAGGAAAACTGAGGATAAAGCCAGGCTGAGAAACTTCTGAGTCCTGATAGCATGATGGGGTGGAGCAAGAATCATGTTGGGTCACCCATGGTAGTCAGGCCAGTGCCCAGGACACAACACAGGGAACAATCCCACACTGATGGGACGGGTCTGCTGTAGGATGCGGTGACCACACGCAAGAAGATCATGAAACAGAAGGAAATCGTTTGGAGAAACAACAAGAAGCTCAGTGACCTAGAGGAGGAGGCCAAGGAAAGGGCCCAAAACCTGCTGCAGAGAGCCAGCAAGTTACGAATGGAGCAGGAAGAGGAGCTCAAGGACATGAGCAAGGTTGGGGCTCTGTACTTTTCCCCCTCATAGTCACACGTTGTGGATGGCATTGGCTCCAGCTGGAGATGGGACAATGAGGGAGAAAGGTAAGGGGTTGGCTAGGGGGAAGGGGAGGTGGGAGAGGGCTACATGTGCCACACAGTTGCTGCAATCAGAGGGAGCACTGGCTTTGTCTTGTGCTAATTGTGTGAACTTCTGCAAGTCACTTGACCTCCCTGAGCCTCACTTCATGTGTAAAGTGAGGGCGGTAAACTAGTGGGCAGAATTAATGAACTAATATATGGGACAGGCTTTGCAAATTATGGATTGATAAATAAATGGGAGGATTTAATTGTTATCCTGCTAGTTCTCTTCTGGCCACAGAAGGTGGTCTAGGCAATTGGATTCTTCCTCTTCTTCTTTTTAAAAAGATTTTATTTATTATTTTTAGAGAGAGGGAAAGGGAGAAATGCAGAGAACGAGAGAAGCATCAATGTGTGGTTGCCTTTCACCTGCCTTCAGCTACAGACCTGGCTGGAAACCTGGCTGGAGACCTGGCTTGCAACCTGGTTATGTTGCCCTGGCTGGAAATCGAACCAGCCACCTTTGGGTTTGCAGGCCGGTGCCTTATCCACGGTGCCACCAGCCAGGGCTGGATTCTTTTTGAAGTGCTTTAGAGGACAGCATGGAGACCAGAGGCCCATTTGAATTCCTCATTGGCACGTGGTTTACTTCCCAGTCAAACGTAAAATGTTGACTCCGCAACCCCTTCATCTATAATTTCTGTCTCTTAGGTAAATCTTCTCTACTTAACACTGCCTTTTATTTTCTTAAGCTCTTACTTTATGGTTCTTACTGATGGGTCCTAGATTTTCATCCCCTTCTGCATCACATCGGACTCTTCCAGCTTAAAAATTTGGTGGCTTGGCCTCTGCAAGAGTGTTTTAGTTTCCGTAATGATAGAACAGGGGTTTTAACTAGGTTTCATGGGTCCCTAAGGGGGACCATGCACCTCTAAAGATTCCTGGAGAATTTCTTATTTACATGAGTTTATGGAAGATGGGGCCCATAGCTTTCATCGTCGTCCCAAAGTGTGGTACTTGGCTCCAACACTAAGACCCCTTTCCTCAAAAGAAGTGCTTAACAGGAGGCCAGTGTTATGTTTGAATAATATTAAAGGGAATGTCAAATATGAGAATGCTCTCACTTTTTTGGGCTTGTGAGCAGCCATGCGCGTTTTTAGCACTCTTGATAGTCTTCTGCTCCCATTTGTCTCCCTCCAACTGCCACACCCCGATGGTGCACTCATTCCTCCCTAACTTACCTGCAGACCTATGCCACAATTTCATCTCTACTCCCCAGATCATCCTTAATGCCAAGTGCCATGCCATCCGGGATGCCCAGATCCTGGAGAAGCAGCTGATCCAAAAAGAGCTGGATACAGAGGAGAAGCGATTGGATCAGATGATGGAGGTGGAACGGCAGAAATCTATTCAAAGGCAGGAAGAACTGGACAGGAAGAGGAGGGAGGAAAGAATCCGGTAAAGAGGAGGTTTTAACATCTCTCTTTCTGTCATTTCCATGTATCTTTCAGTCCATGTAGGTAAGAGATGAGAAATGGCCATTATCATCATCTATGATTATCACAAAACCTTTACGAAGTGATCCGTAGAACCACAGAACTTCCTAAAACTTAGTTCCAAGGTCATAACAGGTGCCTCACAATCTGGCCCTGATTCAGCCCCACGCATCACCATGGACTGCCATCTCCTCTACATTTCCCCCCATCCTGCAGCATGCCAGGTGTTGTCGCAGGTTCATGACTTTTGTTGTTCCCACTGCTTTGAATACCCTTTTCTTTCATTTCCCTTGGAAAACACTAGTAGTTTTGCCATCACCTCCCTCCAGAAACCTCCCTCACTTCCTCAGGTAGGCTTGGTGGTTCTGTCATCTGTGCCCTGTGCCCCATCATATTGCATTTATACCACTTTTTTGCATTGTGGCTCTCTGACCCTTGCTAGACTGCATGGTCATGGAGGATAGGATCCCTGTCCCCTTCATTTCTGTAGCTCCTGGGCCTAGCAGTGCTTGGCTTATTGTAGGTATTTAATACATGTTAAAATGAATGAATTAGTTCTCTTCATTTTATAGGAAAGGATAAGACCCATAGCAGGTAAATTATAGAATCATAGAGTCCTAGATTTAGTACACCAACCATAAAATACAGAAGTCATCTCTATAAATAGTACTTGTATGATACTGAATGGTAATTCCCTTTCCCCATCTGTATTCTGTTCTCTTGCACCATTCATCTCTGGACTTCTAGTAGGTACCTAATGCACAATCATAGGCTTCCAATAAAAGTTTTATTTAGTGGCTAAGTAGCTCTTCATCTTCTGCATAAATAGCTCCAATCAAGGAAATATCTCTGCCTCATTAGGCAGTTCTAATGATTTGAGCTGGTTTTTGTACCGAGTTCAAACCTGCGTCCATGTAACTCTTAGTCATTACTCCTGTTTATTTCATCTGAAGTCATGAAGACATTTAAGTTTTCTCTCTGAATGACTTTTCTCCTCTTTCTTCTAGATTCTCATTTTAATCGGTGTCTTTCATTCTTCCAGATATACTCATATATGATGGGGTCTGGGTGCCTCTGAATTTATTGACATTCCAATAACACAAAGGGAGCCACAGTGATGCTGTAGCACCTGGTTCCTCAGACTCAGCCCTGCTCACGAGCATCTGACGGTTTCAAAGTGTAAGATAGGATATTAGAAAGACAGTTAGCAAGCTAGGCATGGGAGATACATGGGGTGATAATAGAGACGGTGGAGGAAGGAGACGGCATCAGCTTTTGCACTTTCAAAGCTCTGTGAAGCTAGCGTGAGAAACCAGCTCCCTGTGAGTACTCCGGAAAGGCCTGGGAGATGGTAGGATTTCAGAAGCTCTTTACATGCTGAGAGAAGGTGCATTATGATGTGCGGTACACTCGTGGGAACAAATGGAGAAAGGGAATATCAAGACATAGAAGCCCCAGAGCCAGGAACTCAAAAGAGATCCCCTTAAGACACTCTGGGGAAGGACTTTGGTCTGGGCTTAGGAAGCATAGTGATGGCGAGGGCACTTTTCAAACTGTTCCTGCCACACTTCCCATCCTGGGAGTCAGTTGGGTGAAGGCTGGAGCGTAGAGACACAGACCCTTGGTTTCTAAATGCTGTGGACCTGTTTCCTCCAGAGGAAGACGGCACATTGTGCAGCAGATGGAAAGGAACCAGGAGGAGCGATCGCTGCTTGCGGAGCAGCGGGAGCAGGAGAAGGAGCAGATGCTGGAGTACATGGAGCAGCTCCAAGAGGAGGATCTCAGGGTAACAGGGCTGGACAGATATGCCAAGTTCCACCAGCACCAGCAGCAAAGCCCTCCAAGATTTGGAGGTTCGAGGGCATGGACTAATCTTTTGTCAGGCATACGCTCATTTCATAATGTCATCACCACCAACTTTTAAAAAATTGCCATATTGAACATTTATGTAGCCTTGGTGCCATGCTAAGGATGAGCAGTAAATTGGATAAAGACGGTCCTTGCCTCCCTGGGACTTCGTGTCTGAGACATGTCCATGTGCGTGAACACATAAAGTAGAGATATGTCTGCTTGCTTTACACAAACAAACAGAAGGCTATTTTTTGGTCTTCCCTCAATTATCTAGGGATATTTACACTTTTTAGATAAACAGTAGCAGCAGCATCATTCCAGGCTCCTGCTGTTACCTCATTCAAAGTACATAACATCCCAGTGTCATTAATTGTGTTGAAGAGCCAAAGTAGGCACATTCTTTGCATAAGAAATGATGGTGTACCTGCCCAAACCAAGTAGACTTAAAAAAATTCTCTTCCATTTGACCTATCTGGTCTATTGCAATATAGGAAAGCACAGCAGTGACATGGCAAGCATTGGGAGCATTTATTATTTTTCCCTCGGTTTTTTATTTTTGAAAACTTTATACACAGACAAGTTGAAAAAATTGTACTGCACCCATTCAATGCTTCACCAAGTTAATGATTGCTAATATGCCTTAGTTGTTTCTCTCTTTTAGATGTATATGCATTTTGTCATTGTTAAAGTACTTAAAAGTAAGTTGCTGATACCTTCACACTTTGCTACTAAATGCTTGAGTTTGCATCGCTGAAGAACAAAGCATTCTCTTGTGTGTCAACCATGCCATGATGACATCTCCCGACAGAAAGTTGAATCCAATGATTCTATATCATTTAATATTTAATTCATATTCAAATTTCTTCAATTGTCCCCAAAATATTTCACTTTTGTTCTTTTTTCCAAACCAAGGTCACTCACTCAAGCCCCTTTAATCTGTTTTGAGCTAGAAGAGTTTCTTCCATCCTTCCTTCATTCACTTACTTTTAAAAATTAAAAAAATATTTATTGATTCACAAAAGAAGGGAAGGGAGAGAGAAAGAGAGGGAGAGAACCATCAATGTGTGAAACATTGATCAGTTGCCGCCTGCACATGCCCTGACCAGGGATGGAACCCACAACTTAGGCAGGTACCCTAATCCAGAATTGAACCTGTGATCTTTCAGTTTGTGGGACAATGCCACACCAACAGCCGCACCAGCCAGGGATCATTCATTTATTTTTAGAACACTGATATTTTGAAGCATCCGGGCTGGTTGACTTGAAGAATGTCCCACATTCTGATTTGTCTGATTGTTTCCTCATGGTGCCATTTAACTTGGAGACATATGCTTTTATTTCTCTCATCCTCTCCCATGTTCATGGATGACTGAGTTATGCGTTTGATGGTAGTGAGTGACAGGGGGTCCCTGAAGTTTCTCATGGATGGCCTTATAATTATGAAGGCTTCTCAGAGCACCTGCAGCGTGGGAGGAAGATCCCCTGGGTAGTTGGGGAAGATGAGGGGCCGTGTTGCCTTGTGAACTGCTTGAGAAGGGGATCAATAGGGCAAGGCAGAGACACCTGGTCAAGTTCCTGGCTCAAAGAAGAACAGGGCCAGGAAGGAGAGGCCTGGGATAAATACATAGAGAAAGGGGTGAAAAATGAAGGCTGGAAAGTCCAACTAGGTTGTGGTGAGTGGGAATTGGTGGATTCATGGAGAAAGTTTCAAATTTCACTGGGTCAACACCATTACTTTGATGTTGTATCATTGTCATTTTGTTGTCCTTCTAATAGGCGTTTGCTTAGTTTCCAGGAAGCATTGTTAGGCAATTTGAGGGTTAGAAACCTGTGCCTCTCCATCTTAGACTTGCCTTATCATCTCAGGGTGATTCAAGGGCAGCCCTCCCCACCTTGTCAGCAAGATAGAGAACAGTGAGGGGAGTTCATCTGCGGTTTGCTTTGGAATGGCTTCAAAGATGAGAAACGGGAGGCTTGATATTATGAAATGAACCAATGAAAACAACAAATTAAAAAATAAATGAATTGGCAAAGAAGTAAATAAATACATGAATGTATGTCATAGATCGCAGCTCAGCAACTTTCTTAGCTTTGAGGGTCAGTGGGATTAAATAATGTCTCGGGTACCAATAACAGGCCTAAAACTGGGGTGGGGATGGGGTGGGGGGAGAAGGTGGAAAGGAAAGGAAAAAAGAGAGAAAGGTAAAAAGGAGTCTGAGAGTTGGAGTGACAAAAAAGTGGAAAACTGGATTGTGCAAGGAGGTGGGTACAGTGAGAGTGAATTCTGCTAGAATGTCTGCTAGAGGCAGACAGTGTGGTTTGAAAGGGCTCCTGGAAGAAGGAGCCCTGAACTAGGTAGATGGGCTGGGGGAGAATCAGTGGAATTGCCTTGGATGAGCCAGGGTAGAAGCTGGACTGAGGAGGTTTTGGAAGACCTGGCAGGGGGTTAGTCTTTGAAGGAATGGAAGGAGCTTGAAAGAGTGTGGGAGGTAGGATGAGTTCATGGGAGGAAGAATTTGAAGCAAGGAGTCCGAGTTTCCTTGTGGGGTGTGGGGAGGCAGCTGCATAAAATCCTGGTGTCCCTCTGCACAGAGGGGCCTGAGAATGTTCTCAGCTCAGAAGTGATCTGATCAACAGGAGCTTCCAAAGGCTCAGGGCTGGGAAAGGCAGAGGCTCCTTTCTTACAGGGGATCTTGTCATTCAGTGTCAGTCACATTGGTTCTCTGGTCTCTATCACTCATTGTGTTTCTCCATGCCTAAGATTGTTCTTTTCTTCCTCACATGCCACTCATGTTGGTCCCCACTTCCCTGCCTCATTTAACAAGAGTTTATCAAGTATTTTCTGTTTTCCTGTCAACTGGACTACAGGTTGTTGGGAAAGAGAGGAAGTGTTACACATGATCCCTATTCTCTAGCTGTGACAGAATGAACATAGAAAATTCATGGGGCCTACAAGGTAGTGTGTTGTTAAAGCCCAGGAGGTTGAGGTATATTTTATTGATTATATTATTATAGTTGTCCCAATTTTTTCCCCTTTGCCCCCTCTGCCTGGTACTCCCTTTCCCTCCAGCAATACCTCCCTCCACCTGCCCTCAGTTCATGTCCATGGGTCCTGTATATAAGTCTTTGGCTTCTATATTTACTTTACTGTTCTTAACATCCCCCTGTCTACTTTGTACTTACCAATTATGCTTCTCAGTCACTGCACCGTTTCTCCCTTTCTTCCCCTTGCCTCTCATAACTGATATTTCTCCAGATGATCTCCATACCTATGACTCTGTTTCTGTTCTGGTTGTTTGCTTGGTTTGTTTTTATTTTTTGGATTCAGTTGATAGTTCTGAGTTTGTTGTTATGTTAATGTGCATAGCTTTGATCTTTTTCTTAAATAAGTCCCTGTAACATTTCATATAATAAGGGCTTGGTGATGATGAACTCCTTTAGCTTCACCTTGTCCAGGAAACACTTTATCTGCCCATCCATTCTAAATGATAGCTTTGCTGGATAGAGTATCTTGGTTCTAGGCCCTTGCTTTTCATCACTTTGAATACTTCTTGCCAGCACCTTCTTGCCTGCAAAGTTTCTTTTGAGAAATCAGCTAATAGTCTTATGGAAACTCCTTTGTAAGTAGCTCTCTGAGTTTTCTCTTGCTGCTTTTAAGATTCTCTCTTTATCTCTAATCTTTGGCATTTTAATTATGATGTGTCTTGGTGTGGTCCTCTTAGGGGCCAACTTGTTTGGGCTCTGTGCTTCCTGGACTTGTTTGTCTATTTTCTTCACCAAATTAGGGAAGTTTTCTTTGATTACTTTTTTAATTTCTTGCTCTTCTTCCTTTACTTCTGGCATCCCTGTGATTTGGATGTTGGTATGTTAGATGTCCCAGAGTCTTCTTATTCTCTCCTCGTTAAAAAACAATTCTTATTTCTTCATTCTGTGCTGGTTGACTGTTTATTTATTTCGTATGTTCCAATTCACTGATTTGGACCCCAGTGTCCTTCCCTGCACTATTGGTTTCCTGTGGATTTTTCTTTATTTCACTTAGAGGAACCTTCATTCATTCCTTACACATTTTCTGTCTTCAGTCATTTCTCTGAGCATTCTTACCATTAGTGTTTTGAACTCTATATCTGATAGGTTGGCTATCTCCTTTTTGATTAGTTATTTTTTTGGATTTTTGATCTGTTCTTTCATTTGGGTCATACTTCTTTGTCTCCTCAACTTGACAGGCCTTTGTGTTTGCTTCTGTGTCTTAGGTAGAGCTTCTGCACCTGTCACTTTGTAAGGGGCAGAGTCTTTTGTATTCATCAGTGGCGGGTGACTGGTTTCACCACTTGGTGGTGCTGTATGTGGGGGAGGGGTCAGAAAGGGAACATCGCCGTTTTCTCAGCACTTGCCCTTTTTCCAGTCATTTCACCTGCTTCCAGCTAACAACTGTTGTCCTCTTGCTGTTGCCCAGGTGATGGTTTCCAGAGTGGGTGGGTTTGTGTGCCTTTTAGGAGCATGGGAGCCCTCTAAACAAAGTCTCCTGAGAGGCAGGCAGTTCCTTCCACTATCCCACCTCCCACTGGGTTTCACAGCCAGAAGCTATGAGACTTTATTTTCCTGGTGCTGAGACTGTGAGCTGCATGGTCTATCCTGGGGCTGGCATTGCTCCCCAGGTGTCCCTCCCGGCTTGTATCTGCCAAATGTGAATGTGGCAACTACGGTTAAGTTAATTGCAGCCATTGCCGAAGCCACTGCTGCCTGCCTTCACTACACCATGTCCTCCTTGTCCTGGCTTCTCATTCTAGGCCTCCTACCGGTCTGAATGAATATTTCTTCTTTAAATCTTTGGCTGTCAGGCTTCCATACAGTTTGATTTTCTGGTACTTCTGGTTGTTTTCTTGTTCTGAGGTAGTTGTAATCCTTATAGTTGTGAGAGGAGGCAAAGTGAGTCTACCTATGCCTCCATCCTTGTGTGGCACCATCTTAAATGCAGATAGATATTCAGTAATGCAAAGAGAATTGAAACTTGAGGCAGCCGGATAAGAGTTCCAAGAAGGATTGGAACTTTAATTTAGATCAGGTTTCAAAATTTTGGCTCTGCAGTTTATTAGCTATTTGGCCCTGGGCAAATCACTTGAACTCTGGGCCTCAGTTTCTTCATCTGCACAAGAAGGCTAACAAGGCCTAAGTGTTAGGGCTTTTGGACGTGTTTAGGTGTTAGAGATAGGCTCTGTGCTCAACGAATAGGAAGTACCCAATTAGGGCAATACTTATTTAAAATAATCACTGTTGATGATGACTAAAACTTTGGGTTTAAATAGGAGAAGGGAATTGAAGGCAGGAGGAACACACAATGGACAAAGCCATTGGAATGGGGTTTGGCACGACATGTGGGAGACACTGATTTTAAGATTCTCCACTTCCTGAGAGTATACATAGATTAGCAGCGTCAGGGGCTGCCATGAGGTCAAGTCGGATAAAGACTCTAAAGAAGCCATTTGGCTGGAAGAAGTCATTGACAACCCATCAAAGAACAGCTATAACAAAGGATAGCTTTGAAAGCATTGTTCCTCTTCATCTATTTGTGTCTCCCTATCCTTATACGCCAGTATTTTTTGGTCTTGTCCCCTTCTACTCTGAGGCTCTCTTCCTCTTGTTGGCAGGACATGGAACGACGGCACCAGCAAAAACTGAAGATGCAAGCTGAGATTAAGCGCATCAATGATGAGAACCAGAGACAGAAAGCAGAGCTGCTGGCTCAGGAGAAGCTGGCAGACCAGATGGTGATGGAGTTCACCAAGAAGAAGATGGTAGGGACCTGGGACTCCTGGCCAGGAATGGAATGTCTGGTTTAGGGAGAGGCAGGCCTGAGGACTGAGGGAACTCCAAGGCAAGGCAGCCCTGTCTTCATTCTAAAACTTTAGTCCTTAGTCAAGGTCTTGGCTTCTTTTTCTCTTCTTCTAGGCCAGTCCACTTGTTTCTTAACAGAGAATGGCCTGGAAAAAATTCCCAAATTAGGGTGTTACTATCTTTGTTAACACTTTTGATTAGAAGTTGGAATGAGGGTCAGGTACAGGTGGGGAAGAAAATGAAAACTATTGGTCAAAGTCAAGTTTTCTGTGGATTCCTCATAACCTGGATGTGATATCCCCAGAAATCATGAGTCAGCTTCCCATAAATTTCTTGTGAAAATTCCTATATTGGGCATTCTGTACTGAGTGGTGAGCACTAGACTCAGAACATAGAGTTTCTCCCAACACCCACTGTGGAACATGTAAGAACAAATGCGCCATGGAATGGAGAGCAATGTCTGCAGTAGTTACTGGGGATGAAATTAGGAATGTACTGGTTCATTCTGGGGCAAAATGGGGTAGTGGAATGATTGGGTCTAGAGAGACTATCTCTAGAGAAAAAAAAACTTTTAAGCATGGTTTAGTTGGCGTGAACATGAATTTATGTAAAAAGAAATGGAAGGACTCAAGGTGGCAGGAAAGTTATTCAATTCTAATATTGAATATTGGTCCTGTCTTCTCTAGTTTTGAGGTTTCATAATGACAGAGGGCACATGGTACTTCTCTATAGTAGTGAGTTTGAATGATGAACAAGGGGAAGTGGAAATAATTTGAAAAGGCACGTGTAACATACCTACATACTCCAAATGCAAAGCATAGAAAATGAAGCTCAGCAAACCTTACTTGTTGGGGTTGACTTTCTTATTAGATGCAGGGATATACAGGGAACAGTGAGACTGAAAGATGAGGGGCGTAGATGGTTCGGACGTAATAGTGACCCCACAACTGCCATTTGCTGCATGCTTAGTCTGTATATAGGCTCTGTGCCAAGTGCTTCAAAGGGTTGTTTTATTCATTTGATCATTAACAGCAACCTCGTGAACCTAGACACTGACTGATTCAAAATATCCTGAATGCCTCAGTGTGTGTCCAGTGTCAGACTAAGCTGAACATAGCTAGGCTGATGGGTTGGAACTCTGGCCATTTGTCTGGACGAGTAAAGGTGGTGTCAGAGTTGGTGAACAGGTTTGCTGGCTGCAGCAGAGCATCTGTGGTGGCTATGATAAGATGAGGTGATGAGGTGACAGAGAGCTGAGAGCAGTTGTCGGGGATGCCTTGGACCTTGAGCAGAGCTAGAAGCGTGGAACAATGAGAAATCACCATAGGTTTCTGGGTAGGAGAGGAATATGAAATATGTCTTGTCTTCATACATGAAGAGAACATTGGTGAGAGGAGCTGTGAGAGGTCACAGCCCACTGTCAATATCCAAGTATATGACAAGTCCCTTTCTGACCTCACAGTGGTCTCTGATCTTGCAGCCAGGGCTATGTCTTTAGAGCTAATTGGCTGTGGAAGCCTCTAGAATTCTCTGCCCTGCCATCTAGAGCAAGGGGGACCAGAGAGACCAGCTTGACACGCAGGCGTGCACAGTTCTGACACAGGCAACCCACTGAGCTGCACACAAGTCTAGGAGGGTAGAATGAGGGCTAAGGAATATTCCTGATGGGAAGATCCCACGTCCATTCACCCTGAGCCATTAGTCTATGACTATCCTGTAAAGGTTGTTGGAGAACGGGATTTGGTAAGGTTTTAGGGATTTATCTGTTATTTCAGTGGAGTAGCAAAGGGAGCTAATTTTGATGGTTCACCCCTTAGGTAACTACTAGCCACTGTGGGACTGCCAAAGCATGTTGGCCATTTGCCCAGAGACTAATGAGATAGCCTCTGCCTGCTAAACTTTACAAGCCAGGCAGGGAGCCACGTTGTTACTTCTAAAATCTTGGCCCAGTGGCCTTTAACTTGGAAATGGTGAAGTAGTGGAAAAAGCATAAAGGCTATTTTCTGAAAACATCCTGTTTGATAGCAGACTAGCTGTGCAATCTTAGGACCTTTGATCTCTAGGAACATCAGTTTCTTCATCTAGAATATCTATCTTATGAGATGTGAGGACCCTCTGGGATAATACAGGAGCAAGCGTTTTATAAATGCTAATTGATTTTATGTCATTGCATTGCTAGTAATTTCGCTCTACTAGAGGTGGTAGAAGAGATACTGGATGGACTGGTAAAGGAGCCTGGCTTCTCTCTGCAAGACTGGCTCAGTGGGAGCTATTCTACACAGCTTTTCTTTTTTGCAGGCTCGAGAAGCAGAGTTTGAGGCTGAGCAGGAGAGAATCAGGAGGGAGAAAGAGAAGGAGATTGCCCGCCTGAGGGCCATGCAAGAAAAGGCCCAGGATTACCAGGCAGAACAGGTACCTGTTCGGTTTCTGCTTCCCTCTACCTCTCCCATTTCCTTAATTATACCCATGACAACCTATAAAACGGCCTCGAGGGTGGAGGTTTAGAAGAAAGGATGCCAGTTACCTAGATTTCAGTCGTCTGAAGAAGGGTGGGCCTGCTCTTAGTGCCTTTGGCAGCAAAGACCGAGTGTGTGTTACGGGCTTAAGGTTATCTGCATTATTAGCAGTTTTTAAAATTAGAAGCAATTGCAGGACTACCTGGTGGTGTTTGAGGTACAGAAAAAGAATTGGGATGAGTGAGGTGAAAGGACAGGATGGCCTCAGAGTCTCTTCTGACCTGAAAGTTCTATGATGGGATTCCATTTATTTTTTCTTAGAATAACCTTGTTGCTGGTGAAATTCATGGAGCTTCTCAAGGCAGTCGGTGCTAAAGCCGGTGAAGGGGTGTCTTTCCAAAGGCACCTACATGGTTGTTTTGCACCTTCACTGATTGATCTCCCAACTCGCTCCTTTCCCAGGATGCCTTGCGGGCCAAGCGCAACCAGGAGGTTGCAGACAGAGAGTGGCGCAGAAAGGAAAAGGAAAATGCACAGAAGAAGATGGAAACAGAGGCCCAACTGCGGAAAACGCGGCTGGAGCAGGTGGCTTTCAAGGAGCACAGTCTCGCGGTTCAAGTGCAACGGGACCGGGATGAGTTTGAGAGGATCCTTCGGTAGGAGGAGGGGTGGGAACCTTGGCTTTCGTTCCTTGCAGCGTGGCAGGAATGTCTCTATTGGGTAGAGAAGTTTCTGGCATGCCTGCACACAGATGCACATCCACCTTGCCTGTGTTGGTGGGGTCATTCTAATCAGATGGATGGTTGAAATATTTCAGACTCTTGAGTCAAGAATTTTATTGTTAGAGAATTGAAAAATGGCATCTGGAAGTGGATTATTTATCCTGGAGTGTTAAAGGTATAAGTAAAGGTACAAATCATGTCCCGTCTGTGACTGCCCCCCTCCATGTCCCCCTGCAAGTTAGGGATAAAATTGCAGCAGGGAGGTTGAGGAGAGATGGAAAAAACTTCAAACACCACTGGTTGTGGGTCATTGGAACAGGGCTTTAAGGGTGGTCTTTGCCATCCATTTGATAAATATATACTAAGCATATAAATTCAAAGCTCTGTGCAGCGTGCTAGGGAAAATCTTAGAGATGAATAAAATTCTATCCTTGCCCGTTCATGTGAAGAAGATGTCAGAGACTCATTTAGATGGACAATACCTATATTTATCCATGTCTTCAGTCTTTCTATTTCTTTATCCTTTTTGTTAGTTTGTTTGTTTTGTTTCTCTGATGGCTCAATGGTAATTCCAACACATAAATGAAAGCTAAGTGTTCCCCTCTTTCAGTATCAATGCCTGAAAGTTGTCTGCACTCACAATGCTCTGGTCTGCCACCCCGGGACATGGCCCCCGGGGTGTTCTCCAGGCTCTAACTGTTCTGGTCTAACTGGAAATAACTTCATCCTTGCTTTAGAAGAGCTTAAAATTCTTCAAGATAAAACATTTTCAATGTGAAACAAACCAAAAAAAATTTTGAATTGGGTGGGGTGAGTTGGGGTACAAAATTAACGAAATTGTGCTCAGATAAGCAGAGGTTGAGTCATGTAGCCTGGCTTCCTTAGTCTCCATGCTCTAGGTCCTTCTTTTTAGTACAGCCAGTTAGTTACGTGGCAGACCAGGTTCCTGGACCCCTGGCTGGAGGCGGAACAGATCCATAGGAATCTCTGTGCTTGTCAGAGCCAGGTTCCTGATCTTTTATTGGACTGTGGACTCCAGCCTGTCCCTACTGGCCGCAGTGTCCTTTGGTAGCTTTCCCTGCCCTCAAGAGTTGTGTCATGGTATCTGGATACCTGGTAAAGAAGGCAGTGTTCTTGATGGCTCCAAAGATTCTGTCCCTGGGCTCCAGTCTGTCTTTAGCCATTTCCACCCCCTAATACCAGGGTCCGTGAAGTATTCTTGTGAAACAAGCTCTTTGGTCTGTGAAGTATTCCTATAAAAGAGGTTCCTAAAGAGGAATTTGGAGAGTTGGAGCAATAAGAGAACTAAGAGACATCCGGCTGAGTTCCTTTCTTCTCCCAGCAACTAAGGAGAGCTCACACGACTGGTTTACCAGTTCTGTTTTAATTTCCCAAGTATCCCCTTTATTGGCTTTGTAATGTTAACATTATTGTCCATGGGAAGGAAGAACAGAAGGAAAGGAAGAAGGGAGAAAGAGAGAGAGAGGGAGAGAAGAAGAGAGAGAGAGAGAGGGAGAAGGAAGGAAAGGAAAGAAAGAAGGGAGGGGGGAGGGGAGCAGGGGGTGGAGAGAGAGAGAGAGAGAGAGAGAGAGAGAGAGAGAGAGAGAGAGAGAGAGAGAGAGATCTAAGAAGGAGCTGGAGGGAAGCTGTACTTTGTTATAAAAGAGCAGAGTAAGATCAGTAGCTTCCAGTGAGTGAAACCGTGGGTGCAGGACCCAGTGAAAAATGAGATTGTGGAGTCCTTTGATTGAAAACTGTGAAGAATTTCAGAACAGTGACAGCACAGCATTAAGTCACTTCTAAGCGTGCAGGTGGCATATGGCTGCATGTCCTGGCTGGATGGGAGCAGGAGCAGAGGCAGCCTTGGAGGCTGATCTCTGAGCCACAGAACAGGGCCTGAGTGTGGGTCCCTGAAACACATCAACTGGACCCCACCCAGGAGGCTCTCCCAGCACCTTTTCTTGGCAGGGGCAGCTCAGCCCAGCCCATTCCACAACCTGTGTCCCTCCTCCAGGGCTCAGAGAGAGCAGATTGAAAAGGAGAGGCTGGAGGAGGAGAAGAAGGCCACGGGGCGCTTGCAGCACGCCAACGAGCTCCGGCGCCAGGTGCGTGAGAACCAGCAGAAGCAGGTGCAGGACAGGATCGCCACCTTCGAGGAGGGCCGGCGCCTGCAAGAGGAAGCCCAGAAGCGGCGGGAGCGCATTGATGACATCAAGAAGAAGAAGCTTGAAGAGCTGAGGTGCTCTTCCCCACCTCCTCTCCCCTCCCCCAAGGAGATGGCGAGGCTGGAAAGCCGGGATTCGGGAATGAAGGGGCCTGACAGGGGTGCTCAGGGAGGTTGCCCTCTGAAGGGGGCTCCAGCAGACTTGGGTTTTCCTGGCTTTCTGGGAACTTCTAGGCAGGATGATGGAGCTTTGCCAGGAGTATGTTTGGGAGATAAATCCTGGGAGTGGGGCCGGAGGGCCACCCAAAAGTCCACTCACTTCCTGCTGCCTCCTCTCTGGTCCTACCACCCCCTTACACCTACCCTGCATTTTTCCTGCAGAGCCACTGGCCTTCCTGAGAAGTACTGCATTGAAGCTGAGCGCAAAGCTAACATCCTGCCAGCCACCTCTGTGAACTGAGGGGCACCTCTGAGCTATGCTGCGTGCCTGCAGGGGAAGGTTTCACCCAATCTCTGGGTGTCCATGACCACTGCCAACCTAGACATTTCATAGTTACAGATTAAATCTATTCTACTTCTCTAAGGAATAGTCCACCTTCCTTGTGTGGGGATGTGGCTACTACAGGGTACTGAATACGGAGCAAAATAGGTTACAGGTGATCCAGGTGTGGGTGGTGTGACACTCAGGGGCTGGGATACTCTTTATGATTGTCCTTCTAAGCCAGATGGTGCGTTTGTTCTGGTGGCTCATGGTCTTTCTGTGACCCTTGGGGATGTTGCCATCATGTCAACTTTCAGCACAGTCTAACTGCCTCGAGTCTATGCCCAACGCAGAGGCATTTCAGGGCTGAGGCGTAGATGCTGTCAGGGAGGGGCTGGGGCAGGGCTGGGCTGGGAACAGGGAAGGAGGCACCGGGCTGCCTGGGGCAGAGCTCTTACTAGGCTCCTGCCTATGACTCAGACCACATCTGTGAAGGGGGTGGTGTCTGAACATAGGCTTACCCTCCTGTCTCAGCCTGCACCTGCCAGAGCCCTTTCAACTCCAGGAAGTGCCACAACTCGGACACCTGTAGGGGCAGTTATACATTATACGAACTGAGGTCTGACTTCAGGGGGAGGAGTGCAGCCACCTCTGAGCAGGTTTGGGAGGGAAGCTCCGAGTTTAGCCCTTAGCTTTGTCCCCTTCTAGGAATTCTTGGAATGGACTCATAGTGTGGAAGAGGGGGTCAGTGTCTTCCTTCTGGATTCTCAAAAAGCCCTGCTACAGGGCTGGCCCGACACGTCTGTAGAACCTTCCTAAAAGTGGGACACTCCTGACAGCCAGCTCAGCAGCTAACGTCTGAGGTTAACTGGCCACATCAGGGCATCTTTTATGAACTCTCCACCGCTCTGACTGGTGAATGGCCATGCGAATAATAACAAATGTCCCTGGTGTTAACTGGGGTCTGGTGAGGTCATGACAGTATTGGCAGAGGCAGCAGAAGACTATGTGAGCCCAACTTGCAGAGAGGAGGGAGAAGAGAGAAAATCCAAGTTTGTGGAAGACTTAGTGACTTAGGGGGCCTGCCCGATCAGGAATAACTAACCTCATTCTTTTATTTATTTTTATTTTTATTTTTTTAAAGATTTTATTTCATTATTTTCAGAAAGAGGGGAAGGGAGAGAGAGAGGCAGAGAGGAAGAGAGACATCAATGTATGGTTGCTTTTCACCTGCCTCCAGCCACAGACCTGGCTGGAGACCTGGTTTGCAACCTGGTTATGTGCCCTGGCTGGGGAATCGAACCTGTGACCTTTGGGTTCGCAGGCCGGCACCTTATGGCTAACCTCATTCTTGTTGCTAGGAGTCAGACCTTTGAGTGGGTGGTGCTTTCTCCTGGGGGTGGCTTCGGCTTTCCCTCCTCCTTCTCAGAGGATGAAATGAGCCGTATATGTCCCTCCTCTAAGCCACGGAATCAGCTCCGGGGTGCCTGGGAAACTGCAAAGGGGAAATCTGCAGATGAGTAAGAAGTACTGCTTGGTGCATTTCCTTGATTGATGTCAAGATGTAAGAAGCTTGCAGGAAAAAAGTGCCTGAACGACTGACACTTTGTTTTATGGGTCCCTGATTGGCTTCCCAGCTTCCTTTCTTCTGCCCCCTGGTTTTCTTGTCCTTGCGATGTCAGACCAGGCCGGTGTAGCCAGGAAAATGCAGTGACTGGGCTACACCTTGGAGCACTGAATCAGGTCTTCAAGCAGTGACTTCCTGAACATGTGACCCCCGGCTTCTGGCTGGACTCCATGCCGCACCTGCCTGCATGTGCCTGTTACCTGTGTCATGCTCCCATGTAACTTGGAGGCCGTCTCAGAACCTTGGCGCTTGCCCAATAAGCAGCTCCAGTTGGTCATGACTCAGCAGCCTGCCCTGGTGGCCAAGCTAGGCTGTCCCTGACTCAGTGGGGTGCTGGGATGTCCTCCGAAAGCCTCAGCATCCACATCTGTGACTCAGGGCTGGGTATTAATGGGTCTCAGCAAAAGCACTTTGATTAGGCTCGGATAAAAGGGGCTCAGAGTTCGAACTCAGACAGGGTTTTGGGGGTGAAGAAAGGTGGCGGCTGTTTCGGTGACAGTGGAGGGGAGATGCTGGAGTCTCAGACGATAAGTCTGAGCATGGAGCCCATTGAGTTCCTCACTCGAAAGCCTGGGGAGAGACGGGGAGGAGAAGGCTCGCCCCAGTCCAGAAGTCTCTCCTCCATCCCAGGCTGCTGCCAAGGTGATCCCCACCCCCCTCCCCCCTCCCTTCTGTTCTCTGGCAGTCGCACCAAGGTTACCTGGAAGGAGCTCCTTTTCAACATCATAGAAATCTAGAGTCCCATAAAAGGCTAAGTTATTCTTGATTTGTCTGGCTTTAAATAGCTTAGACCTTTCCTCTGTCTTAGTTCCCAGCCTCCCAGCTGGGATGTTCTTGCAGGGCAAGCTCTTCACTTCCTCCTGCATTCTCCACGTCTTCGTGGGCGAGAAGGTCACCATGATGTCAAGGCACTTTGATGACTTTGACACTGGGACAGAAATAGGGTTGAGAGTTCAGGTAGCTTTCTTAGGACACCCCTGGAAAGAGAAGCCAAGGCCACAGGAGGGAATGGGGAGGAGAAGAAAGTACCCTGGGCCCTCTGCATGGGCCCTGGGGATAGGCTGTTTGCCCCTGGGCTAGAGGGTGCGACCAAATCATAGAATCTGAAGGCTGGGAGGGACCCCAAGGACCATCTGGTGCTTGAATCTCTTTTGCAATTTAATCAACTGGTTGGACAGCTTGAGCTTGCTTGCACTTTCTGAGATTCAGGATCCTCAGTTACCTCATAAAACAGCCCAAACCATCTCAGATCAGCCCCGATGCTCAGAAAGTTTTTAATATTCCGTCCATATATCTCTTCCTGTGCATTCCCAGTATGTCAGGGCTGCACTAAAGAAGTTAAGGCTTATTTTACATGATGCCCCTGCAGATAGCTCCTGCCCCAGCTCCTGCACGGCCTGACCCCCTTTGGGGAAGTGTCCAAAGTTCTGCAAACATGAGCATTTTTGTGGGGGAGGGGTGAGTGGGTTGTCAGAGGGAGGAGACGGGAAAGCCGGGAACCTTCTACTTGGTCCCTGGGCTGGCCATCTTGCTCTCCTGCCCTGCTTCTCTGGCACCACCTTCCCCACTATCCTCCCTGTTTCCCAGTGTCCACGAACAGGAAACAACATGGAGAGCAGAGGGAGGGCTGGTCAGGGTTAGGGTTAGTGGGGAGGGTGCTGAAGCAGACACCCCCCACTTAGCTCTGCCAGCGGCCAGCTCCCGCACATCTCTCCTGGCAACTGCTGGGGGAGGGAGGCAGGCCCAGGGCCCCTGGGGGGCTGGTGAGGCCAGCGTTCCCCTCTGCAGGTAAATATTGTGGGAGTCCACATGGCAGAATCTAAAAGAAATTTTATTTTTACAAGCTCAAGGGTCAGAGTCCTAGTAAGCATATGGATTAGACCATCACAAACTCCACATACAAACGTACACACACACGGCCTGGCCAGTCCATGTGGGAGGCCTGGTTCTGATCCCACTGAGTGTCCCGGTGGATGGGTACAAGGGCCCCAGAGGTTCAGTTCCTTGGTCCAGAAATAACCACCAGCAGCCTCCGTCTTCTTTATTCTCTGGTCCCTGGCAGGGCCCTGCTTTGTTTTCCAAGGACCGAAGGACTCTTTTGGCCACCTCTCGGCTCCATCCTCCCGCACATCTTCAGACATCCTTCGGCTCTCTACACACCCTTTCCACCAGGCCAGGGGCCTTGCTCTGATCACCGCAGCTCCTCATGCTGGGATGAGGGTTTGGCACCCCTTCCTTTGTCTGTCTCCCCCACCAGACTGAATGCTCTAGCAAGACAGACACTGCATTTCATTAATCGCTGCTCCCCAGGGCCTGGTGCAAGGCCCAGCCCATTTGCTGAGTGGATGAAGGTTTTGTGTATATGATTGACCTTCGTGAAGTGAAGATCTTTTATCTTTAGGGTCTCTTAATTCTTCAGTGATGGGGTCCATTTCAGTGCTGTTTGCTCTTATGCGTCTGGGCCAGCTCCAGGATATCACTCACTGGGGGAGATGTGGGAATATCCAGGTTCCTTTCTGGCACTCCCTCCTCTTCTGAGGTGGACCGGCAGGAATCCCCAAAGCTTGGGGAGCCTGAGTAGGGGCTCAGGGAGTCCCTAGATCACATGTGTCCAAAATTCTTGTCTGCCAGCCCTCACCTGGACCTCAGTCCCTAACCCTAACCCAGATCCTGAAATAGAACGCCACACATGGCTTTCAGTTCTGTCTCTGTAATTAACTGTAACCCTTCCTCAGTGGACCTTGACATTTTCCCATCAGAGGTGAGCTTTACCACCAATAAGCCCCCAACTCTTCTCATTCAAGCATGGCCTCACCTAGTAATCTTCCAAGGCCAAACCTTCACTGAGAGCTGGGTGAAAAGGAGCAGCGCAGTGGCTCCCTGGCTTCTCCATGACTGTGTCCATGTGGTGTCCATGTGGTGCCCATGTGGTGCCTTGTTTGCCCAGTTTGAGACTTCACATGTTGTCCACCTGTGCTCTTCATGACTCCTGCTCCCAGGCTTTTCCTCAGAGGCTTTCTACTGCTTACTCCTGGGGGTTCAGGGGTGAGTCCAGTCTACACGGGGACTCAGGAGTCCTGCTGACTCATGTGTGTGTGTGGTGTGTGTGTGTGTTAGAAAGGGTCAAATTGCAGACCCAGGGACTGGGAAGGGATATGGGAACCTGAGCCTGAGCTCAGGGAGTCTCGGGAAGTGGCTGGAGGGACAGTTTGGGCAGCAAGGGCAGGGCCTACAAGGTTGTGCTGAGTTGCTTATGAAGGACACCTTGGAGGAAGAGTAGGTGGGCCCAAGGCCACCTTCTGTCCTTCTGCCAAATGTTCTGGGGTCAGGCTGCACCTGGTGTCGGAAGCAGCCTATGGGCTTCTCAGAATCCTTGACCCACCTCTTCCCTTTTCCTTTGAAGCCTGTTTTTGACTTTCTGCTTCTGTCTTACAATAGAAGCAAATGCAACCCAAATTGTGTTGCGTGCACAAAAGAGGGGCCATTTTCTCCTGGGGAGCTCTAAATTTCTCGGGAAAAAGCAAGGGAGGCTTTGGGGAAATTTGTGTGCCCACCTCCGCCTCCTTTGTCTCTCTCTCTCTGAGCCTCTGGATGAGCATCTGGGGACCATCTGTGCTCTTCTGTGTCTTAGTAACCACTTTCTCTCCCAGGGGCATGGACGGACCCCAGAGGTCTCGGAATTCTGTCCAGATTTTTATGAAACCTGAAAAGGAAGTGAGTGGGGAAATGAAATACTTGGGTGGAGACTGGGTCGGGGAAAGGAGAGGAAGGAATTAGGGCAGAAGTCTTCCCAGCAGTCGGCCCTCTTTCTCTGCTAAAGCTGAACTCTGACAGAGTTCCGTGGACTGGTCCTGGAGGGACGGGGCCATAGGCTCGACTTATGCTATGAACATTAGGCTGATACCTAGTGCCCTCCGTCACGGCCCCCCAAAACCCTGCAGGGCTCAGGGCACAAGGCAGGAAGCCTGACAGCTTCTTTTATGAGCCCCAAATTGCCAGGAGGTGGCAATTAGCCTTCAGTGGGTCAGAGGAGAGAAACGATGTGCCTTGTCCCTTCAGGCTTGGAGGGGCCCCTGCTTGGTGTCCTCAAAAGAGGCTGTTGTTCTAGGAGTACCTAGGTCCTCAGTCTTCCTCAACTCCCATCGCTTAGACTCCAAAACCAGGAAACTCCTCCAGTAAAACTGCTTCTGAGAGACCTCATCGACTAGTTCAATGTGGTGTCAGAGCCCCATTGCATCCTCTCCCTAAATCCCTCTCTAGGAGCTTAACCGTTGGTGAACTGAGGCTGTGGAGCAGGACGTCAGAGGTTCCATTTGTCGTTGGATTAAGTTGCTTCATACCTGTCAGCTGGGCTCATGAATATGTGCAACTCTCCTCCCCATCTTGGGTCCCCAATCCACATATGCCATTGATATTCTTCCAGAGCACAGGGATAAACATTCTAGTTAAACTTGGCTTAAGCAGATAGAGGCTAAGATCTTTCTATATCATAAAGTCTCATTGTTTGATCCCCATGAATCCTCCTGCCCATATAACTTCAACCTATGTTCTATCCCTAACTACAGCCTATTCTATCTCAAATCCCAAACTCAATTCTAACACAGCTGTAATCCCAGTTCTTGTATTTTTTTTTAATAAAAGATTTTATTTATTATTTTTAGAGAGAGGGGAAGGAAGAGAGGCAGAGAGGGAGAGAGATATCAATGCATGGTTGCCTTTCACCTGCCTCCAGCCACGGACCTGGCTGGAGAACCTGGCTTGCAACCTGGTTATGTTGCCCTGACTGGGAATTGAACCAGCGATCCCTGTGTTTGCAGGCCGGTGCCTTATCTAATCCCAGTTTTATATCACCACCCAGTCTTTGATTGAGCTGTAACTGCATTCTCAAGTATAGCTTTAAGTTAAACTAAAACCCTGTTCTTTATCATAGCCCAGATTCTGGCCATCACACCAAGCCCTAGTTCTGGTTATTATGCTAACCCTAATCTCAACCTTAATTCCCATCTCAACCTTCAATCTGACCTCAACCTCATTCAAAATTCCACCTCACCCTAACCTTCACCCTAACCTTAATGGAGTCCTCATCTCGACTCTAACATTGGCTGAAATCCAGAACCCAATGAAACGCCAACCCTCCACTTCAATTTAATGCAGTTGATGCCTTTCTTTTTACTCTTTCTCTTTCTGGGCCCACCTGTTCTCCCCTTCACCCATCCCTCTCCTTCCAGGCTTTGTCTCTGTGGTTGGGTCTAGAAACCCATAAGGTCACCAAGCCCCCTTTCTTGGACCACTCTGGATTGAGAATCAGGGTGCCTGTATGTCCCCGACTTAGCCAGACCCCAGCAACATCACCTGAGCTGAATTCTCACATTTCTCCAAGCTTCTCTTCCCCCTTTGAAAAGTAGGGACAATGATCCCTGCTTTCCAGAGTGTTCAGGGCAATCCTATAAATCCCAGAATAAATAAGGAAATGAGGATATTCATCGTGTACATCTGGTGGGTCTCAGAGCACCCTCTTATTGTTGGGGGTGTGGGTGGAAGGGTTTGAATGCAGCGATTCATGAGCTGCTTGTGCTTCTTTATTATTCTGTCTTATTTTTCCTGGAGGGGGGACCTTGGAAGTGTCTCTGGGTCTCATAACCCTCCCTAAGATTCTTCCTCCCATCCTTCCTGTGCCCACTATCAAGGAGGGGGCTGGGCTGTTGAACAGGGTCACTCATGACCTGACCTACCTCTCCTGAAGTCCATAGGAGGCCCTGTGCCTGTTCTGGATACCCCTTGAACCAACCAGCAGAGGTCGGCCCCCACTTTCTCCCTCTGCCCACCAGGACTGTGCCACCCCAGCTCTAACCTGCCCAGACTAGCTTAGTCACCCTGATGAATAGTGCAGGTGATGAGGGTCCGCGATCTTCCTTCCTGTGCACAGAAGCAAGGACATCGAACAGTCCCTAAAGGAAGTGCACACAGGGGCTTAGCCCTCCTCAGCAGAGATAGCACCTCCCAGCGAATGGGCACACACAGGCACACCCCGCTCCCTGACCCTCCTGGTCCTCTTCTCCCCAACATCCCCTCACGACTGCAGTCACTCACTGCGTCTCTCCACTTACCCTGGTTCTTCTCCCGTCACACTTCACTGACTTGGTTTTAGTTGTGTGTGGGAGGTTGGGCTGGACCCCTCAAACGTCCCCAGCTCCCAGGGATCCCCTACATTCAAGGATGACCTTGCACCAAGCATGCTTTGGGGACACAGCTACCAAGTGGATAGCCAAAGGAAGGCCCTGACCCCAAGCTCACCCCTTCCTTCTCTCACTGGGCTCAGGAGGCTGATTCCCTTTGGAGGGTCAGAGGTCTCAGATGAAAGGCTGGCTGGGCACTTCTGTGTCCCTTCCATCTGCCTGGGCCTTCACTCCAGCCCCAGTGTCCTGTTCTCTGGTGCTCCTTCCCGCAGACCTCACCCTGGGTGGGGTGGTGGTGGGGGCATCTGTCAGTGGATCAGGAATAGGAGGGGGCAGGTTCTGTAAAGTGTGTCAGGCCCCTCTACTTTGGGGTCAGTGTTAACCCTTCAAGGTTTGGACACCTTCCTCATCAAGCCTGGCTTCTTCTCTTTCCATTTCCCCTGGGGAGAGAGGCAACAAACCCAAGTGGTGAGGGGCGCTCTATGGATGTCATAAAACGGGATGACTGTTGTCACCGAGGAGGATGGGGCCAGGAGGAAGTGGAAGTTTAACAGGTGCCTAATTATAAGTCCCACTGGCAGTCCTGCCTCACTCTGGATAGGGAAGCGCTTGGGTGATGGCTGGGTAATGCCTGGGTAGGCCATTCTGTCACCCTGATAATTAGGGTTTTTGGGACTCCTCCCTAAGGCGGGGACCAGGCCCCCTCCCTTCTATAGAAATAACTCTGGCTGCTCCCCAGCCAGGCACTCATTGCACCCTTCTGCCACCCTGGGCAGCGTCTGGGCCCTCAGTTCCCCCTCCCTCTACGCACTCCCACACACCGCCCCCCCACCGGCAAGCCAGGCCTCACAGTCACTGGCCCAGGGACACCAGCCCAGGCGGAGGAAACACGGAGCCTAGAGACATGGGAGTTCGAGGAGCGTTCCACCTTCTACTCGTGTGCCTGAGCCCAGGTAGGCCGCCGGCAGCGGGCAGGGCCGCCGGCACACGCTGGATGGGCAGAGAAAAGGGCAGCAAGGGCGCACAGAGGCGCCTGGAGGTTGTCTGAGATGCCCTGGCAGGATGCGGCGCACCCTCGCCCTGCTGCCGCCCAGGTTTGGATAGTGCCAAGGGGCGTCTCCACAGGACAGCTCCATGCCTGCAGGTTCGGGGAGGAGGTCTTTCTCTGATGGTCCCTCCCTGGGGGCTCACACAGGCACCCATGTGCTGGGACTGGGAGTACAGGGCTGTGGGGACCGGGAGCGGGTGGATAACCAGGTGAGCAGCAAGGCTGGGTGGGGGCCGAGGAGGAGCCTGGTGAGCAGCTCTTTTCACCAGCGTGTGTGCCATGCCGACAGGAGGTCCCCACAGCTCCAGGCCAGAAGGAGCCCAGGGCAGGCAGTTGCTTCCAGAGGGCGGGCTCACGGGGCCAGTTACAGTCCTGACCTGAGACCTCCGCTCCAGGTCCGGGGTTGTGAGTTCCAGGGTAGCGTTTCCCCTCCAGGATGAGGCCCAAGGAGGCTGGAGACAGCACCCCACTGGGACACACATTAAGGCTGAATGTTGTGGCTGGCTACCTGCCCAGGTTGGGACAAGTCTCAGCAAGGGACACTCTATGTGGGTATTGCTCCAAGTGGCTCTGAGACCCACCCTGGGGTCTGGGTTGGGAGGTGAAGGAGTGTGGGGAAGGGGCCAATGCAGCCTTTGTGCAAGTGCATGCACACCTGAGAGAGAGAGAGTGCTCGAGTTTCCGAGTCTCCCTCAGAACATCTGCAGCATCCTCTGTCTCTGGCCGAGTCCCTGAAGGAGCTCCAGCTTTGCTACGGGAGCCTGGGATATCCCCATGCCTGTGGTGTGTATCCTGCGTGTGGCCGTGTACCTACGCACCAACATCTTCTTGCAGAGGCTGACTTTTCTCCTCTCCCTACCCCTCTCCTGCATTCCTTGCCTCCAGAGGGAGGGTTGTGAGCTCTGAGAGCAACCTGAGAACTCACAAAAGATTTACAGGTTGAGAATAGACACTGCTACTGAGGAGACATGCACAGAGGGTGTGTAGCCCCCGATGTGTTTGTAGCGGGGCAATTAGTCAGCACTGCTCTCTTCCCTGGAGCCCACTGTGGTTTCCCTCCCTTTCTCAACATCTCCTTGCCCAGTGCTCTCTTCCACTCTTTCTTCCCTTCTTCAGCCTCTCTCTTTCACAGTTCCTCAGTACCGCAGCAAGAGAAATCAGGGTGAGACACCAGGAGGAACTTCCATAGAAGAGCAAAGGCCTGCAGAAAGGCTGCAGCCCTTAGGAAGAGGTTGAGAAAGCTTTTAGGGAGATTGAATGGGTAGGGTGAGGCTCCTTGGCTTGGGACAATGGAAGACACCCAGATGAATGCTGGGGGAAGGGACTTTTCTTCTAGCTTGTCCCTCCTTCCCAATCCCCCCTCCTTGAATACTTACCCTTTTGCCAGCTGGCCCTCTCTTCGTGAGCGGCTTCCAGGAGCCCTTCCCTAGGGTGGAGCCCTTGCTCTCTGCTGAATTCTGGCTCATCCCTGGTTTGCCCCGTGCCGCCCCAGGAAGTGGCAGATGGCATCAGGATCCTTATCTCAGAAATGAGCTGATGCTCTCTTGGCCTGGGGCTGAAGGAGGCATCACCCAGTCCCGTTAGAGCCCAGCAGGTAGCCTGCCTGCTCTGGGTCCCCCTGGAGCCTCAGGGGTCAGGGTATGGCAGATGGCCTAGTCAGAGTTCTGAGGGGTGACTCAGTGATGCCTAAGCTGTTGGGTTATGTTGGAAGAGTGCCTCCTGGCTCTTTAAAGCCAGGGTAAGCTTCTGCAGGTAAGCCCGGTCTTGAATGAGCACTCATGGCCCACACGATGCAGGGCAGTCATGTCCTCTGGATTTCTCTGGACCTGTGTTTGTGTGCAGGTGTGTGTCTATATGGATTTGATAGTGTTTGTGTGCAGGAAGGCAGGACTGCATAAGTATGAAGCTGCATTTGGAAGGCTTATAGAGTATGTCTGTGTATCTATGTGCTTGGCTGTGACTGAGTATAATTGTGTGTGTGAAGTGCTCCTTCATTGTGAAGGTGATCTCAAGAGGGAGCCAAGAGAAGGGCAGAGCAGAACAAGTCACTGAGACCGGGGGCTGAGCAGCCAAAAGACTTGCTGCTTCTCAACAAAGAAAGCAGGAGGGTGAGCCAGGCTGGGCAAGGGGCCTCAAGACGGAAGGGTGCAGGGGATTGGGAAGTGGCGCCTACCTGCCCTGCCTGCCAAGACTGGGGCTCTTGACACACCCCCTCTATTCCTCTCGAGGTCCAACTGGTTGGGGCTAGTGCTTGCCTGGAGCTTCCAAATAGGGAGGGACAAGAGCTCAGGGCGGAGTTTCCAGGTGCTGGGTCCTCACCTAGGCTGACTCCACAGAGTAGAATGGCAGCAGCAGGAGGGTCCTTAATTGTCGTGAGCACGTGGGGGGTGGCTAACCTGAGCCATTCGATCACACAAGGGCAGAACACAAAGTCCATGCTGCTACATGCCATCACACAAGTATCACACCGTCCTGCAGATGCATGTGGTCCCAGTCCTAGGTACACACCATCACTTACGGTCGCATGCAAATACAGCCCCATCACAGCTGTCCTCTGACGTGCACAGGCATGCCCCATCACTCAGAGCTGACACAGCCAGGCACCTGCTGTCACGCACGGGCATATAGCTACAGACACACATGGTCATACACAAGACACACCGACACCTCCAGTTCTCCATTCCTTAGGCTGGGAAGGGACCCCAGAGGCCACGTGGTGTCCATCCTCCTGCCTCCAGATAGGAGCACCTCACTTGGCCCAGAGAGAGGGCAGACGGCAGCCTTTAACCAGCCAGGCTCCTCTGTCAGATCACTTAACAGCTCTGTGTGCTCCATGCGCACATAGCTCACACTCACACAATTAGGTAGATATAAAAGCAGACACTCTACGTGGTCATGGCATGAGCGTCCTTACAGTACATATTAGCAGCCACAAATACTCATCAACACAGTACACACACTCCTATGCGCATACCTAATTGTGCATACATATAAGCATAACTAACAGCTGTATATAAAAACAAGATTCAGATGCAATCCTACACATCATAGAATAGCAACATGTGTATGCAAGTGTTCACAGACTTGTATATACTGCTTCATGTACACACACGGACACACAGAGCAGCCCCTCCCCTCTGTGGAACCCCCACTGATCCTGGGTTGCTTCTGATACAGAATGGTGGAGGGAGAGGTTGAAGCTGCCCACCCAATTTCTGATTCTGTTCCCCTCACCCTACCTGTTCTACCCTTCCCCCAGCACTGCTGTCTTCTGTGCGGATCAACGGGGATGGCCAGGAGGTCCTGTACCTGGCAGAAGGGGACAATGTGAGACTAGGCTGCCCCTACAGTTTGGACCCTGAGGACTATGGTCCCAGTGGGCTGGACATTGAGTGGATGCAGGTCAATTCAGACCCCGCACCTAGGGAGAATGTGGTGAGTGCTGGGGACATGGCTCCTCTTACCCTACTCTCCATGGTCAACCTGGTGGGCAGCCAACACCCTGAGGGGAGAAGGAGGGCAGATGATAAAACCAGGGCCTTTAACTTCCTCCAAAGCTTCTCGTGGAATGGGGCAACGGGGTGTGAGCCTTGCAATCACCCAGAGAGGTGGCGCCTGCACTAGCCTGAACTTGTGCTTTCCAAAGTACTTGATCTTATGTGATCCCACCCCTTTTGTAAGAGGTTAGTGGACCGGGCATCACCATTCCCATTTTTCAGCTGAGAAAAGTGAATCTCAGAAATGTTGAGTCAATTGCCCAAGGGAACCAATCCGCATGGCACTCTGTTGGTTCTGCCTGTCTCACCACCTCTGTTTTTATCCCCTTCTTCACAGTTCCTTAGTTACCAGGACAAGAGGATCAACCATGGCAACCTGCCCCACCTGCAGCAGAGGGTTCGCTTTGCAGCCTCAGACCCCAGCCAGTATGACGCCTCCATCAACCTCATGAACCTGCAGGTATCAGACACGGCTACTTATGAGTGCCGGGTGAAGAAGACCACCACGGCAACGCGGAAGGTCATTGTCACCGTTCAAGGTAGAGCCAGTCTCCTCTGGGCTCTTTTTCCCCAGACTTTAGAGCCAAGGGTGGCTTGGCCACTGTGAGCCTGGCTCTGTCTCTGGGCTGAGACTGTCTAACAATTGCCTGCCTCTCTGCAGCTCGGCCTGCAGTGCCCATGTGCTGGACTGAGGGCCACATAGCACACGGCAATGATATAGTGCTGAAGTGCTTCGCCAACGGGGGAACCCCACCTCTTTCTTACAAGTGGGCCAAGATCAGCGGGCACATCCACCCCTACCGTGCAGGATCCTATCATTCCCAGCACAGCTACCAATCTGAACTGTCTTACCAGGAGTCCTTCCACAGCTCCATAAATCAAGGTAAGGGGACCCAGGGAGGGGGGGAGAGATGGGTGGAAGAGCAGGACTCTGGGAGCCACTGGGGCTTCCCCGAGTCATCAGTGGCACCCAGTCAAATCTAGACCCTCTGTGGGAGATGCCTCCTCTGAGTCTGTATCAGAAATGGCTCTTCAGAGAAGAGGAGGCAAAGGGGTGGGGGTGGAGGGTCAGCCAAAAGCAGTATGGTTAAGAGACAGACATCTGAAACTGTGTATCTGTATGTCTGAGATATAGCTGGGCTTGAAACCTGGCTGGACCACTGACCGGCTGCAAGACACAGGCAAGTGGCTTCACCTCTCTGTGCCTTGGTTTATCAAGTACGAAAAGCGAATAATAATATCTACCTTCCAGAAGCCTATGAGGATTAAATCTGGTGAAGTGCGCACAGCTGCTGGCACACAGAGACGCTGGCTAGTACTCAAAAGCCAACCAAGACCATCAGAGCTGGAGGGAGTTTTAGAATTCCTCTGGTCTAAAAGGGGGAAACCGAGGCTCAGAGAAGGAACCTATTTCCCTAAGATCACGGAGTCGGTTCATGGTGTCTCTGTCCTGTTGCTGTCAGAGGGGTCCCTCCATGGCCCTCTGTTTCAGCAGGGGAAGGTGACTCACCTGGAGTGTGAAGTGGACCTGGGTGTGTGTGCACACACCATCCCTCCTTCCACTCCCCACCCCACAGTGCCTGAGGTTGGGGTGGGGCTCTGAGACACCCGGGCCCCTCTGCTTCACTACAAGACCTGCAACTTCAGTTTCAGGTCTGTTGACCAACGGTGACCTGGTGTTGAAGGATATCTCCCTTGAGGACAATGGGTTGTACCAGTGCACGGTGGCCAACCACGTGGGCTACAGTGTGTGTGTGGTGGAAGTGAAGGTCTCAGGTAAGTGTAGGGGCCTGGGGGGCCCCATAGCTGGACTGGAGGAACCAGGGCTGTGTTTTGGAGCCTCAGGGGCTCTGCCTGCCTGTTGCATGGAGTATATAAGGCACTGCTTAGTGCAGCTGGGAAGCCCTGGGGGTAATATGCAAACATAAGGGGTTAACTTGCATCTCCCTGTTATCTTCCCCACTAGGTGTCCCGGGGGCCCTGGACCCCCCTTTCTCACCAACACTCCGCCCTGGCACCTGCTGGTTTGCCAGGCCTGTCAGGCTGCAGGGAGCCTGATTGGTTTTTTCTTCTCTCCACAGACTCCCGGCGTGTAGGTGTGATCGTTGGAGCAGTGCTGGGCTCCTTGCTCCTGCTGGGCTGTCTGCTGCTGGGCATCTGGGGGCTCATCTGCTGCTGCTGTGGGGGAGCTGGGGCCAGCTGTGCCCACGGTCCCTTCAGCTATGGCAACGGCGGCGGGGCCTGCGGAGACATGGCTAATGAGATCAGGTAAAACCTGATGCATGCTGCTGCATGCTGCTGTGCGACAGGGGACCAGCGCCCTGCCCCTCCTCACTCCTACCTGCCACCCCAACCTTGCCCGCCATCAACACGGAGCGCTGGGACCACACCATGTCGTCACGCCACTGGCCAAGTGGCTTTTCTCTTTTCCCTTTCCCATGCTCAGTCTTCGGCTCCGCGCCCGTGACCCCGCCTCCCTCTGTGCACCCCTCTCTGCCTCGTCTAGACTGTAAGCTCCTGGAGGGCAGGGCCTGTGCGTGTCTACTTTTCCCCTGTATTGAGCTGGCGAGAATTCTGGACGTGTTTATTTAAGAAGAGTTCAGAATAGCGCTAATACCATCCTAGCAGCAAACTAGAAATAAAAATAGAACCAGACTTGCAGTGCTAATGATTGCCAACACCTGGGGGTGGAGGAAAAGACGGAGATTGAGGGCCGGAGGGGAGAGGAAAGGGAGAGGGCAAGGGCCAGGCTGGGTAAGGAAAGGACCAGAAAGGCAGCCCCTTCTGGGTCTCCGGGGTTCCCTCCCTATTCAAGTCGGGGTTTCGGGAAAACCTAAACGGGGGCCTGGAAGACGCCTAGACGGGGTTCCCCGGCCGCGTGTGGCCCAGCCCCGTCTGGAAGACGGGAGTGGCCCCGGCCGCGGCGGGTCTCCAGTCCCCGACGGGCGGCGACCAGGGTAGGTGGGGCGAGGCGGCGCCCGGGGACGGGGCGCGGGGGCCGCGAGGGGGCCCAGGGCCGCGGCTCTGCCCCGCCCGCCCGCGCCACGCCGCTAGGGGTCGGCTCACCCGCTCGCCTGTTGTCTCCACAGAGAGGACGCCGTGGCGCCCGGGTGCAAGGCCAGTGGGCGCGGCAGCCGCGTCACCCACCTGCTGGGGTACCCGACGCAGACCGTCAGCCGCTCCCTGCGCCGCAAGCTCGCGCCCCCGCCCAGCGGCGGCCCGGAGGACGTGGCCCTGGCGCCCCGCACAGCCGCCGCCTGCGAAGCGGGCCCTTCCCAGGTCTACGTCAGAGTCGCCAGCGCCGAGCCCGCCGACTGCGCTCAGGGGTCGCTGCCGGGCAAGGACGGCCTGCTGGTGTGAGCGGCCGCCCGCCGGGCGGCTCTCCGGCCCCAGGAGGGTGCGGGACCTCGGCCCGCGGCGGGGGACGCGCCCGGGCTGGCGGACCTCGCTGCCCCGGGCGGCCGGGGGCTGCGGACGGACGGCGTGGCCCTCGGGAAGTGAGCGGGGAGGCGGCCTCGGTCCCAGAGCGGGAGGGGCAGGGCGGGCCGGGTCGGCCACCTGGAGCCCGCTCCGTGTCCCCTGGCCCCGAGGCTCCCGGAGGAGGAGAAGACGCGTCGGGTCTGCGGGGTGGAGGCCGGAGGCTCAGGATCCGCGTCCTCAGCGCGGGCAGCGGCCCCCGGCGCCGGCGGGGGTGGGTCTGGCCGGCTTTGCTGTGTGTGTGAGGTCGGAGCTCTGAGGCGGCGGTTTTGGCACAATAAAGAAATGGAAGACCCGACAGGTGCTGTGCTTCGGCGGGCTGGGCCTGGGGTCGCGGGAGGCGCGGCTTCGGTGCGAGGGACGTTGCTCACTGTCGTCCCCCGCCGGTCCTGCCTCATCGCCTCTCTAGCTGGAAGGGGCTATCATCTTGATCCTTCACTGCACAGATGGGGACCCTGAGACCCTATCCACAATCCTGCTGTTGTCTTTTCTTACCGATAGATGGTCAGAAACCGGGAAACAAGGGGCTGGCAGGAATGACCTCCCTGCATGTTCTCAGACTGTTCTTGGGATCCTTCTTCCTTCTGCCCTTATCTACCCAATTCTTACTTTCTTGCCTTTCCCAGATGTATGCCTTTCCTTTCAACAGCTAGGAGGGATTTCAGAGTCATACTCTGGGCTAGAAAGAACTTCCTGTTAGCCCAACCGAGCCCCCATTTTAATGGCAAGGGGATTGAGTTTTGTTAGGCACCCAGTGAATGCCAGGTGCTTCCTGATATTTTGTCTTATTCAATCCTTCCTTTAGTCTCATGAAATTGTGCACTATCCCATTACACAGATGAGGAAACTGAGGCTCAGAGGGATTAGGTATGTTGACCAAGGCCACAACAGGTAATAACTCAGGTTTTGATCCAGGCATGTTTGACGAAAACATCAGCTGTTCTTCTATTTCAGTTCTTTCTACACCATCCCTGCAATGGCTGTTCCAACCTCTTCTTGAATACTTCCAGTGGCATCACCCTACCTCCTAATACAGTCCCTTCAGCCTCTGACTATCAGACTATGTTCCTTCTATTGAATACAATTTTGGTCTCCGTATAGCTTTTATCCCTTGGTTCAAGTTCTAGTTTTAGGGAACCCTCAATATCACCTTGAATGTGGTTGTACTACATACCAGATGACTACAACAGGCACACAACTATACCTGTGGCTGGTCTAGGGACTGAGGGTCTTCTGAAGAGCATGCATGGTATTTCATAGTCATTCCGTTCTACCTACCTCTGCCCAGCCACATGTCTTTTGAGAGTCCAGGAACTTTCTTCTCTCTTTGCCTCTTTTTCGCTTGAGGCAAAAGTGGGCTTCCTAATTCTTTCCACGCCTACCTGGGACCACATGAAGTAGGGATGAACCTCAAAGTATCTGGGTTTCAAGTTTGTTAACTCAGGAAGCCCAGAAACTCTGCTTGGTTATAAATAGCCAGGAGCCCTTCAAGTTGGCTTGGGCATTTGCAGAAGTGTAATGGCATTGCTGGCTCTGCCTTGACAGACCTGGGGAAGAAAAGAGAGAGACAGTGGTGGCACAGGGAGAGCCAGAGACAAATGTCTTGAGGTGGAGGTGGGGAAGTGGGAGGCTCTTGGGGATAGGTGGGGATACAAGGGGTGAGGGGATTAAACAGCAAAGGGAGCAGAGAACTGCAGGAACCATCCGTCCCTGCATTTGCACGCACCTGTGTGCACCTATAAGATGACTTGTTAGATAGGGTTAGATTTTTGGCAGGGCACTGGGCAGGGCACTGGGCCCAGCGCACGCTTGCCCTAAGGCCAAGGACTGACTGAGGTGACTTGGGGCCCTCCCAGTCTGGGATCCTCCAGCTCAGCCTCTCGCAGGATGGTGAGAGAAGCAGGCAGCTGGCTGGCTGAATGTACAGGTTGTACTGAATGACATCACCTTCCTCATTCCAGAAATCAGGAAGCCATGCTCAGACCTAGCCTTCATTTAAGGGGCAGGAATGGTGAGGCTCTGGCAAGAAACAACAACAACAGCAACAAAAACACCTCATTACAAGGAAGTAAGATTTTAGACTCTGGAAACAACTTGTTTGTTGGGGTGACAGCAGTGAAAGAAGGGAACTTCCTCCATTCCTGACTGGCTGGCTGTCATCTTTCCTGCAATCACCACCGCTGCGTGAGCAGGGAAGGAAGTTTCTGCTCCCAGGATTTGGCTTCAGGGAACCCTTGGTTGTTTGTCATTTCTGCCGCAGGGAACCTTGTGCGAGTTGGAGCGGAACACTTCCAGTGAGTTTGGGAGTGGAAAGGTGTGTAAGAGATAGGGAAGCCTTGATTTATACCACTTGCCTTTCCTGGGATGTAAAGGTTCTCACCGTGACTGATATCGGGCTATCGACATGATGGTTGTGCAGGGGCCCAGAGAATGAGCAGTAGCACCCCACTGTCGGGAACTTCCTTGGTACAGATCTTGTACAAGTTGATAACCTCAAGAGTTGAGACAAGAGTGAACTATAGTAAAATAATTAGGAAGTGATGAGTTTTGAGCTGTGCTCTCTTCTACATAACTTATTTAATTGTAAGCTTATGTAATTTAAATTTCAATAATGGCTGCATTTAACCACTGGCTTGCAAAACGTAGGTGGATCATGTCCCCAGGCCAGGAGCCTAAGTGCATACTCGCTGCCTCAGGAGAGGGGATCTCAAATACAGTCCTGATTTTTCTGTTTTTTTCATAGAGACACAAATAACACAAAGTCAGTTGTCTCCATTCTACTTCCCACTTTGACATTTAAGTCTTTCTCTAGCCTTGCTGGAGCTGAATTCTAGCTTCTCTGGTCACCGAAATATTACTTAGCTTTCTGTCCTTTGTAACCACCACAAACCTAACTTGGCACCCAGCCCTGCAAAACCTATTCAAACATGGAGTCCTTCCTTTCACCTCTGATGGCTTCCAAAGGTTTTAGGAAGTCATCCTCTAGGCATCTTCTCTTAAACTCCAAATTCTCGAGACGGTGAATGAAATGGTGTCCCGACGAATTTCTTTCTGTGCGTTCCTATTAGTGTACCTGCTTCCCAACTACATTCCCGCTACTTTAGGCTCAGTCAGACTGGGGTGAGTCTGGGGAGGAATGAATATATTTTCCTGACTCGCTGGAGACAGAAGAGTTTTGAGAGTTATCCAGTCACTGCTTCACAGTGGCCTGTCTGGAGGCACGGAACTGGGTTTGAGCTGGAGACCTGTTCCCTGTGATTCCCAGGGGAGCCTCTTGGTGAGAGCCTGGGGCACCCTTGCTTAGATATTACTCTGCAGCCAGCCAGCCCATCTGGAGTAACTGCTTCATCTATTCCTGCATATGGAAACAAAGTTGATTCCATTCAGTTCCTTGTAGTAGATCATGAAGAAGGTACCGAAGGGAGAGTGTTGAGAGGTGTAGGACCCATGCAAGCAAGGCAGGGTGTGTGGCTGCTTTGGGGATTCTGGAAGAGCTTGGGTGGGTGTGGCCACTGTGCCTGCCAGTGGGCAGTGGACAAGATGACCTTCTGCCACCCCTCCGAGGACACGGCCCTTAGCAGTCTTCTTGAATGCCTTTGGAAAGAACGGGAAGGATGGGGCGCTGAGCATGAAAGGAGACCGAAGCCCTTGGCAGGAAATCGAGCAGAGGCGGATGGAGTGAAACTGCCAAGCTCATTTTACAGAGGCTGAGTTTGAGGGTGATGGTGGGTCTGTGTGGGTCCCTTGGGGAGAAGAGAGCAAAGGAGGGAGAGAGAACACTTGCAATAAATATTTGTGAGTTAGTCGCGACCACATATGCAAAGAAAAAGACCTCAGTTTTAGAGTCGGACAGACCAGAGTTTGCAGTTGTTTCATGAGCTCCCAAAGCCTTGGCTTCTTCATCTAAAAAATGAACTAGTGATAGGACCGCTTTGTGCGAAGGGCTTGATGTAGAGTCTGGCACGTAGTAGGGACTTTACTCTTCTTGCTCCATCCCCCACTCTGTGGACCTCAGTTGCCTCAGCCGCCACCCCAACCTTCGTGTTTTAGATCTTCGCCTTCATGCTGGCCATTTTATGGGGATTAAGCATTTGCAAAGTCTTGGAGTGGCTCAACTTAGAGGTGGCTCACTCTCTGGGGAAGAGACAAGGGACTCAGGAAGCAGCAAGTAGAGGAGAGAAGCAGAAGAACCTGGCTCTGTCGTGGAGCCCTGGAATCTACATGCATGTGTTAATATTGACAGAAACCCTCATTACTAATAGTGATATTAATAAGCACTGGGCTTACCTGAAACACAAGTTCAGCAGGATCCCTGAGCCAGGCCTACCTGGAAACAGGCTGCCAGAATTCTAAGTGCCACCTCCCTGAACCATGGCATGGCCTCCCATGCCCTTTCTCATCCACCTGCCTTTGACACAGCACCCCCTGTGGTGCCCCTGGATTGCTGATCTTCACAGCACCTCTCAGGTGTGTACTCTCTTCTGAAGGGTCTCAACATAGCTCTCCCAAAGTGAGGAGAATTATCTGTCTTGGAACTGAGCTCCTTTGGCTCACTACAGGCCTCCTTTCCTTCCTGTCTCCCATGGACATCCCCTGGCCTGTGCCCCTGCCCTTACTCTTGCCTGGAAGCTACCCTAAGCCTTGTGGCTCGTGCCTGCCAGTGACCCTCCTGCACTGGCTCTGTAACTCTCCAAATGTTGGGATTCAACACCAATCCCAGTTCCAGTCCCTATTCCCCCTTGCCTCAGCTCCTTTGCTAAGGCTGTTCGCCTTGCCTGTCTCTCTGTCTCTGTGTCTGACTCTCATCCTCTTTCTCAGCCTGCGTGGGTCTTCGCAAAGGCAGACTGGCTCTATCTTGTTTTCCTGTCCCTGTTTCTACCCTATTCCAGGATAAGCGGAATGGTGGTTACTCTGTTATCTTTGCCCTGTCTTTGGAATGTCCTGTTAGCCTCCCACCTCCAGCAGACTAGACTTCTACTGAAGCAGGGTTGTGTCACCTTCTTTCTCAACATTTATTCCCTTCTAGAGCTCAGAAAATCTCCCTGAGCTGACTTGCCCTCAAATTATTGTGATGGATATGTACTAAAGACTCCTCCCCAAACTTGGGGTGCTTGTGATTACTTCAGGGGCACGTGTAATCACATCCCCAAATCCTTCCCACAAGTGGGTGTGAAAGTTGCCTTCCCTGAAAGGGCCCAGCAGCTGATGAGCAGGGTCAGGCAGGACCCAGGAAAGACTGCACTGGTGCTCTGGGCCTCCCGGCCAGGTCGGCAAGGCGGCCACATGAGGCAGGGTTCTTCTCAACAGCTCACTGCTTCTTAGACAACAGACTCTTTAGGGAGTACTTCCTTGCACAGCATGCAGGCTTCCCATTCATAGTTTATTAAGGACTTGAGGAAATGCCATCTTTGTGATCAACATCGTTGAAAGTTGAGCAACAAACAGGTTCTTGCTCAATAACCTGCTAACGTAACGTTGTTCTTGTGGGGAAATTGAATTCCTTCCTTTCTACACCTGTCCACCTTTCTAGGAATATATATAGCATGCAGTTGGAGAAAGTGAAGAACCGGGATGGGGATACCCTCCCAATGGCTTCCTCCACCTCTTTATCAATTTAAAATTGACCTGTCCATAGTACCCACATTTATGTATCCAGGCCAGACCTCTCTCTCACTTTCCACAGCGACTTATGTTTAACAGACATCTCAAACTTAGCAAGCCCCTTATCCTCCCTAAACCTGTCCCACCCACTGTCTCCCCCATTTCAGGTGAAGGCATCGTCGTTCTCCTGAGTTCCTTTCTTACTCCTACCCCAGCGGCCTCTATCTAGCTTGTCAGCAAGTTCTGTTGGTTCTACCTTCAGATTAGATGCGGAACGCAATACCTCTTGCTTCCCCCGTGGTTGTTTTCTGCTTTCCAGCCGCCATCATCTGTCTGGGTTACACCAACAGTGTCTCGGCTGACCTCCCTTGCTTCTGCCCTTCTCCACCCACACTTGATTCTCAAAGGGGAAGCCAGGGTGATACTTAAATCATTCTTCTGTTCAAAACCCTGAAATAAGTTCCCATTTTACTCAGAGCCAGGCCAAAATCTTTACACTGGTCGTCCAGGCCTCGCTGTTCACCTTAAAGACTTAGCCTAACTTACTGTCCTCCTACTGCCTTTCTTCCCCTGGCTTTCGCCACTCGGGCCACACTGTTTCCTTTTTTTAAAAAAAATATTGATTTTTAAAAAGATTTTATGTATTTACTTTTAAAGCGAGGGGAGAGAAATATTGATTGGTTGCTTTTTGTACACACACGGGTCGGGGCTCCTGATTGTTTATTATTATTATTTTATTTTCAGTTTTTTGAAGATTTTATTTATTTATTTTAGAGAAAGGGGAAGAGAGGGAGAAAGAAAAGGAGAGTTAGGCCTTCAGTGGTCAGGGGAAAGGGGGTTGGGGGGAGGGGGGAGGCAGAGGCAAGGAAGGGGAGCAGTTTAGACAAGAACCTAGTATAAAGGAACCATGGACATGGACAACAGGTGGGATTGACTTTGGGGGGAATGGGTGGGTGGGGAGGGGGACAGGGGGGAACAAGAAGGGGATGGATGTAATACAACAACAATAAAAATTTTAAAATAAGTAAATAAATAAATTAATTAATTAAAAAAAAAAAAAGAAAGAGAAACATCAATGTGTGTTTGCCTCTTATGCTTCTCCAACTGGGGACCTGGTCCGCAACCCAGGCATGTACCCTAACTGGGAATTGAACTGGCCATCCTTCGGTTCATAGGCCAGTGCTCAATCCACTGAGCCACACCGGCCACAGCCTAATTCTGCTTAAAACTATCATAAGGCATTTGTTGTGGCTGCTGTCTTTGACCAGAACAGCTTTCTTCCAGATTTCCAAATAGCTAGATCCTTACCTCTTTCAAGTCTTTGTTCAACGATGTCACTCTTTTTTCGGTCTTACTTAATTTTACTGCCTTTTTGCCTGCCCTCCTTATTGCTCTCATCTTTCTTTCTTTTTCCCTTTAACCCATAGCAAGTATCCCATTTTAACATGCTATTGATTTCATTTGTTGTAATTATTAGTTGACTCCCGCTACCCTCTGCATTGTAAGCTCCACAAGAGCAGGAACCTTGGTTTTATTCATTCCTATATCTAAGCTCCATAATATACCAGGCATATAGTAGGCATTCAAATATTGCTTCAAAGAATTAAAGAGGATGGGAGGAGATGAACAAAGAGTAGCAGGAGGAATTAGCTCCTGCCTCAGGGCTCCTGGGGAGGTAGGAAGTTCCTGAGGAGGAGCAACCTATTTCCTTTGGGTAACTAAGGGGTTCCTAAGAGGCCCAGAAAGTTGTCTGAGCCCAGCCAACTGATTATGCTGCCTGAGCATCCAGATAAAATCTCTCATGGCTCCCTCAGTGGAGCAGATGTGTGAAGAATGGTCACTTACTGTCCACCTGGACTCCTTATTCACTCTGCATTGATCACTCAGTCTGAGGACGGGCTAAGTGTATGTCACTGGTAAGACTGAGGTATTACACCTGGCCTTTTCAGGAACTCCCAGCCTTGCTAATGAGACTATCAACCTCGTTTAGAAAAATTCAAGAATGATGCACCGACTGTTCATTCAGCTTCAAGCAAAGCTGGGAGAGTTGATGCTATGAGATCATCTGAGGGAAGGTTTCTGGGAGGAAGAGTGCCTCAGGCTGGACTTTGAAGCTGTGCTTGGACAGCAGGGCGCATAAAAGGCTGTGTTCTAGGCTGAGAAGTAGGGGAAGAGTGGGGACAAAGGGGCAAAGGTCGTGAGCTTGTCAGGTTCAGAAGATAGACAAGAGCTGTAATGGGGACCCAATTAACCCAAAAAACCCAATTAAGAAGTGGGTAGTGAATCTGAATAGGCATATTTCCAAGGAAGACATACAGATAGCCAACACGCATGTGAAAAGATGCTTATAACTAATTATTAGGAAAATGCAAATCAAGATGCTACTTCATACCTGTTAGGATGGCTAGTGTCAATAAGATACTAGTCGGCTAGGATTTGGAGAAAAGGGAGCCCTTGTGTGTTGTTGGTGGGATTGCAAAAACAGTTTTGAGGTTCCTCAAGAAACTAAGAATAGAACTACAATGTGATCCAGCAATTCCACTCCTGGGTAGTCATCGGAAGACTATGGTGAGAACACTAACCTGAAAAGATAAATACAGTCCTATGTTCATTGCAGCAAGATATGGAAACACCCTAAGTGTCCATTGAAAGACAAATGGAGAAAGACGATGTATATATATATATATATATATATACAATGGAATACCACGCAGCCATATAAATTATAAAATATTGCTATTTGCAACAACATGGATGGCCCTTGAGAGTGTAAATGCTAAGTGAAATAATTCAGACAGAAAAGGACAAGAGCCATATGATGTCACTCATATGTAAAATATAAAACAAAAAAGTAAAAAGCAAATAAAACAAAACAAAAACAAACTTACTGTCTCGTTTTGACCCAGCCATCTTGGTCTCCATTCTATAAAAAAAGGTGTTAACTGTATAGTGGCACCTATCTCATCCATGGTGTATTAACCATCCTTTGATTGTCAGAATTCATGACCCTCAAAACTTACTTTTGAGGGTTATGAATTCAGATGATCTGAAAGCCTTTCAGACCAAAAAAAGAACGCCTCCTACTTTCACCTATTTCTAGATCTTTTCTTATGAGAATGGCTTGGTCATCAGGAAGCATCAGGGGCTGGGACTGGGGTTGGAAGTGGCTGCTTCAGAGATTCACAGGTCGTAGGCAACATTTTCATGCTAGTTGTTAAGTAGCCTGTCAGGGCTATCATAGCAAGTGCCACTGACTGGGTGTCTTGAATAGAAGACACTTATTTTCTCATTGTTCTGGAGGTTGAAAGCCCAGGCTCAGTGTGTCAACTTGATGCGTTTCTTCTCAGGCCTCACTCTGGCTTGCAGATGGCTTCTTTCTCTCTGTGTCCTCCCATGGGTATTTCTGTTTGTGTGTATTTCTGGAATTTCCCTTTTCTTATAAAAACACCAGGCATATTAGATTCATTTAATCTTAATCATCTATTTAGAGGCTCTATCTCCAGATAGTCATATTTTGGGATATTGGGAGTTAGAACTTCAACATATAACTTTTGGGGGGACAAATTCATCCACAATAATTCTTCATGAGCAGCGGTAGGACATGGATGCACTGGATAATCACTGTCCCTATGGGTCCTGGAGACTGCCCAGTGTCCTTTAGGGAATATATTTTTAGGTCCAATTTGCCCAGACCAGAGCCAGGACATGCAACAAGGGGAGAGGAAAGGGGGAGGGTGTGGATGGTCATGCCATTGTTTTCGGTCCTTTCAATGTGACAATTGCCCAGGCTGCTCCTGGGAAATGGGACCAAGTCTCATAGGTGGTACAAGGATCATGGTAGTTTTGAGGCACCAACAGTGTTCCAGACCTGGGCAGTGGAGTTCCTCCTGATTCAGCATTAGTTTATCACCTCCCTCTTGGCAGATCCTACACAAGGGGATTTTCTGTCTCTGAAGCTGCTCCATTAGCACAGGCATCCTTCTTCTTTTTTCCTGGAAAGGAGATAAGAAAGAAGGTTACTCCTCACCCAGGCCCAAGGCCTTTGAATCCCAATTGTCCTGGACCAAGATTGCCTCCAGCAAAACAAAACAAAACAAAACAAACAAACAAAACCCCACATTCCCGCCCCATCCCCTCCCCCCAGGTTTTTCAAGACCCTGGAAAAACCCTGGATGCTTCAAAGGTAGGAAGTTCTTCCTAATGTCTAGCCTTCCCCAGCAATTATGTCACACTTTTAATTGTAAAAAGCATAGAAAGTTAGACTTTTGGCCAAGATGGAGGTGTAGGTAGACATGCTGTCTCTCTTTTCACAACTAAGAAGGAATACAACTACCTCAAAACTGGAGACACCAGAAGTTCCAGAAAACTGAGCTGCATGGAAGTCTAACAAACAAACATACAAAGAAGAAATACTCATCCAGACAGGTAGGAGGGGTGTAGCCAGGGCAGAGAGGACAAGGTGTGGCAGCAGCAGTGGTGGTGGCCAGCCAGTGGAAAGAGCAGTCACACATTTAAAAAGTAGGTAGGCCCTGGCTGGTGGCACAGTGGATAAGACTCTGGCCTGTGAATCTAAAGGTCACTGGTTCGATTCCCAGCCGGGGCACATAACCAGGTTGCAAGCCAGGTCTCCAGCCAGGTTTGTAGCTGGAGGCCGGTGAAAGGCAACCATACATTGATGTTTCTTTCCCTCTCTGCTCTGCCTCTCACCCTTCCCCTTTCTCTGAAAATAATAAATAAAATCTTAAAAAATAAAAAAATAAATAAACAAGTAGGTAGGGACAACTGGGGAGTTCTTTCAGCATAGCTCACGTTTCCTGTGTCACGGTAAATAGAGCCTCATTGCTCTGAGTTGGGGTTGGAGCAGAGGAAGAAACTGCCAGGCTCTCAGTAGAGTCCATTTGTTTAAAGGGCCCCTCTGGTCCTAGAATGTCCATAAACCTACCCACCCTGGGAACCATAACCAGGGCAATAGGTGCCAGTTCCATACAAGAAGTGGGAGAAGTGCTTGGAAAAGGGGTGAGTGCAACATTGTTCCCTCTCAGACTCCTTCCTCACACACAGCACCACAGTGTGGTGAAATGGGCTATCCCACATTGGTGAACATCTAAGGCTCTGCCCCTTACAATGTAATGGGTGCAACAGCTCTACCTAACACACAGAGGCAAACACAAGAGCCTGTCAAGTTAGGGAGACAGAGAAGTATGGCCCAAAAGAGGCAACGTACCAAGGTTCCGGTGGAAGAACTAAGTGATGAGGAGATAGCCAACCTAACAGATAAGGAGATAGCCAACCTAACAGATGTAGAGTTCAAAATGCTGATGATAAAGCTACTCACAGACTTGACAGATATGCTTACGTACTCAAATGCTTTAGGGAAGAAGTGAAGGCTATGCTAAGTAAAACACAGGAAAATCCACATGAAACCAATGGTAAAGGGAAGAAAACTGGGGTTCAAATCAATGATTTGGAACATAAAGAAGAAATAAACAGTCAACCAGTACAGAATAAAGAAACAAGAATTGAAAAAATGAGGAGAGGCTTAGGAACTTCTGGGACAACTTTAAATGTGCCAACACCTGAATCATAGGGGTGCCAAAAGGAGAAGAGGAAGAGCAAGAAATTGAAAACCTATTTGAAAAAATAAGGAAAACTTCCCTCATTTGACAAAGCAAATAGACAACAGTTCCAAGAAGCACAGAGTCCCAAAGAAGTTGGACTCAAAGAGGACCACACTGAGATACATTATACTTAAAATGCCAAAGATTAAAGATAAAGAGAGGTCCTGGCTCAGTGGATAGGCACCGGCCTGCAAACCCAAAGGTCACTGGTTCGATTCCCAGCCAGGGCACATAACCAGGTTGCAAGCCAGGTCTCCAGCCAGGTCAGTAGCTGGAGGCAGGTGAAAGGCAACCATACATTGATGTTTCTCTCCCTCTCTGCCTTCCTCCCTTCCCCTCTCTCTAAAAATAATGAATATAATCTTAAGAAAAATAAAGATAAAGAGAGAGTCTTAAAAGCAGAAAGATAAAAGAAGAGAGTTATCTACAAAGGAATTCTATAAGACTATCAGTTAATTTCTCAGAAGAAACTTTGCAGGCAAGAAGGGACTGGCAAAAAGCATTCCAAGTGATGGAAAGCAAGGACCTACAACCAAGATTACTCTATCCAGCAAAGCTAGCATTTAGCATGAAAAGGCAGATAATGTTCTTCCCAGACAAGGTAAAGCTAAAAGAGTTCATCGTCACCAAACATTATTATATGAAATGTTAAAGGGACCTGTTAAAAAAAAAGAAGATAAAAACTATGCACATTAAAATGACAACAAACTCAGAACTATCAACACAGAATCTAACAAATAAAAACAAAAACAAACTAAGCAAACAACAAGAACAGGAACAGAATCATAGGTATGGGGATTATTTGAAGGGTTATCAGTTGGGAGGGAGAAGGGGGAGAAATGGGAAAATCATGCAGGGATTAAGAAGCATAATCAGTGGGCACAAAATAGACAGGGGGGTATTAAGAATAGTATAGGAAAAGGAGAAGCCAAAGAACATACAGGTGAGACCCATGGACATGAACTAAGAGGTGTGGGAATGCTGGAGGGAGGGGTAGTATTTGGGCAGAGGGAGCAAAGGGGGAAAACTATGACAGCATAACCAAAAACTACTTTTAAAAAAATAGAGGAAGTTAGATCTGGGGTGGATGCAGTTAAATGGCCAGAAGCCAAGTGGTAGAGACAGCCTCTGGACTCCCTGTGAGGAGCCTTTCCGTTGGCCTGTTTCTGTCCCTTCTTGGGGACCAGAGCCACTCTTTTCTGAGCCTTGGAAACATTAGGCTGAGTGAGAGGACTCAGTTATAAAGGACCAAATGATGCATTGTCCAGAATAGACAGAATACAGACAGAAATTAGATTAGTGGCTGGAGGGAAAGGAGGGATTAGGGAGTGACAGCTCAGGGGTTTGGGGGTTCATTTTTGGAGCAATGAGAATGTTCTAAAACTGACTGTGGTAACGGATACACAACTCGGTAAATATAATAAAAGCCACTAAAATGGTATACATTTTAACTGAATGAATTGTATGTAAATTATATATTAATAAAGCTGTTGAAACAAAAAGCTGCTCTTTTCCTGGCTTTACCTTCTTACCATGAAGTCTGAGGACTGTCTGGGGGCAGACAGGGCCCTTGGGTGAAGTGTGACCTCAGTTTCTCTCGTCCCCTCCTCCAAGGAAAGAATATATAAGAGCCGGTCATTCATCCCAGCTCCATGCTGAGTGGCTGAGGTTCCATGCCTCCTTCTCCTTGCTTACCCACTCTTTCCACCCTGGGGCCAGCAATCGCATACAGCCTGGATGTACATGACCATGAAGCCTGGGCCAGTGGAGGAGTTTCTTTCAGGGGCAGAGCATTTTGGGGGCAAAAGCAGGGCTAATGGGTATAAAGCTCAGAACTTGGTTAACCTCAGAGTTTCCCCTTCCTTCTTCTTGAGAAGGAGGCCATATCAGCTCCTGGCCAGAGAAGCACTTAGCCCAGAGAGCATTTCCTAAGGAAAAGGTGGTTGGGATTCAACTAGGCTTTCCACTCAACAAATCTTTATTGACACCAACTATGTAACAGGAACCATTGCTAGGTGCCCAGTGGTGACCTAGCCTTTGCCTTAAAGGGCTGAGAATTTGGTGCAGGAGTAAATGCAGTAAAGGTTGTAACTAGAGTAAGCAATGGACATTAAAGGCAGGACACTCATCCATTCTTGGAGTAAAGAAAAAGGTCAGGAAAGCTTCCTGGAACCGGCACACCTTGAAGATCATGAAGAAGACAGCCCGATAAAGGAGTTGAGTGGGAGATCATGGGAAGTGTGTTTCAGAGAGGGAAAATGGAACATACAAAGGTATAGGTAAGAGAATAATTCCTTTGAAGAACTCCAAAAATTTTCAAGTCTTATTAGAGGCCAGAATACAAGATGCAGTGGGCCAAGAGATGAGGTAGAGAGGTAAGGAGGGAAGACTAACAGAAGAGGAGGTCCAAACCCTGCCCTCCTTTGCAGCAGAGTCAGCTCCTCCACGCCCCCCCCCCCCCACCTGCAGGACTCCCACCTGAGCAGGGGACCCAGAGCCAAGCAGAGAGACCAGCCAGGGTCAGGAACAATGAGACAGGCACCACCACCAGCAGCACATCTTTGTAGGAGGCCTTCCCTGGTACAGGACATGGAGGAGGCAGGGTCAGAGATGGACTCGATGCTTCACCATCCCGCACTGACCCTTGGCCCATGGCATACCTGCCTCATGATTGCAGCTCTCCCAGGGGTTGACTACAGTTGAGTTCCAGCTGACAGGGTTGGAGACCACACAGGAATAGGCCATACCCTTGTCTCCTGGTCCCAGTGAAACCCTCAATACTTGTCCATCCATGAAGAGGCCATGTGGCTTCATACCAAGGTCAATGGTCCCCTCCTGTTGCCAGCTATAGGTTATATCACTGATGTTGGGCACCCAACAGGACAGGAATGCCTGGCAGGTCTTGGGGGGCTGAACATCCCCAGATACAGCAATGAACACTTGTACCATGGGCCTGGGTACTGCATCTGAGCAAGAACAGTAGAGCAGATATGGGTTATAGGAATGCTGGGCAGGGCCCACACCTCGGGCTCTGGGATCCACGCAGGGTTAGATGCCACCTCTGACTAGTCTACTATTGTTCCAAAACCTTGTCGGCTTCCCACCGACCGCAGGACGAAAGCCAAATTCCTTAGTCGGCGATGAACATGTCTTCATCGACATGTGGATAAAGTTGTTGATGTACACCTCTCCAACTATCCCCCTCTGCTGAGCCTCCCCACCTACCCTAACTGATGTCTATTCTTTCAAACATGTCATGCTTTTCCTGCTTTCCTATGTCTCAGCTGTGCACGTACACACCTTTCTCTGCTTGTCCTAGGAAACTCCTGGGCTAAGCTTGGGCACATGGCTTGCTGCCCTGATACGAAGCCTTCCTGGGGCTCCAGGAACGGTACTGAGCTCTTCCTACTGTCTGTTCCTTGTCAGAGCACTTTTCTCATGGCATAGCAGTCAGGGGGACAATAAGCATTTATCAAGTCAGGCAAAGCAGCGTACGCATTCCTGGACTGCTGGGATTTGGTGAAGACAAATACTGACGAGTGATGATGAATAATTAAGAAAGTAATTACAATGACGCAAAATGCTGTGAAGGGCCCCTGTCTTGTTACCTCCGTAACCCTCATTCTCTAGGTGCTCAGTTACCTGGGCCACTGAACAAATTGATGTCCTGGTATCCTAGGTAGTGAGTCCTATTTTCTATATAGGTTGATGAGTAAACTCTGAGTGTCCATGGCAACGGGGGTCAGTGGGAGAGCAGTTTGGTAACAAGAGGACTCGGTGTCTGATAGTATTCTAAAGGTCAAGCTGAGTAAAACTTCATCTCAATATGCTAGGGTTTGTGTTATGGAAAAAAAGAAAAGAAAAGAAAAGAAAGAAAGAAAGAAAGAAAAAGGTAAAGCCCTGGGTGGTGTGGCTCAGTGGATTGAGCCCCAGTCTGTGAACCAAGTTCGATTCCCAGTCAGGGCACATGCCTAGGTTGTGAACCAGGTCCCTGGTTGGGGACATGCGAGAGGCAACCACACATTGATGTCTCTCTCCCTCTCTTTCTCCCTCCTTTCCCCTTGCTCTGAAAATGAACAAATCTTTAAAAAAAGTTAACATTTGCTGGGCACACTAATAGTATAAACAAAGATTACAGAGGGAGTTATTTACACTACTTATGAGGAGCAGATGCTTCCAAACATGATGGACACAGTAGAAACACCGTTGACATTTCTAACTGACCTGCTAGTTTAAATCCTTCTTTATCTATTGTCAAAGCAGAGCTCCTAAGAACGGCTGTTTGGCAGCTTTGTGCAACTCGTTCTAATCAAGCTACGGGTTTGGAAGCAATAAAATCGCAATTTCCTTAAATTTGTAATTCAGATGCTGAGGAGAAAGTGTTTTAGAGCTCAGTGGTTGGGTACTGCATGTATTACCACATTCAATGTCCTCATTTTACATGTGCAGCAGCTGAGACTCAGAACAAGAAAGAGCCAAGGCTGCCTGTATGGCTGTATGTTATTTACTGCACAAGGGCATTTGCTAAGGGGATAACAGGTGAAGGTGGGGGTTCTGAGGTCTAGGAGCACTGGGCTTGCCAAACTGCACACCTGGTTCAGGGCTGCAGGCATCCAGAAGGACACCCATCTAATGGCCTATCAGCGTCCTGAGCGGTATACCCAAGGACAGCCAGTTAGCTCTGTCAGGGTGGGGGATGCTTCTCACCTCCTAATTTGCTACTGCCTTTCCCTCATTGTTTTTCTCTTCCTTGCTGTCACCCTTACTCTCCATTCTTTTTTTTTTTTTTTTTTTAAAGATTTTATTTATCATTATTTTTTAAAGAGAGAAGGGAGAGAGAGACAGAGAAGGAGAAAGACATCAATGTATGGTTGCCTTTCACCTGCCTCCACCTAGCTGGAGACCTGGCTTGCAACATGGTTATGTGCCTTGACTGGGAATCGAACCAGGACCTTTGGGTTCACAGCCCAGCACCTTATCCACTGTGCCACCAGCCAGGGCTCCATTCTTAAATTGGGACTTTTTCCTCCCCTTTACCATATTTCAGAGGCTTTATGGAATTGTGCTTTGGAGTCACTCACATAATTTCCCAGCCATTAAGTAGATAAGTGAAAGGTAGAAGACCGTTTTTTTTTTTTTTTTCTTTCTTGAATAGCAGACATATAGTGGAGGTGGAAGTGATGGTGGGAGTAAGAGATAGATGCGGAGGTGATAGTGGAGGTGGTAATAGTGGTAAAGGTGATGGTGGAGGTGGTTGCATTGGAGCTGAAGGAAATGATGGTTAATAGAGGTTAAGGTGGAGGTGGTGGTAGTAGGAAAGGTAATGGTGGAGGTGGCAGTAGAGGTTGATGGAGGTAGTGATGGTGGTAGAGGTGATGGGGAAGGTGGTGGAGGTGGTGATGGTGGTAGAGGTGATGGGGAAGGTGGTGGAGGTGGTGATGGTGGTAGAGGTGATGGGGAAGGTGGTGGAGGTGGTGATGGTGGTAGAGGTGATGGGGAAGGTGGTGGAGGTGGTAATGGTGGTAGGGTGATGGAGGAGGTGGTGGAGGTGGTAATGGTGGTAGGGTGATGGAGGAGGTGGGTGGTGGAGGTGGATGTGGAGGGAGTGATAGTGGTAGAGGTTATGGCAGATGTTCTTATGATGGAGGTGAAGATAAAGTTGCTAGAAAGAAAGAGCCTTCATGCCTCCAGGGGATTCAGCCGCCCCAACTGAGGTGCTGAATGCCCCTGCATGAATGACCTTGGCAAGACCATGTGGAGCAGGCGCCTACCTGGCTGAGACAGGCCAACCCACAGAATTGTGAGAAATAAAAATAGCTGTTTATAGCTATTGGTTTTGCAACAGTGAGTGACTGAAAGAACCCCTGAGTATTATATGCTTAAAATCTCTATATCTAAAAGAACCCTTTTAAAAAACATAAAATAAAGTTCTCTACTTTTAACTACCGTTGAATTAAAATTTCATTTTTTAAAAAAATAAAAATATTACGCTAGTTTAATTGGCAATATTTTTTCCTTTTTAATAGTACATAAAATAATGGCACATCATAATCTGATGCCTTCAAACTGATGAAGTATAGGCCAGTTCCTTCCTAGCTAATTTTTCAAGCACCATTACATTGTTATGAGCATCTATGGGATGATATTATCATGATACCTGCTTTATTAATGACAAAGCTGATGTCAGTACTAAGCATTGTGTCCACGGCCACTGAACCAAGAAAACATCAAGTTGGAGCTGAGACAAGGACTGTAGGTGGGCAGAGCTGGGCTGCCGCAGACAGGAGCTCCCCTGGGAGAACTTGAGGATTTTCTAGATGTGGCTGCAGGAGAGCAGCTGGTCTCTGAATCAGCCATGAAGTCAGAGGCCCAAGGTATTGGAACCCAGCCCCCTGGACTCAGGATGCCTTTCCAGGGCTTTGTAGGGGGAGGCATGGCAGAGTCCGTGTAGGCACACTTACCATACACCTTGAGCTGCAGGATCCTGGTCCAGGTCCGGCCTCCAGTGTCTACGAGCAACACAGAGAAGTTGCCACTGTCTTCTGGCTCCAGGGGCCGCAGCTCCAGGCTCAAGTTGCTGTGTAGCTGGGTTCGACCCAGGAAGCGTGAGTGGTACAGAGTCTCCAGGGAGCCCCGGAAAGACGTGGCCAGGATCTCCTCTGAAGGCCAGACAGATCTCCAGATGGCCTCTCGAACTTGGAAGCCGGGGCGGTGCTCTGCCACCAGCAGCACGGAGCCCCCCACCTGGCCCTGCACTTGGGCACCAGTCACTGCAACAGGAAGTGGTGCTGCAAGAATAGAGCCATGTCACTGCCTTCCTCAAGCTCCTCGTCTCTCTCCTGCACACAGCATGGAGCAAATGAGGGCCCCTTTCCCCACCCTCCACCCACCCAAGTGGGGAATGCACTGTGCCAGGGGAATAAGAAAGAGAATTTGGTTCCTGTGCTCATGGAACTCCCAGAGGAAGCCAGGTTCTTAAGCAACCGGTTAAAGTATACGAAGTACCTTAATGGGGGGCGGGGGGCGGGGGAAGGTGGAGGGAGTGCTCTGGGAAAACACAGGCAGGGTGACGGCATGACCTTACTTGGTCTTGAGGAGTTCAGAGAAGAAATGGTTAAGCTGAGACCCAAAGGAGAAATGAAATCAGCCAAGCCAAGCAGAGGGCTTCCTGGAGTGGGGCTAGGAAACATTTCAGGAAAAGGGAACAGCTGGTACAAAGGCCTGGAGGGCGAGAGAGCCCAGTGCACAAGGAACTGAAAGTCGTTCTCCGCTGGGGGAGTAAGAAATTGCATTGCAGAGTCGGAGGGAAGTAGTTCCTCCCTGAAAGTGACACTGGCGTCTGGGCTTTGTCCGGAGAGCAAGGAGGGCCCTAGGTTAGGTTTGAAGTAAGAGAGGATTAGATGCGGGTTGGAAAGATCACTCCAGCAGAGGCACGGAGAATGCACGGTAGGTGGGGCAAGGCTGAGGCTGCTTCTGTTAATCTAATCCAAAGGTGAGTGATAGAAACTTGTGTTGAGTGGGGGCAATCGGAGATGCGCAGAGGTGGCAGGAACTGAGATAAAGGTGCATAATCAATGGGATCTGGTAACAGACTGGATCTGCGGTGTGAAGGAGAAAGAAGACAAGGATGGCTCCTAAGTCTTTGGGACCCACAGGGTGTCATTCATTCTCTGTGATCCAGAATGGGAGGAGAGACAGAATGGAGGGAGGTGGATGTGGCAGGATACTGAGTGTTACTAGGAACATATTGAGTTTGAGGTGTGTGGGTGATGCCTCTGCTTGAAGTGCCCCCTGCCTCTTTCACTGGCTAATTTCTGCTCATTCTTGAAGCATCGAGTTTCCCTGATTGGCCCCTTCCATCTCTGCACATTACACCTTGTTCTCTGTAACCCCTCAGTGGCCTGGGATCACAGCTATAAACTGGCTTTATCACCTTTTTATGAGTCAGTATCTCCCACTGGCCTGTGAGTTCCTCCTTCCACCTTTGCACTCCCTGTGCCCATCATTGTTGCAGGGAAGGATGCAGAAACTTAGTAAATCTCACTGAACAAATGACAGGATTTGCTGATTCACCTTGTATCAGGCTCAGTGGTGGGTGCAGAGGTGCAGAGGTGTAGAGCAGACGTGGGACATGGGACGTACTTAAGTGCCAGGGGTGTGGTTAAGGAAACGTGTTCTGGATGGCCACTCAGCCGGTCACTGCAACTCTAGGCCCTCATCCACCTCACTGCCCTCCCTGGCCCAAAACATTTCAGGCTTGATTGGAGGTAACTTCAGGGTAAATGCAAAGTGGAGACATAACAGAGGAATGACAGCACTGAATGTCTGTGAAGACGTCCAGGCTCCGTCCTGCCCTGCTCTGCCCATTTAAGGGGGCGCACCAAATCAATTGCACTCATCTTGTTTACCATTGAGAGCCTTTTGGAAAAAATATTTTTGCACCCTCCCCCCACCCCCACGCTCCCATGGCCAAGGATTTGAAAGCTCTTTGAACCAACTAGATTTTTGTTTTGGGGGGCTTTCCTTCACATGTTTAAAAATGTCAAAATCTTCAGGGCCTTGAAAGCTCTTAAGGTCAGAAACTCAGGAGGGACCCTGGACAAAGTCATCTCAAAATCACTGTGAGTCCGACGTAAAAACAAAGGTGTCCTTGTCTTTGCCAAGTCACACTAAGTGCAGAATGGAGGGATCGCCCGGGGCTGAAGAGACGCAACATGTAAGCATCTATCTCATCATGCCAGTCCAGGTCACATGTGCTACATTAAACTTGCTCTGGCCTCTCATCCCTATTTAGTATCCACCTCCCCTTACACAGACCTCAGGAAGGGCCCCAGCTTTCCCACAGGCTGTGGGACAAACACCCTCAGATTGAAAGAATCCTGCCCTGCCCTGCCATCCACTGCTCTCCTCAGACTGTATTTAGAATTCTCATGGGGTCACTCTGCCAGACCTGTACCATTCCCAAAACTATCTCTTTCCAAACCACTGGTACCATCAGCCTCAATTTTCACTATCCTGGGCCACAAAATAGCTCTAGTCTCCTGGACGTGGATCCTCCCAGTGCTGCCACCTCTTTCCACCTAAGACCCTGCATCTCTGTGCCTCTGCCTAGTTTTCCAAGTTGCCCCAACACTTGCTTCAGTCTTCCCTACCCCTCCTCAGCTCCAGAGTTCTTACTTGGGATGGGGATCCTGCCCAGACATCTGGTGAGGGGCAACTGGACGGGTCAGCTCTTTGAGGACAGGCCACTCACCTGCCCCACTTACCTGCCCAGAGAAGAAGACTCCACAGGGAACACACAGCCATCCTTTTCCAGGGAGCCAGGCAAACACCCTTTACAACCAAAATCCAGAACATTCTAGGTGAAGTGGATGCACAGAAGGAGCTGTAGGCCTTCTGGAAAGTCCCATGTTCAGAAGGAGGAATCTTGACTCATACTAGGATGTCCCAGAAACTGCAATATCCAGAGTAAAGTGGAACTTGGCTGCAGGCCTTGCTGGAGCCTTGCAGGGGCTGCTTCTCGTCAGTCAGTTTCTCTCACGTGCTTTTGGCTGGCCACAGGCCACAGGTACCCGCACACAAGCCCACATCCTATCCCCAGACTCTCTCTCCCTCTCGGACTTCCTTTCTCTTCCTGTCCTTCTTCCCTCCTTGTTTCCTTCCCTCCAGAACTCCCTGCATTCTTCTGCCCTGACTTTCCCGTTCAAACCTTCCCACCACAGGCAGAGCGAGGAACTTCCTCTTCTCCGCACATTGTTCTGTAACACTGTTCTGTCTGCACACTGTTTGCTGGCAAGGTCTTAAATGCATTTCTGTGCTCCCCTTGGTGGATGCTTAATAAACATTTGTTAAAGGAACCCATAGATTCTAGACATGGTCAGGAAGGTCTGTCCCGAAAGTATCGAACCAGTGTTAATATAGTTAAAACAGTTTGCACAGCCGATACCTTCGGGACAGACCTTGGTTGTACGTTTTGTTTCCTGGAATCTCCACAACTCCCCGAGAGGATCTTATTATTGCCCCGTTAGAGACGGGGAATTCGAAAACCAGAGATAACACCTTGTGGAGATCACCAGGGAAGCGGAGGAAGAAGGAGGAGGAAGTTGGGGAGACCTGGAAAATATCCCACCTCCCCAAAGGGAAAAACGTCAGTGTGTGACAGCTGGAGAAAATGGCCCAAGTTTCTCCCCACTGCTAATCACTGGTTCAGAGTGCAGTAACCACCCAGCTACAGCAGGGTTGTGCACTGGAGTAAATTAGCTGGTGTGTTCAAAGGGCCTCCCCCACATTCCTTAATTAAGAGAGCAGCTGGCAATGGAGTTGCTCCTGGGGTTCCTGGAGGCCCTTCTGGACGTCTAGACAGGTACGGCAGCTCTACCTGCCATGCCAAAAGGCCCAAGCACCGTCAGCCCACCTTTGCTGGGGTCTGGGGTGGAAGGCAGGTGTTACGGGTGGCAAAACAGCTGTCTGAGCTCACCTTTACCAAGAGAACTGTTTGGTGCGTAGATAGCGCTGGGTGGAATTTGAGTGGGTGTGAAAATTGCCCTAGGTGCATGGGCTGCCCTGTCTCTGCCCCCTCACACTTGCTCTCTCCCTGGACTGGCCTGATGGCAGAATGGGGCCATGTTTCTCCTAGGGGAAGACATGAGAAAGGGACAAGAAGAGAGTGGGCAGGGAAGGAGGCAGAGGTGGAAGCCCAGATGGAAAGGAGGGGCACTCAGTAGGCTTTTGAAGAGCCAAGGGGTGAGGGAGGAGGGAGAATGGGTGAGCCTCTGGGCACCATTTCAAGGGATTGTTGCAGGATGGGGGCTAAGAGTGCAGGAAGGACCCCACCTAAGCCCTGCTTTCCTTGCTGCCTTCATCTACACAGTTTCTATAGGGTGGACCAACTGCCTGCATGGTCTGCCAGCTGACACCATCCCACCAGGGACTGGCCAGTCCCAAAGGCTGTTGTTAGGGTGAGGAGCTCAAGCCCACCCCGTCCCATGCTAGCCAGCCTAGGCAGCAGCGCTGTGAGGTGGCAGGGAGATGGCTTGAGGTAGTGCCAGTATGTGTGAATTGACACTCTTACACATACATGGCACTCTTACACACAGATGGCCCTGCGGATGATGCCTTCTTAAGTTTTGTGCCTAAGGTACCTCTCTTGCCTCATCCTCCCCCTGGTCCTGTTGGGCGTAGATAGAGGGAATGAAATTTTTGATGAACCAGTGGCTTGGTGCACGCAACTGTAGACAAAGAAACAAGGGAGATGAGAGTGAGCTCAGGGAAACAGCCCAAAGGAGCCTGGATGGGAGGGGTCCGAGGCTTAGGTAGGGCCTGGTTTTCAGACCGAGACACACCTTCCCAGAGAGTTGAAGGAAGGCTGCGTAAAACAGAAACAAAGCCAGGATTGTGCTTTATGAAGAGGAGAGACCTGGAAACTCACTCATTCCTTCGCTCATTCACCAAACATCTGCTGGCTTCCCATCTTTGCACATTAATCCTTTAAACATTTATGGAGCCCTGTGAGGGCAGGAGCTCACACTGGTGATGACAGTGATAATGAAACTGACAATAAAAATAATGGTCGCGATTGATCTGTAACCCACATGCGAAATAATCCCGGAAGCAAGTACAAGACGTTTTCAAAGGGCCTGGAAGAAGGTTCCATGTGAGCAAAGTCATAGCAAGCGATGGATGCTGAAGAAGCAGACTTGCTGGCCAGTGGCAGCTTTGTCCGGCAGTGTAGAGGCAAGGAGGGTGAAAGCATGAAAACTCAGGCAGGAGGCAAGTTTTCGGGAATGACTGGAAGGGCCAGTTCCTTCCTGTTCCCATCATCCGTGTTTCCTTCATGAGTTGTCTTGTCTATGTTTTGACTGTTTACAAGGGGTGACTTGTTTATAGAAGGTGTGGCAAGGGCGTGGGCTCTGCAGGTGCCTTCTGACTGACCAGTGAGTACCCTTTTAGACTTTTAGATGGCCTGGCATGTATGACTTAGTTTTCCTAGCAGAGTAAAAGAAGCAGAGGAATAGGGACCTGGTGGTTCTGGATGCGGACTGAATTGGTGATGAGAAAGATGAGGAGGAAGAGGAAGAGAATGGGGAGGAGCTAGGGTGGAAGATGGGAAGGAAGAAAAGGAATTTAAAAAGAAGTGGGAAAAATGCTCCATGGTTTATCTTACTAGTTCTCCTGGCCTCTGTGTTTTAGCCGCCATCTTTCCTCAGAGCAGAACCACAGGCTGTAAAGTTTCCAAAGGCAAGTAGTTCATACTTTAATGCAGTATGCGTTTTGGAGGTAGACCAGGCTTTTAAAACTTTAAAGTGCATACAAATTGCCTGGAGATCTTATTGAAATGCAGATTCTGATGCAGCAGGTCTGGAGTTGGAACTGAGTATCTATCTGCATTGTCAGCCAAGTTCAAGGGAAGATCCTAGATGTTTGCAGCTCCTTTAGTTACCAGATAGGGGACCTGGCCCTGGAATGGGTCTACCTAGGGCCAGTCGGTAGTGTAGGGGTTCTTGATTTCATGTAGGAAAGATTTCACAACACGAGTCCAGGGGACTATGAGGACACATTTATTAAAGCTGGGGACAGTGAAACAAGGAAGACTTCGCATAGGAGAAGCAACAGGAGAGCTAAGCTGGGCTGCCTTAGCCCACTGGGAAGTCAGAGAAAAGGGGGCTGTGGAGACAGGTTCAGGGGATCATCCTGGGACGAGCTGCTGCTGCCTAATGTCAAGTCTGTCTGATGTTGTCTCTGGGTCCCTTGAAGTTTAGGAGATGTGTGCCTGTGGGGGAAGAAGTGAGAGAAGAGGGGAAAGGAGATGGCACAGGCTGCTCCCCAGAGGGAGAGTGCACCTGCTGAGCCCTTGGGGGAGGCCCTAGGGGACTGTCTCAGCAGGATATTCATCAGTTTTCCAGGAGTGCTCTTTCAGACGGATGGGCTTCTTAGTCACTGCAGCTGGTCCTGGCCTCCCCCACCTGGTTTTGCTGCTTTTCTGGGCCTGGGGCTAAAATACAACTGGAATCTAGACCTTATCTCTAGGGAGGTGATCTGTACGTGGCTGCAAATTGCTTGGTTATTTTGTTCCGCTGTTTCAGTTTCCCTATTCCACTTGTTCTTGTTCTGGCCTGCCTCACTTTCATTCTAGGAGTTCTCTGAAAATGCCGACTTCTTAGAAGAGGTGGGTGGGTGGGAGCAGTCCAGCATCTGTAAATAGGATTCATTCTGTGATTCCCAAGCAGGGGTCTGAAATGCTGGGGCCAGGACCTCACAGGAGTGAGTATAACCAATCATTCAATGACCACTCAGGCATCAAGGGATACAGATGCTTTGAACAAACTAAACCAAACTATCAGGCACTGCAAATGATTGACATTGCTGACCAATATAAAATAAATTCTACAATATTAACAAAATAGACTCTACAGCCATGTGCCTCATTTTAAATGTGGAAGAATTGAGTTTGCTGATGTACCCCTCAAATGAGGGTTTTGAACAAGTGTCAGTTCCATTAACGTTAGTGGTAGGAATACCTCACCCTAAGTCCCAAACTTTCCTTCTTACATTAGCAAACATGTCAAGTTCGCATTGGCCCAAGATCACTCACTTTCACTCTTTTTCGGAGGTTGTACACACCATCGAGTAAATGACACCTTCATTTAAAAAATTCTGGTAATGAATGAAAAAATGAAAGAAGAAATAAGGCTGAAATAGGACCTGCCTGACTGTCCCAGCTTGAGATATAAGTGTTCCAGAGCTTTCTATGGAGGGAAGCCAGCCAGGGGCTCTGTCATGGCAGTGGGAGGTGATCATTAATTTGGGACATCCAGCTTGGCAGGAGGGTCCTGGCCTCTGCAGCAGATTCTAGCAGCTGCCCCAGCCCAACACTATTTAAACAAAAGGTTGGCAAACAGTTTCTATGGAAGAGATAGTAAATATTTTACTAGTAAACATGTAGGCTTTTCGGGCCATAGTGTCTGCTGCAAACAGCTGGCTCTGTAGTGTGAAACTGGCCAGACACAAAGCACAAACAACTGTCTTTACCAAAACGCATGTTGGCCGTCTTGGCCCATGGCCATAGTTTGCCAAACCTTAGCCTAACCCCACCCTGCTCTCTCTCCTGGAGGCTGGCTCCCTTCCTGCTTCCCTTTCCTAATCGAACTCCACAGTACTCACTTCTCAAGAGCCACCCTGTTCTTTCCCTTGATGCCTGATTCCTGAAATTTTGACTCACAGGCTTCCTTCACCTTCCTCTCCTTAACAGACCCTTTCAGTCCTCATGGGTAGATTGGTCCTGCTGGAAGTCCTTACCATTGGCAGACAATGGGTCCTGCTCTCCACCTGGGGCTGGGGGCACATTTGGGGTACAAGGGGGCGCAGGAAATACAAAGGCACAATCCACTGAGTACCTTCAGAGAGTAGGCTGGACAGTGGAGAGGGAGAGGCCAACAGAAAAAAATGTCAGTGGAGGCTGCTGGGGGCTAAAGCTGGTTTGTTTATGAGGATTAATTCACAGGTCTGGACACGGTTAATTTTTTAAGAGATGTTTCCTTTGAAAAATAGCCTAGAGGGTAGGATGGCTTTATGGGAATCACAAACTGGAAGAAGCAGGGTCAGCAATGATGGGATGGATACACCCTTGCATGCAAAGGGCCCAGAGCCGCCAGTCAGGCTGCTTCTCAGGAGGAAAAGCTAATAACTTTGACTATATATTATGTGCTAGGCACTGGATTGGAAAGTTCAAATTCATGCAAAACTCCTGACCCAGAGACCAGCGCATGCCTGGTTGTCTAAAAATCCCCTTGTACTTCTTCAGTATCTGTTATTCTTCACAGCCATCTTGCAAAGGTTGGAACCCTTATCTCCATTTTATAGATGAGGTGACTGAGGCTTGTGGAGGTGAATTCTCCAAAGTCAAACAGTAAGTGGTAGAGGCGGAAACCAGGTTTACATGCTTTTTCCACTAGCATGCTGCCCCTGTAATAGATTCTTCCAGAACTTCAAACATTAGTTCCTGAGATAGAAATTGGGTCATGTGAATTTTAGAACACCTGGTTCATACCCAGTATCCAAGAAATATTCATTAGCTCTAAATGGGTAGGAATTGTGGAAATGGCTCCCCCTGAAAAACCAAGAGGGCATTTATGGAGACTCAGAGAGACCCCTGATTATTAAAGATTCCTAATGCTCATCTGGCAGAGTTGTGTTTCTGAGTCTTCATTCAATAAAAAACTGTGAATTTGATGGGAGTCTCTTTTATGGGAGGTGTAACAACAGGTAGTAAAATAAACACTTTTATTTATTTCAGAAGATTGTATTTATTATTTTTAGAGAGAGGGGAAGGGAGAGAGGCAGAGAGGGAGAGAGACACCAATGTATGGTTGCCTTTCACCTGCCTCCAGCTACAGACCTGGCTGGAGACCTGGCTTGCAACCTGGTTATGTGCCCTGGCTAGAGAATCAAATCAGCGATGTTTGGATTTGCGGGCTGGTGCCTTATCTATTGTGCCACCAGCTAGGGCTTAAAATAAACCCTTTTAAACAAAGAAACCAGAACTTCTAGACTTAGGTAAGTGTTACTCTGAAGTGGACCCTTTGCATGATCACATTCTAGTGATACCATCATTGGTCAAAATGGATCAAAAATTGGTTTCAGAGATACAATCTGTTTAATATCTCCAGTGGTGGCATGTTTTTGTTTGTTGAGGAATATGACATCTGGAAATGGTTAAGGGTCTTCCAGAGCTAGTATAGAAAATGAAGCTGTTCATTTGACCATTTTCTTGTGTAGCTATGGAATTGGGCCTGAGGGTGGTTGTCTGGACAACATTCCAAAGAAGGCTTTGTGTCCCTGAAGTTCTTAGAAAATTATCACCAGGAGTCTTATTTTCATGAGAGACCAGTTTCTAAATAAACTGGAGCCCATTTGCTCCATGTGGAGGTAGGATGGGGTCGGGTGGGGTGGGGATGGGTGCGTAGACAGAATCTCCACATGAAAAGGGATGTTCTTTACTACCTGTGAATAGTATCTTACTCTTGAGGATCTTTCCCCAGTGACTGCTTCTCCACCATCTTGTATGGGGCTGTGAAGAAGCCGGCTGTACTGTGTTGCTTTACCTTTAATGCTTTGACCCAGGAGTGAGTGGACAGAAATACCAGGCCAGGTTGGCCATTGAAAGGAGGCCTATTTGAAGTGCAGGGGATGGTAGAATTCATAGCTCATGGTCCCCTCTCCAGCTGCCTTCCCATCTAAGTTGGACCTGCCTCACCTTTCTCTTACCACATAGTAAGAAAAAGTAAGTCTAGCCTGCATGGAACCTAGACTTAGACCAGGAGGAAGGGAAGCAAGGATGAGAGGCTGGATAGACAAATAGTGCTAATTTAAAAAGGGAGGGGAGGTTGGAAGCTGGCCCAAGCCCTAACTAGGGTGCCCGGTGAGGTGAGGATTGGGTCTAGGGCTATGGGGAGACAGTTTCAGGTATTCTGGCTGGATGGTCAGGAAGGAATACTTGGGCTGCATAACTGGATGGTGTTTCTCAAGAGTAGTCTGGCCCAGCTCCTGGAGAACTCTCCACAAATTCTTCAGTGGAGGGAGTTGCAAGCTTGAATAAGTACATCTAGATCTGAGGTCTGTGAGAGCAATTACTTTTGCCCTTGACAAGCAGAAAATAAGAATGTTATCCCTGGAAAAAAGGAAGTGGGGTAAATTTGAAACTTTGTAGGTGGATTTGGAGGCCCCAGCCCCAAAGAAGTTGCACTAGTAAGGTTACTGCTGGAGGGTGGAGAAGGTTCAGTTCCCGGCCCACTGAAGACAATGTACATCAACACCAAGCAGACCAGGACAATGAACAGAGTCTACAAATAATTTCTTATTATAGGATTGGCAGGCATTTATCTGAGAAAGACGAGACAGTACGGACACGTAATAGGTTTCATATAGCTGGTAGGCTAAGTTTAAAAGAAGGGAGAGGCTTATTTTGAATTACTCGACAGGGCAGGAGTGGGACTAATTCATGGAGATTCGAGCGAGAAGGAAGGCAGACTGGAGCTCAATGTAAAGAACTATCTCACATTGCGCTCTACCACATTGGAACATGCTGCTTTGCCACGCTGTGGTTGCCATGTTTCTGGGGATGGTGGCTGTATGGAGGTGCTGTGCATGTACATAGGGACAGTGGGTTCCAGTACTGGGATTGAACTTCGCTAATGCGTTGCTCAGAAAAGAAAATTAAGGTCATCTCCTAAACTTTAAATGCATCTTTAGTGTATAGCCATGTGCCAGCATATTCAATGTCAGGGCCCTTAGACTGTTGAATCCCTGATAGCCAGTAATAGTAAAAGGTACCAATTTTTTTTGCAACCATCCACTGCCAGGCATTTTAAATGAATTTTATTTTCTAGTTTTACCTGATCAGAATCCAGCAACATCCAGATTAGAGGTAGTGAAGTAGAAAGTGTGAGGTTTGATATTACATGGGCTGAGTTTGCATCTGTTTTTCTCTTGTTAACAGGGTCATTCGAGGCTATTTCTTTAACATTTTAAAAAAGATTTTATTTATTATTTTCAGGGAGAGGGAAAGGGAGAGAGGTAGAGAAAGAGAGAGACATCAATGTATGGTTGCCTTTCACCTGCCTCCAGCTACGGACCTGGCTGGAGACCTCTTAACATTTATTAACTTCCATGACCTCACTGATGTCTAAAAGGAATAACTGAGTGTGGGAGAGCCCAGTTTCATACGGAAGTGGGAGAAGTGTTTGGAAAAGGGATGAGTGCAGAGTAAGCAGCTTTTTTCCCTCTCAGACTCCTTCCCCACATACTGTGCCACAGCATGGTAAAATTCTTCACCTACTGAAGGATACCGAAGGCTCTGCCCCTTACAATGTAACAGGTGCAACAGCTCTACCTAACACACAGAGGCAAACACAGGAGCCTGTCAAGTGGAGGAGACAGAGAAGTATGGCCCAAAAGAGGGAGCATATCAAGGTTCCAGTGGAGAACTAAGTGGTGAGGGGATAACCAGATTAACAGATGCAGAGTTCAAAACACTGGTGATAAAGATGCTCACAGACTTGACAGATATACTTAAGTATGGCAAATTCATAAGGGAAGAAGTGAAGGCTAAGTGAAACACAGGCCCAGGGATAGTTGGTGGCCCTTCTGAAGTGGCTGATATTAGTACTTGAGAGTCTAGATAGAAGAAGTGGAGAAGAAACTTCAAAATCTCAAATTGGTATTTCCTCTTTGGTTGAAGGCATATTATTTAAATGAATTTTTGTGGCCATGAGCATGAGGAAGTCAGGTAAAACACTAGTAAGCCCTTCTGGACACTGTGGCTTTAAAAAGCTTATGCTAGAAACCCAGGAGAGACATGTCTATGGAAAGATCCAGAGACTGTCAGAATTATTTAGCTTGAATGTTAGCACAGTTCTGGATACACTAAGATCATTTATCTCCTAGTCCTGAATGACCTCTAGTTCCCCAAGGTGTCCTCCTTTCTAAGGAGATTTGTGTTTGTTCATTGCAATGGGGCAGAGAAGTGGAATCCTGAAAATAGTCCACAGGACCATGAGTTCCTGAGGGAATCAGGGATTAATGGTGGAGTAAAATGAGATCGGGGGTTCGGAATCTGAAGCTTTAAGACTGTCAGGTTAAGCCCTGGCTGGTGGCACAATGGATTCCCAGCCAGGGCACATAACCAGGTTGCAAGCCAGGTCTCCAGCCGGGTCTGTGGCTGGAGGCAGGTGAAAGGCAACCATGCATGGATGTTTCCCTCCCTCTCTGCCTGTCTCCCTTCCTCTCTTTCTGTGGAAATAATAAATAAAATCTTAAAAAAAAAAAAAGAAAAGAAAAGAAAAGAAAAGAAAGGCTGTCAGGTTATTATTTGGAGAAGAACTATTTATTAAGAAACCATTAAGAGAGTGAGCAGGCAAGCCCAGGGTGACAAGGTATTTTCAATACATATGGCTGACAAAGAACTCCTGCCTGAAATATAGGAATTTCCACAAGTCAGCAAGAAAAAGACAGACAACCCACTAAAAAAGGAGCAAAATAATTGATTAGATATTTTACAAAAGAGGATATCCAAGTGCCAAATAAACATAGAAAAAGGAACTTGACTTCATTAGTCATTGTGGAAATGCAAATTTAAACCGCAGTGAGATACAACTACACCCAAGAATGGCCAAAACTATAAACACAGACAACCTAGTGTGAGGATATAAAACATTTAGAACACTTGTACATCTCTACTGAGAGTATGAATTGGTGCAGCCTCTTTGGAAAACTGCATGGCAGAAGCCACTACAAATAAATTTGTGGATATCTGACGACCTACGATTTTCACTCCCAGATCAATGCTCAACAGAAATGCATATGTATTCGCACTAAAAGGCCCCCAAGAAGGTTCATAGCAGCATTGCTTGTAATGGTTCCTCAGCAGAGACGGAGGCTACTCACCCCCATCTCCTTTGCAGGCAGAACATGTTAGTTTAGGGTGAAGCATGGAGAATTGGGTGAAACACCAGGAAGTTCTTTCTGACCATCAGGTTTTTTTCCTGGAAGTGTTTAGGCAAGAAGTCCCCTGCAGTCTGAAAATAATTTGATGTGCTACTGTTGAAGTCAGGACTGAAGAGGCTGAGTTTTCTATTTTCTTGCCCTGGATTCTCTGATTTGGTGGAAGTGGAAAACCAACCTGACAGTACCTAGCACTTCTTTTGACTCAGTTGACTGGAGGACAGGTAAAGTAGTGAGGATGTAAAGTAGAATTGGATATCTTGCCCACTCACCTCAGTGTGTTAACATTTGTATTTCCCTCCATCACTCTTTTCCCAACAGATCTCCTGACTTGAGTTGTTTCCGACACTGTTGGGCTGTAGGTCCAGAGGGTAGGTTGCAGCTGAGGTAGTAGATTGGGGCAACTGCAGATGGTCTACCTTGCAAACATGTGTTGTGCATTGCACACAGGGTAGTTGAGCCCCTGGTTGCTTCTACAGATTTATTGGTTCCAGCAGCTTGAGTGAGTGGACCCTCTCTGACTTCTCACTCTATCCCTGCACAGCAGTGGAGTTGCTGCACCTTCAGAGGTGTTACTGAGTTTGGCTCTCTGAGCTGAACTGGCTTCACAGTCTTTACAGTCTTCCCCTAGGGATGAAGGTGGCCCTAGGGAAGTGGGGCTGCCACGTTAGGAATCTTTCAGGACCTTGGTTGACACTGAACAAAGGCTGGGATGGGTTAAGAGAGGGATCAAAAACCCATAATCCTAATAATCTAAGTGAAACAAGGGGTTAAAAGGAGGTGGGAGGACAACAGAGGGAGGATTTTCTTCCAGAAGGGACCTGAAGCCCTGGTGCCCTCATTATTCAGGGTCAACTGCCTGCAGGGGAGTAGCTGTGGTGGACAATGGCTGTTGTCAGCTGCACTCCTGAGAGGTAAGAGGGGAGAACCAAGTGGCTGGGGTTGGGGCTGGCATGTGTTGTCATAGAGACAGAATGGTGAGCTTCTGAGCCAACCACCTGACCTTAAACCCGCTCTCTGGACCCTAATCTGCTGAGAGCTCAGCTAAGTTTCTAAAGGTTCTGCACCTCAGGGTCCTTATCAATAATGTGGATAAATGATTACACCTGCATCAGATGGTTGTTATAAAGGTTAACTGAGATTTTTAAAAATGCTGTCTAATAGCACTTTTTAAAAAAAGAATTTTCTTTTCTTTCTTTATAAAAATTTTTAAAAGGTTTTATTCATTATTTTTAGAGAAGGGAAGGGAGGGAGGAAGAAAGGGAGAGAGACATTAATGTAAGGTTGCCTTTCACCTGCCTCTAGCTGGGGACCTGACTGGAGACCTGGCTTGCAACCTGGTTATGTGCCCTGGCTGGGAATCGAACCAGTGACTTTTGGGTTTGCAGGCTGGCACCAATCTACTGCACCACCAGCCAGGGCCTAATAGCACTTTCTATAATGATGAAATGCTCTCAGTGCTGTTCTGTATCTACTGGCCACATGTAACTATTGAGCACTTGAATCAGCTCGTAAAGCTGAGGAACTGAAATTTTAATTGTTGTTAATTTTACTTACTTTAAATAGCTGTGTGTGACTAATGGCTTGCTTATTGGTGATGGCAGGCTTTGAACAATCCCTGCAAGGAGAAACTGCCGGGAGGATAGCTGTATTTATGAGGAAGAGTTGGAAGCTTTGAGCCACCAGAGCCTTCCTCCCAACCTTAGCTTTTATAACGAAGTCCCAGAGAGGTGAGGTGATGGGTACAAACGCTCTCCACCACAGAGCCTGCTGGGACTGCAGCCACACCTCCAACCAGGACTAGGGGCTGGAGGAAAGACCTGAGACCATTTCTCTGGTTATGTACAAAAGAAACAAACTGGAAACCTCTCAAAATCGTAGAACTTAGGACCGAAGCTGGAAAGACCATGGAGCCAGTGAACATGGTGCCAGACTGGGAATGGAAGCTGTGCGCTTGGCCTGCAGGGAACCGGAAATGTTATGGGACATCTAATCATCTCTTCTTTCCCCCTCTTCCTCCTCCCTCCTTTCTAGAGAAAGGTTTGGAAAGGCGGGTGGAAAAGTTTGTGTCAGGTTTGCAGCGACCCCTTGCGGCTAATCGACAACAATTGCCCTAAGGAGGGACTCCATTGTGTACTGAAATGTGTCAGTCATCTTCCGTCTCTCCCCACCTATCCATCCATTTAGCTATTTTCTCTTTTCCTTTTCTTTTCTTTTTTTTAGTTCTTTCTCAATGCCCAGTTTATCATTGACTCTGGGAACTCAGGATGAGATAGGTATACGCTCAATATAGTCTTTGCACATCTTCAAACATTTTTTAATGTGTCCATTATTCTATTTTATCACTACATTATATTTTAAGTAGATTTAATTTATTATGCTGTTGCAGTTATTCCATTTTTTTCCCTTTGTTCCCCTCCACCCAGTACCCCCCTTCCCTCCAGCAATCTCACCCATCTTAGTTCATGTTCTTTGGTTTCATCTTTTCCTATACTATTCTTAACACCCCCCCTGTCTATTTTTTAAAAGATTTTACTTATTATTTTCAGAGAGAGGAGAATGGAGAGAGACATTAGTGTATGGTTGCCTTTCACCTGCCTCCAGCTACAGACCTGGCTGGAAACTTGGCTTGCAACCTGCCCCCTGTCTATTTTGTACCCACAAATTATGCTTCTTAATTCCTGCACCATTTTCCCCATTTCTTCCCCTTCTCCTGATAATCCTCCAAATGATCCCCATACCTATGATTCTGTTTTTATGCTGATTGTTTGCTTAGTTTGTTTTTGTTTTTTAGATTCAGGTGTTGATAGTTTTGAGTTTGTTGTCACTTTAATGTTCATAGTTTTGATCTTTTTTCTTTTTCTTAAATAATTCCCATTACATTTCATATAATAAAGGCTTGGTGGTGATGAATTCCTTTAGTCTTACCCTGTGTGGGAAACACTTTATCTGCCCTTCCATTCTTGCTAGATAGAGTAATCTTTTGTAGGTCCTTGCTTTTCATCACTTTGAATACTTCTTGCCAGGCCCTTCTGGCCTGCAAAGTTTCTTCTGAGAAATCAGCTGATGGTCTTACAGGAATGCCTTTTTAGGCAACTCTCTTCTTTTCTCTTGCTGCTTTATCTTTAGCCTTTATCATCTTAGTTACAAGATGTTTTGGTGTGGTCCTCTTTGGATCTAGCTTGTTTGGGACTTTCTGTGCTTCCTGGAATTGTATGTCTATTTCTTTCACCAAATAAGGGAAGTTTTCCTTCATTATTTTTCATATACATTTTCAATTTCTTGCTCTTCCTCTTCTACTTCTGGTACTCCTATATTTGGATGTTGGTATGTTCAAAGTTGTCCCAGAGGTTCCTAAGCCTCTCCTCATCTTTTTAATTCTTGTTTCCACTTTCTGTGCTGGTTGGCTGTTTATTTCTTCCTTATGTTCCAAATCATTGATTTGAACCCCAGCTTCCTTCCCTTTACCATTGGTTTCACATGGACTTTCCTTTGTTTCACTTGGTATAGCCTTCACTCCTTCCCTTATGTGTTTACCATACTGGTAATGATCTAGGTGATCCTTTGGTTTTGCTGACAACCTCAATTCCTCCCTCCTCAGGGCCTTCATGTGCTCTTGCCATTGCCTCCAAGGCTCTGCTCCACCTCACCCTCCATCCTGTGTGTGTGTGTACACAAGATGTTATTAAACATTCAGGAAAGTATAACAGATAACATAAGAAACGTCTAGATAACCAATGCCCAGCCCTTTTTAATTCTAAAATGTCATATATGACTCAGATTTTTGCTTTTCTTGAATAAATAAAGTAACACAGAATCAGCTGAAGCACCCTCCCCAATGTTTACCCAATTCTGTTCTCTGCCCTCTTCCTAGAAGTAACCCTTGAATTTTGGATATATCAGGCCCGTGCTTCTTTTATACTTTCAACATATATGTGTGTGTGTTCATCAACAATATACAGTATTGTTTGGAACATTGAAATTGTTCAATGTATGGTTTGTCTTTCACCTGCCTCCAGCTAAGGACCTGGCTGGAGACCTGGCTTGCATCCTGGTTATGTGCCCTGGCTGGGAATCAAACCATCGACCTTTGGGTTTGCAGGCTGGCGCCTTATCCACTGTGCCACCAGCCAGGCTATTGACATATTTTAAATTTTGTGTTTTAACTGTTCAAATCCCAGTATGTACTTTAAATATTTGTAAAAATATATATGTATGTAAATGTATGTGTGCATGTGTTGGTAATATTGCAATTGATATTACTTTAAAAAGTAATTCTTTAAACAAATGAATTAATATAAGCATCCTGCAATAATGAAAAAAAAAACAACAACTTTGTTTTAATATGATTTGAGAGGCTGACAGAAGGCAGCAATTAAATGGTGAATTGTCTGGATGTGAAAGAAAACAAAAGTACATATTGGTGGTTACAGAATGGACAGGGTGGTGTTAAGAAAAATAAAGGAAATGGAAGAGCCAAAGAACTTATATGCATGACACGTGATCATGGGCTAAGGGGGACATTGCTGGAGGGAATGGGGGGTACTGGGTGGAGGGGGGCAAAAGGGGAAAAATTGGGACAAGTGTAACAGCAAAATCAATAAAATGTATTTTAAAAAAAGACTATTTTAAAGGTAGTGGGCAGGCATAATGGAAGAAAAGGGGTACAGGGTTGGGATGTAACTGAAGTAGAAAGGTTGAACTCACAGGGCGCCCCTCGGCCTTAGAAAATCGGAAGAAATACCAAGTGCTGGACTAAGTGCAGCACCAAGGGTAATCACCCCTGCAATCATAAGAATCAAGTCAACTGGAATGTGGCAACAGCTCAGGATTTTAAATGTGATGCCGGAGAATCAGCCAGAGCAGTGGGTATGCAAGAGGCAGTGCCAGTTGCCATTGGAAAGACATGTTTCTAGCCCCTGGGGACACTCACTTGAGATCCTTTCCCATTTGAAAAACATTAAAAGGTCATAACCTGCAAGTCCAGAGTAAGAACTCTGACTTAACAACACCTTGACTTTCTTTTGTAATGCATTAAGGTTGTTAACTTCCAGCAAGCTGGAAAAGCAGGTTCTTAACTCGTATCTTCTGAAAAATCTTACAATCAGCAGTGAGGAGACCTTGTCTTTTTGAAGCATTAAATCATAAAATGCCACACTACTGCTAAGTTACAGGGCCATTCTATCAGAGTGTAACTTAAGGGAAAGTGAGACCTCATGGCATGTTCTCTTCACAGAAGCCGCTGATGACTCCACACAGTTGGTCAGATATGATCCTAATCCTATGGCATGAGCTTCTGATGCCCTTTCACTGTTTTAATCTAACCATATGTTTCTACTGTCCATTGGGTGACATTTTCACTCCACCCTCATCCATGCGTTCTAACCTTCATATCTTTTCCTTCCCCTTGCTGCCTCTCATTCCTCTTGTCCATACCTCTTTCCAAGCCTCCCTATGTGGACCCTCCACCTGACACATAACAATATTAATTTTAATAGCATTGAACATTTGTATATTCCTTAGTCTATCTGACCACACATTCCACATCTCAATTAAAGTTCAACTTTCTGAATTTTACCAGGCATACTCCTCTTAGTTCTCTCTTTTTAATTTTCTTCCAGGGGCATGCTTATTGATTTTAGAGTCAGGGGAAGGAAGGGAGGGAGTGAGAGAGGGAGAGAAACATCGATTAGTTATCTTTTGTATGCACCCCAACTTGGGACCAAACCCGCACCAAGGCATGTGCCCTGACCCAAAATCTAACTGGTGACCTTTCAGTGTGCAGAATGAAACCGAGCCACACTGGTGGGGACATCTTATCTTTTAAATCAATCTAGCATTGTTTAAATATTTATGTATTTGCATCCTTTCTAATTGTATGTACCCATCTTTGCATGCACACTTCAGGGTGTGTCATGTCTCCCCTACTAGGTTTCTTCTTTTCTTCCTATTTCTGCATCTATGTGCAGATACCCAAGGAGGTGACAGCATGTCATGTGTCAATTGCCAAAAATTTATTGAGCACCTATGTGCCAGACATTGTGCCAGGCGCCCCCCGCATAGGACTGGTACTTAGACTCTAGTATGGAAGGGAGACATTAAGCAATTAAATGAGTCATTATAGGTGAGCAAAGGACCAGGAAGTAGAATAACAGATGCTATGGGAATATGGACAAGTATATTTGAGGTCGGCGGAGACCTTTCCTCTAGGAAACGATGTTAATCTGACACCTATGGGGGATAGGAGTTGGAAGGCAGACAAAGAGTTGGGGAAGAAACTATCCTGGCCAAGAGGACAGCATGTACCCAAACTGTTGGGTAGGAACAGCATAAGCATTTGGTTGTGTGCAGAAAAGGGTGCCTAAACCTGACACGTCCCAAAGGTCTTTGGACTATCTCTTGACTAACTCCTGAACTCCTGGAATGTTCTACCTGATGAGAGCGTCTTTGTACCTGAGACCTTGGGCCATGCCAGTAGCCTGTGTTAACAATGTGACTGTGGTGAATGCCTATTTTTGTATGCATAGGTTGCTTTGTACTCTGCTCTATCAGTCTGACCTCCATGGAGACTGAGTAGCTAAGGTCAGTCATGCAGGCGCTGCAAGCCTATGTGACTGGTCCCAACGAAAACACTGGATACCAAGGCGCAGGTGAACTTCCCTGGTTGGCACTGTTTCTTAAGTGTTGTCACATGTTGCTACTGGGAGAATGAAACACTGTCCACACAGCTCCACTGGGAGAGCAGAACGGAAAACTCATGCCTGATTCCTCCTGGACTCTCTTTGACCTGTATGCCTTTCTCTTTTGCTAATTTCAATGTGTATTCTTTCATTGTAATCAACTATAGTTGAGTATATAACAGCTTTTCCATGAGTCTTCTAGCAGCAAATCATCAAATTTGAGGATGGTCTTGAGGACCCCCATGTAAGAAACAGAGAACAGGGACTTTGTGGGGTGGAGTAAAGGTGAGGAAGAAAATGGAGGAAAGGATTGGATTCCTTAGGGCCCTATAGGTCATGGTCAAGAATGTCATAGTTCTGTATAGTTCTGTGGGCCTGATCCAACCCCAAGTAGATCTTAACAGGTACCTAGAAAAAACATGCAAATCAGTAGATTTTCTAATGTAGGGCTAGGGTAGCCCAATGAAGGAGGTGAGCAGTGTCACCTGGGGTGACATTTACATCAATTACTCCCAACATGGCCCACCTTGGATTTGGAGCAGAGTCACTACTCAATATATTGTTGGTAAAGAAACAGTGCTGTATTTATTATGAAAACCAGAGAGAAGCAATTCCAGAACTACCTGCCACATTGAACCCCATGTACTGAAAACTTAGAGGTGATGTCACCAATTCATTTCATTATTATATACGCCCATGGTAACAGAATAAGGGAAAGAAAAAAGTAGTAGGACAAGAGGGTGGTTGAAGCATTTTTTGGCACAAAAGACTGGGTTATCAAGGTTGAAAATAAGTCATCAATTTCAGATATGGATTTGAACCAAAGTGTTTCTCAAATTTCTGCTCGCTTGGACAAACATGCTGCCTTCTCAAGAGTATGCCTTGAATCTATAATAGCCAGAGAAAAATGTTAAAGTGGTGGAAGAAATGCTTATGTAACTCATTTTAAAACCACACAGGGGACTATGTTTTTCATGGTGCAGGAGGCTGGAGACAGAAGCCTCTTAGGACTGATGACTTGCAGCCCAATACTGCACGTTAGAGCCCTGTAGCCAAAGCCTGGCCCAGCAGCTGGGGACAATCATGCAATCTCAGAGCTCCAGTGACAGCTTGAGTCCAGTGTCGTGATTCTGGGGAACACAAGATGCTGTTATATATTTTCCAATTACAACAACAAAAAAAGCCTTTTTTCTCTCTGCTCCTAAGAGGGAAGACAGTTTTCAGGTAGACAAACTTAAGTCTGAATCCTCTTCTAGCTATGTGATTCTGGGTATGTTGCTTAAATTCTCTGGGGCTCAATTCACCCATCTGATCATTATGATAAGATCTTATTCACAGAGTTATTTTGAAGACTAAATGAGATAATGTCTATCAAGTACTTGGGATAGTGCCTGGCATGCATTAAGGGCTCATATAACAACAATAAAACCAGACGAATATTATGGTTTTTAATCAATCATGAGACATAGGAAAATATTTTGGAGGCTCAATGCCAGCCACACAGGCATAAAGACTATGGGAGGTGTGGTATGAGTATACCCATATACTCAGAGTTAGAAGGCAGTAGCTGTGACAGAAGTGGCCTGATGAATCAGCTTTACTATTTTGGGCTAACTACTCGGGCTGCATTTGGCCTCAGTCTGGCCTCCTGAGAGGATAAAGAGAGTGGACGTTGGAAGCTGTGCTGATGAGATGACCCTGGATCTAATCTTTGATCTTGAAGACAGACTTCACTGTGTAACTGGAACTGGGGGAAGGTCTCGGCAGGCAAGCCGTGTGATCAAAGGAGCATGAGTATGGACTTATCACTTGGGTTGGATGCCACTTCCTTCACACAAGTGTGGAGCATTGGGCAAATTAGTCATCTCTCTAAGCCTCAATCCCCTCATCTATACAAAAGGGAAAATACCTGATTTCAAAATGGTTTTAAGGACAAAATGATATAATGCAATGTACGTGAACACTGGCTATATGATAGGTGCTTCATGAGTATGACCATTATAATCATATATAAGTAAGCAAAGTGCAGACATGACAAAGCATGAAATGCATTAGTGGCAACTGATATTGGTTTGTGACAAAACAATCCTGTGAGATTAGTTTTCCGTTTTTAAAAAAAAATATTTTATTCATTAGTTTTAGAGAGAAGAACAGGGAGGGAAGAAGAAAGGGAGAGCAGCATCAATGTATGGTTGCCTTTCACCTGCCTCCAGCTAAAGACTTGGCTGGAGACCTGATTTGCAACCTGGTTATACATGCTGACTAGGAATTGAACCAACGACCTTTGGGTTCACGGGCCGGTGCCTATCCACTGGGCCACCAGACAGGGCTTACTGTCCCTTTTTTATAGAGTGGCAAAATACAGACAGCAGAAAATTTGATTCGGGCTTGGCAAATGAGTGCAGTTCATTTGGGGAAGTCATTTAAGGTTTGCATCCAGCCCCTGCCCCAGGTAGCATGCTCATTATCACCCTGGGAAGGCCTGGTCTAGGGAATAGACCTCCATAGCCAAGGGAAAATCAACGATGAGCCACCCTATGAGAGGGGGTCCCTGCATGTCATAAATGGCCGGAGGGTGATGACAAGGCACAGCTCCAAGGCACGGGCAGCCACAGTGAGCATGCAGGATGCACATCTGTTTCTGGAGGAAGCTGTGTTCTGGGACACGTGGCCTGGGAGGCAGTGATGGGACCTAGAACTCAGAGAGGAGAAGGGCCCCCATCTGAGCAACAAGGTAGCTGCAGGTGAAGTGCAGGTTGGAGAGCCAGACCAGTGAAGAATGGTTCCAAGGAAGAACATGACAGGTGCTCCTCCTGTCCTGACTCCAGTGGCTTCTGCATCAGAATAATTTTCTGGGAAAGGAACCCAAGATGTGATGGTGCAGAACCCAAATGACATAGAGGGACATTTTCGCATAGACAAGCCTTCCTTCATCAGGGAACTTGGATCACGTACCAGATAATAAGCATGAATGAAACTTTAAAAACTCGAGGTGGTAGTCAGTATCACTGTAGCTTTGCCCACCAACAACTCATTGAGAATAAAACACTCCTGAAATGTAGGAGCATAACAGTGTCTATCTCCATCTTGGGAACCCAGCCTGGGAAAAGGGGAGGGACTGGGGATGAGGGCCAGACATTGCTCAAAAGAGTTATGGTGTTTGAGGGTGTTTAATTTGGCCTCTTCTTCCCTATTGAGCTGTGTGCATCACAGGAGAAACTCACAAGCATGCTCCTACGTCTACTGCCATAGAAAACAAAAGCCTATGGCTGCATTTGGCGCTTGCTGGTCTTATGCAGTGGTTCTCAAATGGGGCTGATTTTGTCCTCCCAGGGGACACTTAGCGATGCCTGGAGACATATTTATTGTCACTTGGTTGGGGGGTGGCATTGTACTGGCATCTGGTGGGTAGAGGCCAGAGATGTTGGAACACTATGGTGCATAGTACTTCCCTCTCAGCAAAGAACTATCCAGCCTCAAGTGCTAGCAGTGCTGACCTTGAGAAGCCCTGGTCTGATGTGTAGGCTCTTGGTCTGTGGAGGGGCTTGTTCCTCACACCTATCATCTCAGTGTCGGGTAGAATGGGGGAGGGTCGTGGCTGGTCTGTAATTCCTCATTGGTGGCCGTAGACAGAAGGGTGAGCAGAAGGCAAAAAATTTGGGGGTGGGAATGAGCCCAAAGGGGAACCTTAGACTAATTTCCCAAGGTGGATGGAAGGGAAGGGACAGAGTTTTTCGTTCTAAGTTAACTCATTTAAAAACTGACTTCCTTAGGCAAATACTTCTGTTTATTTCCCCGAGGAACTCTTAAGGCAGAGGAGACCTGCTTAAATTATGGAGATGGAGACTGCACACGGGGTTTTGTCAGGGTTAGAACAATTTTGTCTCCTTTGAAGAAGCCTCAGGAGGAAGGGGAGGGCAGATTCCTCTCCTGCAGCGCAGAAGACATGGGGAGGATGGAGTGAGGTAGGAACAGGGGACCGAAAGGGTGAGGATCCATCCATTGTATAACCTCAGCAGGTTGGGGAGGGAGAAGAGACGTGGACTCAGGTCAGGGATGCAGCTTCAAGCTTCCCACCTGTCTCTACATCCTGGTAAATGGAGGGCAGGAATCCAGGAGGTGGGCCATTCACAGTCTTCCTGCCCACACACACACACACACTCACACACACACACACACATGCACACACACCTACTTTGGAGGATACTCTTTCATTAAGAAATGGAATAAACTATGCTTTTGGGGGAGGGGACAGGGGAGTGCCGGCAGGATGGAGAGAATTTTGATGAGAGACATGTGATGGTTTCAGTGCATCCTCTCTAAGCGTTATTTGCCCTTCTCCGCAGCATCCTGGATGCCTGGAATTGTGGATTCTTGTCCTTGGGAGATAAGCCCTGTTTAGGTAGGCTGGGTGAGGACCAAGTGACTACTCAGATGTGACACAGAGGAAAAGGGTGTGGATGTGTTTTGCACCCTTTCTCTTTTTCCTACCTTTGCAACTCCGGCTAATATACCTTTCATGTAAGAGAGGCTTGGATGGGGGTTGAGTTGGGTGGGTGGCAGTAGGAGAGAGTTGTATGAGGAGCTGGTGGCTTTGGCCTGCCTCTGATCTAGGCTACAAAGGATAGGGACTAGAGGGAGACCCTTGGCTCCTCCCTCTAGGTCTCCAATGTACCTGGAATGCATGCCTGTCATTGTCCCCACTAAATGCAGTTGGACTCTGTGCCAATATCATCCAGAAGTCATGGATCATATCTTATTCAGCTCTGGAAACCTATGCATCTAACAAAGCCTGGTACACACAGGTATTCAGCACGTATCTCATGATGGATTTCTGCCTTATCCAGCGTGGCCTGCCATAGCAGAAAAGACAGGAATTCGGGTAGAAGTTATAGCAAAAAGTCTGTTCAACTGGCCTCTCCCATTTATCCTTTGTCTCAAGGCTAGAAACGAGGTGGTGGTGCTGGTAGAATGGGATCCAATGGGAAAGTGAAGGTAATGTCTGAGAAACATGGCCATGAAGTGGGCCCACTGAATCAAGAAACATCCTCTCTAACTGCCCAGACTAGCTCAGTTCCAGCCTTCCTTGGCCTGAGGTTGTGGGGCAATACGACGGGCTGAACGTAATGGGTGAGCTGAGCACCCCGAGGTTGGTGAGAGGCACGCATCCCTTGGAAGATGAGTACAACATCCAGGCCTTCCCTACCCTAAGAGAGTAACGTATCTGAGGCACGTGGGCCTAGACAGAGGGGCTGCACCCATATGGACCCTTGTGGTCTATGAGCACCAGAGATCCTGGGCTTCTGGCGATCTGTGTCCTTTTCACCCACCAGCTCTCCAGAAGACACATCGAATGTGGTCAGGGAACAGATCCATGGAGTTTCGGCATCTTTAAAGGGCTGAAGGTGTGTGTTGTTGTCTTGGCCCATCTTTCTATTTTCTAGACAGGTGATCTTGAAACTGAGCTTTAGAGACCTCCTCCAAAGTGCCTTTCTAATACCACAGGACTACTGTGAGGCTCCAGTAAGTTGATGTGCGGGAGTGCTTTGTGAACTGTAAAATGCAATGCAACACGAGCTTGTTCTTGTACAGTATTTATTCAAAGAAGCAGCAGAGGACCCCCACCCCTACCCCCACACAATTTCCCATCAATGCAGCTCCAGCCATCCCTTTAATCAGAACCTGGCAGCAGGGAAGGGCGAAGTCAGTCTTTCGAGCCAGCTAGGAGCTAGAAAGCTTTAGTTTACCTCCACATCTGGGCCCTGGTCAGGGCAGAGGGGGCCTGGGCCAAGGGTGATGAGGCTCCTTATTTAGTTCGCTGGTAGAACTGGAAGACGGCTTTCTCCTGCTCAGACGTCTCGATTGAGCCCGGTCGAAGCCGCCGGATCTCAGCGATGGCGTCTCCTGCAGCCAGGCCCTGCTCCTTCACCAGGTAACAGGCTAGCATGGTGCCAGTGCGGCCAAAGCCCAGGGCACAGTGCACTCCCACGGCCTGTGAAGGGGGAGTTTGAAAGGCCTCTGTGAAGGGGGAGTTTGAAAGGCCGGTGCCTGACTCCCTCCCAACTCTCTCCCGCCCCTGATTAGGCTTGTTTCTTCCTGCCTATAGCTGCTTCTGGGCCGGGCACACGTCTCCGGGCAAGAAGTGACATGAAAGTCAGGGGTCACTGCCAGGTACCGGGTGGATTGGAGGCCACCAAACACAAGAAAGTGGCTGTCTCAAGTACAGGGCTCCTGACCTGCGTCCCCACAGCCACCTGCCTGCGCTGCCCAGGGTGGAAGGCACTGGCCACGTGGGGCTACTGAGGACCTGAAATGCTACTAGTCTAAATGGAGATGTAAAACTGTAGTATATAAAACCAATGAACATATCTAATAATTTATTTGATATTTATATGTTGCCATGATAGTTTTGGACTGCCTCAGTTAAATGTTTAGGACCAAAGTGGTTTTTTCCTCTCCTTTGTTTACCTTTGAAACGGTGGCTGCTAGACACTTGAAATTCTGTACGGCCCCCTTCTATTGGGACGGAGCCCTGCTGCGAAGACTGTTCAATAGCTTCAGACTTCGACTCCCCACCTCCCTCAAGTCCCTTCACTGTTTCTCCTCCTCAACTCTCCACTTACACGGGCTCTTCCCCTCCTCTCCGTTTGCTCCGTTTGCAGGGCTAGGACCTGCCCCGCCCCCCATCTCTTACCACCCGCCCCCGGCTTTACTTCCGGTTCCCACCCGCAGCGTCCTGACCCTGCGATCTTCCTCCAGGCTCCACACGCGACCCTGACTCTCCCAGCTCCGCCCGTGTCCCCGCTGACCCTTCCCGGGCACCTCATTCTCTGCGTTAACCCGGTCCACTGACCTCGCCCCGGGCGTTCGCCTCGTCCACGATCTGCACGAAGCGGTCGATCTGCTCCGGGGCTGGTGGGCAGAAGTCTGGGATGCGCAGTCGGTGCAGGGTGAGGCCAGGGCAGCTGTCCGTGTGCGGGGGCCCGCGCTCGGTCAGTGACACCAGGTGCCGCACGCCCAGATCCAGCAGGAACTGGTAGTGGGCAGGGGATCGAGGCAGTGCCAGACCCGCCAGCCGGCCCGGGATCACCCACGAGAAGTTGGGGGGCTGCACGCCCATGGCTGAGGGAGGGCCCAGGACAGTGGGTCACTGGGAGAGGCGATCCATTCCGCCCCGCCTACTTGTCCGTTCACCAGCCCACGCCGGGTAACCCCCGCCTACCCCGCACTGACGCCGGGGAACGCGCAGTCTCGGAAGCACCCTCCCCTCTCCTCTGTCTACCTAGTCCACGTAGTCCGCAGGGACCGGCTCAGCGCTTGGCGGGCGGGGCTCGATCGCCGGGCTCCAAACAGCCCAGAGAGTCACCGATCGGCCCCGGCCTCCGCTCGTTGATTGGTTGGGTAATCATCAATGGGCGGGATACTGCAGAGGTGAGCACGGAGATTGGAGCAACGAGGGAAAACCAGGAACTAACTAAGAATTATTTTCTGCGGATGAGGCCGTCGGGGTGGGACTCTGCTGCTCCCTGGCGGTCGGTGGGAGTTATGGCACCTCCGGCAACTGCCCCAGCAGCCCTAGCGCCTGGCCTCCTTTGGTCTAAGGGGTAAACGGATGGCAAATCTACTGCACTGCTGCCTTGGAGGATGAACCTCTTCTGCAACGACTGTAACCAGTCACTAGCACTGAACTTCTGAACGAGTCTGGCAAGAAGGAGTCACTACTGTCCTGGGGACTATTCTCACTTTTCCATTGCTGGAATTATTAAATACTAGGCTGCCATTGGGTGCCCTGAAATGAACGAACAAATTGGGGCATTTCCTCTATGCCAGATACTCTTCTAAGCGCTTGACAGGTGTTAACTCATTTAATTGCTACAATGATCTTCTGAGGTAGGTATATAATTAAAATATAATTAATTTTATTTTACAGGGTGAAACAATTGAGGCTTTAGGGGGGTTCAGGAACTTGACCAAAGATGACTGATGGCCTGAACATTCGAAACCAAACATCCTGGCTCTACAATCTTCAACAACACGCCATTGTCTCCCAAAGTTAAACGGAAGGGTAGTGCCTCTTCATGTAACCATCCTCATGCCCCCAAATATCATCTAGGTTGATTTATCATCATATGTCTTGACTTCCAGAATCTCTGAGTCACCCTTCCCTGGGGGAGGCTACAAGTTATCAGTGTTGTTCATATAAGATGGACCTAGATCTGAACCCAGTGTCTCAGCTGTGATCTGACTGATTCAGATCTCCCTTTGAACAATGTGCTTCTACTGATGTGGACTAATTATACTTATGAAAACAGTTAACCATTATTGAATTTGTTTATCTACCAGGCCCTGTGCCAACTGTTTTCTGGAAGACCCACATGGGGAAAATATTTTCATATCCCTTTTGTAGCTGAGGCTTAGAGAAGTTGGTTAATTGGGCAATGACACTTCTAATAATTAGCTGGGTGGGCTGAGCCAAGTCCTCTCTCATTCCAAACCAAGGGCACTTAGCCATGACAACGTACTTCCCTCTCTCTGTTCCCACCTACCCCTGTCTCACACATGTGATCACTCATTTATGTATTCCTCACCTGAGGACATTTTTTTCATCGCTTTTAGGGAGAAAGGAAGGGAGAGAGAAACATTGATGTGAGAAAGAAGTGGTTGCCTCCCATAGGTGTTCGGACTGGGGATTGAACCCACAACCTTTAGGTTAAGGGACAGCATTCCAATCAACTGAACCACACCAGCCAGGGCTCACACATTTGACCTTTTTTTTTTTTTTTTTTAATGTAATTTTTAAAAAAGATTTTATTTATTTTTCAGAGAGCAGGGAAGGGAGAGAGGCAGAGAGGGAAAGAGACATCAATGTATGGTTGCCTCTCACCTGCCTCCAGCTATGGAGCTGGCTGGAGACCTGGTTTGCAACCTGGTTATGTGCCCTGGCTGGGAATTGAACCAGTGACCTTTGGGTTCGCAGGCCAGCACCTTATCCACTATGCCACCAGCCAAGGCCTCATTTGACCTTTTAAAGCTCTGATTCCAGCAAAATGAAAAGGAATTTCTCTTCCTCCATGTTAAAAGCCTGCTCTGACCCTATGGGAAATGTACTTCCATTTACCCAGACAACACGAAAGCACTGTCTCCGCCTGTTCTCCCCAAGTTCTAGGAGCCGCCAAATATACCTTTCCTCCCCTTCTGTGCAGTCACAGCCCTGATTAATTCCTCTTCCATTTGCACTCTTGGGCCCACACAACACTCAATCCCAATTCATTCCTTTTCCTCCTTCTCTGTTGTGCCTCTTAGCCACCAGTGTTCCCCCATTCCAGGGCTACTGGTTGCACTGCCTCTGTGGACAAGAACCAAGCACTTGTTCCTTTCGAGCTGAATTTTTCTTAGTCTCTTTGCCTTGCTCTCCTTTCCTTGATCCCTCCTCTTATTAGGGGAAAGCTTCCGGCATCTTTCCCTACCACCCTGTGCCCCCTTCTTTGCCTCCTTAGAACCAGCTCATACCCCATCTTCTCCAGAGACAAACATTCCTAGAGGGGACAGATTCTCTTTGCCGTCAGGCTCCCAACAGTGATTGTCCCTTGACGGATGGTTCTCTGCAGGGGTAGAAATGCATCCTTCCGCACACATCGGCCTCCTTCTGGGAAGGCCAATGGCTGCCTTGTATGACTTCCTCCCCCTTCATTATTGCTCTGCTGCTCCTTTCCAACAGACACGGGGTGAAAGGGCCCAGGGTCTCTGCCTTGGGATCTGTTCCATTGTCAAGGGTGCCATTCCATTTTTTTGTCTTGGACCCAGGAACCTCAAAATAAAAGGATGCCTTCTTTAATGGCTTCTTGGCTAGGAACCCTGCAACTTAACAATTTCAGCACTCTGTACACATCCCACCCCACTTTGCAATACTGACCTTCAGAAAGATTAAGGCTTTTTCCGTACTTCTATCTCACCTTATATGAGTAGGTAGTCCTAGTATTGGCAGCTACGTTACTGGTTTGGGGTTGTCCATTTGTGTCGGAGTCAAGATGTCATCATTCTATCTTTGAACTCTGTACATCTAATATGGAGCATAGGCATGACAATGAATGTTCATTTCTGGGAGTGTATGTGAATTTCCAGGACTATGTGACAATGTGTATTTGTGTATGTGTGTGTATGTGTGCGTGCGCGCATGTTTATTTGTTTTTTTCTTGAGGAAATATTTACATGTGATTTATAAACTACCCACTCACAAAAAGTGAATAGAAATAATATAAAACTAATGGGCAGAGGGATGGGTGCTACCAGGAAGTGAGTCTGAAACAATTATTTTCATGTGGTTGGAAGAGTTGAAGAGTTGAACATTGGATCAACCTGAGCTTGAATGCTGACTGCTTTCTAGCTGGACTCAGTACAGTTCCTTGCCATAAGATGACATGAATTGAAACAACTTTATTGAATTGTTGTGGCAAGAAGGCAAGTTAAGAAATGCAACTAAGCCCTGGCTGGTGGCTCAGTGAATAAGGCACTGACCTGTGAGCCCAAAGGTTGCTGGTTCGATTCCCCAGCCAGGGCACGTAACCAGGTTTCAAGCCAGCCAGGTCCCCAGCTGGAGGCAGGTGAAAGGCAACCATACATTGATGCTTCTTTCCCTCTCTGCTCCTTTCCCTTCCCCTCCTTCTGGAAATAATAAATAAAATCTTTCAAATAAAAAAGAAAGAAAAAGAAATGCGGCTACCCCATAACACTCTTCTCCATGTGAGCCTGAATTTAGCTCTCAGTTCCCTGGAAGCTATGGAAGCAACAACAACAAAGTACCACTTTTTAAACACAAGATCAAATACCCTGTTGTGTCCTAGAGCTCTCTTTTCCTTCCCGTTTGACAAGCATTGGTAGCATCTAAAACATGATCTGGCCACAAGATGCCTTGGGCATCGCCAGGCATCTTCTCCATGGAGCTGGGCTGTGGGCAGCGAATTCATTCAGCACAGGGTGAGGTCTAAAGAGGCCTACTTGGCTGGGTGAAAACCCCAGGTCAATTAGAAACAAGTAGCACTTCCTAATTAGAACAATTTTTTATTTTATCTACAGGTTAGGAATATGTCCAAGAAAAATACACTTAGGTGTACATTGTGACTTTCCTGTTTTTGTTCCAAGGAAGGGCTCGGTTCCCAGATTTCCTTTCTGGAGGATATCTTGAAACATCTCCTTTTACTTTTCCACCTTTAAAGTACATTCTAGGCATAGCAGAAATTGCTTTATCATCCTTCAATTTACGTGGCCCCACACAGATCCCATCCTTCTGGAATTTCCTTAGAGCCCCTCACTTCCATGACTCTCTGGATTGGCCTCCACTTTTCCAGCCTCTACATAGTCCCCTCTGGGTGGCTATGGTGACTTTCATAGATATAAATCTTACTTTTCCAGTTCTTCAGTAACTTTTTATTGCTTTCCAGAAAAAAATCCTTTTATAGAGTAGCAGAGAAATCCCTCCAGGATGAGGCTTCTTGCTTCTCTCTCAGCCTCCTCTTATCTTATTCCTCTTCACGTGAAGCTCAGAAATTGTTAATATCTGATTCCCTCTAGGTACCTCCCCAGCTTCTGGCTGTTCCTCTGGCTACCTTTCGACCAGTGCTGCTCAAAGTCTCTATCACATCAGACATATTGGTCCTCAGCAAAGCAGCGCTCTCTTATGAGCCTCCGCATGTGCTGCTCCCTTTACTGGTTCTGGTTTTTGCTTGTGGCCACAACCCCTCACCTCTGTCAAGACTCAATTTGGAACACTCCACTCTCTCTAGAAAGCCTTCCCTGCACCCTTATAATTTGTGTATTATGTCTATCTTCAGAGCTTTTTTATAGCATCTCTAGCAAAACATTTATTACATTATATATTTAAAACATTTAAACATATATTGCTTTTTTAAACAAATAAGTTTTTACTGTAAAAACAAGTGTGTGTGTGTATATATATATATATATATATATATAGAGAGAGAGAGAGAGAGAGAGAGAGAATCCAGAAAGTATTGAGCCAATGTCAATATAATTAAAACTATACACACACACACACACACACATATGTGTGTGATCACCTATTTATATTAGTTGGTATTTAAACAGACACCGTTATGTTTTCCAGGTATGAGGAAAATAATGTAAGAAGTTAGAGGTTTATATACCTGCTGGATGAGCTGTAGTAGCAAAAGTCCCAGACGACTTTAGCCTGTGACACCTATGTGAGGCTCTCAAAGACCTTGCTTGGGAACCACTGCAATATAAAAGCTCTACAACTTCTGGGGAATTCCCACCAATTATCTCAATCGGTAGCACTCATATGGGGAGTCTCAAGAGATTCATCTAAGCTCTGTTTTAAACCTCTCATCTGTTTATGCATTTGCCTACCTTTGGAAAGTAATGGCCTTTTCTCTCTTTCAGAAATCCTGTCAGCATCTCTTTTGTAGCTCAGAGGTGTTAATAATGACAGATGTTGATGTTAAATTTACAAGAGACAATTCACCTAAAGATAATCACATTTTTAGTACACCACCTTTCACGTGTATTTGTATGAATATGTATATAAGTATAAAATAGACATATAAAGCTCTGTCTTTACTGTTCTCTCTCTATCTGTATACCTATGTGCATTTTCCTCTTCTGGATCCTTGAAAGTTGAATAAGTTTGCTTCTCTACTTTTTAAAACAAGGGTTCCCAGCCCTGGTTTGATGACACCCTGGAGTACCTTCATTTACCTTAGAGTAGACCTTGAAATTAACAAAGCAAGATTAATTTAAATTTATTTTCATTTAAAAAAGTAAGCAGACTATGTTGTAATTGCAGGTACAAGTAGGTACTGAAATAAGATTAATAAATGTTTGCCTTAGAAATCAAGAGGATGGTGGTGAGGCTGGAAGGGATCAGAGAAGCGGTTGAGCTTGAATCTTTCTAAAACATCCCCTCTAGTGACTTAAAGGTTGGTATTTCCTCGAATTAATCCTGTTGCTCAGGTTAGAAGTCAGGACTTTGAAGGCTGAAAGTTCCCAGTATGCATGTCTAGCTTCTGTGTCTACCACAGAGCATGACACATACGAGGTACACAGGAAACACATTTTGACTGTGTATTGGGGAGGGTCATAGTGGTGGTGGCTGAGGATGGTGCATAGCACATGAGAGTTCCAGCTCTGTTGGATTGGAGGCCATAAGATATCTGCAGAGATAGTGCTTTGGGTAGCAACCCTGTTCAGGAGAAAGTAGATGCCCAGACTGTAAAAGGGCCTTATGTAATTGGCCTGAGGTCCCTGTAATTATCTTTCTGTTAACAAATTTGTGTAAATCATCAGAAAGTTCAATGGGTTAATTAACGGTGTAAGCGTATAAATGTCAGTGATTTGCTGCTGAGTGTACCATCCCAAGGTCATAGATACAGGAAGGAAATTTGAATTTTGCATAGGATCCATATATTTGAAGCAATAGAGTGGGCATTGGTTTCAAATCCTACCTCTGACATTTAAAGCGATATAACCCTGAAACAGCTGTTTTACACCTCAGTGCCCTTTTCTGTAAAGTGGAGAAAATCATAACTCCTACTTCATGGGTTGTCAGATTAAATGGGTTAATCCATGTAAAATGCTTTGAATAATGCTTGGCACAGTGAGGGATAAATAAATAAACGTAGGTTCTAATCTTCATCATCATCATAACATAACAGGCTCTACATACTTATTAGGGCTAATTAGAGGTGAGTGTTTCAATTAGAAAGTAACAAGGATATCCGTTTCCTCTGTTTCAACTTGAAGTACTTAGGTGACTTGTTTGGTCCCACAGAATAGGTTCAGAAACTCCTCCTTTTGCCCCTACATTGGAGTAGGAACATCATTTGCAGTGCTGGACTGAAAACTCAGGCAGAGGGTTAACTGTATAAAAAGCAGGCAAAACAGAAAACCACCACATGCAAGTCAAGTTGTCAGTGAGTACTTTTGATGAGATATTCTGCATTGTGGGGAAAAACAGTGCAAACATACCTGGATTCATAGAATCATAACTGTTAGCCAGGAAAAAAAGTGTCTTTCAGCAGTTTTATGGTCTATCAATCCTTGAAGGCAAGACATTATATTAATCAAGAGATAGTTTCAAAATGTGTTCATTATTATCCTCTACTATTGATGAAAAGTCAAATCATTTTGGAAGAAAATGTGTAATGGGAAGAGAACCATTGCGGCCTTGATTCTCTTTATTTCAGTAAAAAACTAAATGTGCCTATATCCTTGGCTGAGAAAGACAAATTAGTCTCACATCTAATCCTAACAGAGTTCAAATACTGGGTCTGGATGTCAATAATTCTATTCACTTTTTTCTTGTGAAATATTGATGGTTATGAATTACATGATTATTCAGATGTTCAAACAGTTTTAGGATCAGAAAAATTTCAAATTCATACAGAATTTTTTTCTAGGATTGATTATGACCATAAGAGAGACAAGGTTAATGAGTAAGAGCGATTTATTTGAAATTCATGATAATTTAAACACCACTTTTGGCTAGAAAAGATATTTTATTTCAGATATCCCATGCAGCAATATTTTCACTGGTATTTCTCATTGGGCAAGGGAAATAAAAGAACAAATAAACAAATGGGACTACATCAAATTAAAAAGTTTCTGCTTGACGAAAGAAAACATCAGGAAAATGAAAAGGGAACAAACTGTATGGGAAAACATATTTGCCAATACCTCACTCAGACAAGGGTTTGATCTCTAAAATATATAAAGAACTTATATGACTCAACACCAGGGAGACGGACAATCCAATTAAAAACTGGGCAAAGGACCTAAACAGACACTTGTCTGAGGAGGACAGACAAAGAACCCATAGGCATATAAAAGAATGCTCAACATCACTATCAGAGAGATGCAAATTAAAACCACAATGAGATACCACCTCATACTAGTCAGAATAGCCATCATTAACAAATCAACAAACAACAAGTGCTGACAAGGATGTGGAAAAAAGGGAACCCTGGTGCATTGTTGGTAGGAACGCAGACTGGCACAGCCATGATAAAAAACGGTATAGAATTTCCTTAAAGAACTAAGAATGAAACTATCTTTTGATTTAGCCATTCCACTGCTAGGATTATGCTTGAAGAATCTTGAAGCACCAATTTTTAAGAACCTATGCACCTCCATGTTCATAGCAGTGCTATTTACAATAGCCAAGTGCTGGAAACAGCCCAAATGCCCATTAGTAGGTGAGTGAATCAAAAAACTGAGGTACATTTACACAATGGAATTCTATATAGCAGAAAGAAGGAACTCCTATCTTTTCCCATAGTGTGAAACTGGACGGTATTATGTTTAGTGAAATAAGCCAAGTGATGAAAGATAAATACTATATGATCTCACCTAATACAGGAACCTAATCAAGCAAAATAGAACCAGAGGCATGGAAACGAGGAATAAACTGGCAGTGACCCAAGGGGAGGGGGACGGGGAGAAAGGGACAAGTAAGGGGAAGAGTTTAGTCAAGGAACTAGTATAAATGACCCATGGACATGGACAACAAGGTGGGGATTTACTGTGGGAGAGGGGGTAGTGTGGATGGGGCATGGGAGAGCAATGGGAGAAATGGGACAAGTGTAATACAACAATAATAAATCAAAAAAATTCTCATGGCAAAAAACATTTATAAATACATATTTATAAAAAGATAATGGGTGGCACAATAGATAAGGCACCAGCCTGCGAACCCAAACGTCGCTGGTTCGATTCCCCAGCCAGGGCACATAACCAGGTTGCAAGCCAGGTCTCCAGCTAGGTCTGTAGCTGGAGGCAGGTGAAAGGCAACCATACATTGATGTCTCTCTCCCTCTCTGCCTCTCTCCCTCTCTCTCTAAAAATAGTGAATAGAACCTTCAAAAAAGAGATAATGGGAGAAAATGTTTTTAATGGTAGTTTTATTTTATAGTATTTCATATCTCCAAGGCTATAGTAGTCTGAGCCTTTCTGGCCCTTGCATTTTCAAAATTCTTCAGTTAAACAAATATACCAAATATGAACAAGATAGCAGATTTTATATTTGAGTGAAGATACAGAGAAAAATACATTTACATCTGAGTTGCGATCCCAGTGAATTACACCTACCAACATCCACACACACTTTGATATATTCCTTCGCCTCATTGACACTGAGCTCAGCTGTGTGATTTGCTTTGGCAATGGGACACAAACAAATGTGATGGAAGCAAAGGTTTGATAAGCAGTTGCACATTCAGGCTTGTTCTTCTGAAACCCTGAGACCCATGCTATGGAGAAGCCCAGAAATAAATGCCATGAAGGAGAGGCCAGTTTAGTCAAATCTTCAAGGATCCCTTGGCTGAATGCAGCTTCCTGAGTAGTCCAAGACAAGAATAATAGAAAGATAACCCAGCAAACTCATAGACTTGTTAAGGTAATAAATTGTTAGATCAGTAAGTTTTGGGATGATTTGCTATGTGGAAGTGGAAAGCTGATATAAAAGTTGACCCTGGCCAGAGTGGCTCAGTTGATAGGAGTGTTGTCCCACAGACCAAAAGGTTGCAGGTTCGATTTCCAGTCAGGGCAGATACTCAGGTTGCAGGTTTGATCCTTGCTTGGGTGCATAGGAGAGGAAACCGATGTTTCCCATATCAGCATCCCCGCCCCCTTCCCCCATCTCCTTCTCTCTAAAAGCAATGAAAAAAAAAAAGTGTCATTGAGGTGGGGATTAAAAAAAAGTTACATGGAGGTGGTTTGTTGCTATTACCTAAACAATGGGGCATTGACTTTGGGACTGAGTGGCTGGCACAGGAATCTGTTACTGGAGGCTGTTAAAGGGAAACCTATGTTCTGTGGTAGTGGGACAACTGGCAACCTGCCACTTCTAACTTGGAAGGTAGAAAGTGTGGTCCCAGATCATCTTCAGGCTCACCCACGCTGGGAAACCCAGCCAGGGCAATAGCTAGAGAGGTGCCATTCCCATACGGGAAGTGGGAGAAGTGCCTGCCAAAAGGGTGAGTGCTGAACAAGCAGTATTGTTCCCTCTCAGACCCCTCCCCCACATACAATGTCACAATGTGGTGAAACTGGTCACCCTGTACTGATGAATAAGACTCCACCCCTTAAATGTAACAGATGTGACAGGGCTACCTAAGCCACAGAGGCAAACACAGGATCCTGTCAAGTTGAAGAGATAGAGCAAGAATGGCCCAAACGAGAGAACAGATCAAGGTCCCAGTGGGAGAACTAAGTGACAAGGAGGTAGCTAACCTAACAGATGCTTAGTTTAAAATACTGGTGATAAAGATGCTCACAGACTTGACAGATATGCTTGAGTATGGCAGACAGAGAAGGGAAGAAATGAGGACTGTGTTAAGTGAAATGGGGGCAAATCCACACACTACCAAGGGTGAAAGAAAGGAAATTGAGGTTCAAATTAATAATTGGGAACATAAGGAAGAAATAACCAGTCAACCAATACAGAATGAAGAAATAACAATTGAAAAAAATGAGGAGAGGCTTAGGAACCTCTGAGACAATTTTAAATATGTCCACATCTGAATCATAGGATGGTGCCAGAAGGAGAAGAGGAAGAGCAAGAAGTTGAAAACTTGCAAGAAAAAATAATTAAGGAAAACTTCCCTAATTTGGTGAAGGAAATAGACATACAAGTCCAGGAAGCACAGAGAGCCTCAAATAAGTTGGGCTCAAAGGGCACTACACCGAGACACATCATAATTAAAATGCCAAAGGTTAAAGATGAAGAGACTCTTAAAAGTAGCAAGAGAAAAGAGTTACCTAGTTTGCTCTATCCAGCAAAGCTACCATTTAGAATGGAAAGGCATATAAAGTGCTTCCCAGACAAGGTAAAACTAAAGGAGTTCATCATCGCCAAGCCATTATTATATGAAATGTTAAAGGGACTTATTTAAGAAAAAGAGGTAAAAACTATTAAACATTAAAATGACAACAAACTTGCAACTATCAACAACAGAACCTAAAAATTTTTTGAAAAACAAAGTAAGAAAGCAATCAGAATAGGAACAGAATAATATGTATGGGGATCATTTGGAAGGTTATTGGCTGGGAGGGGGGAGGGGGAGAAATGGAGAAATTGTGCAGGGATTAAGAAGCATAATTGGTGGGTACAAAATAAACAGGGAGAAGTTAAGAATAATCTAGGAAAGGGTGAAGCTAAAGAAGTTATATGCATGACCCATGGACATGAACTAAGAAGATTAGATTTCTGGAGGGAAGGTGGGTACTGGACACAGGGAAGCAAAGGGAAAAGAAATTAGGACAACTGTAACAGCATAATCAATAAAATATACCTAAAAAGTAAAGTGTGAATAACATGTATAAGGTCTCATGTATGCAAAAGTGCTGAATAAATACATGAAGTCCTTGATGAACATGTGACAGAGTAGAATGAGAATGGGCTATGAAATGGGAAGACTTGGTGCAATGAGTAGGCAACTTCACTTTAGGCCAAGTTTCCTAACTTCTCAGAGACTTTGTTTACATGCCTGTTAAATAGAGATTGCACTGTCTATTTTGTGAGATTACTATCAGGTAATTAATTGCATGGATCACATGCTGTGCAATGCCTGGCATATGGTGGATGTTCACCATATGTTGATCTCTTTCTATTTGAGCTGCTTTGTTCACCAGGCAACATTTTATTGAAGAGACCACTGGAGCCTTGGCCTTGGGAGTTATGAAACAGCAACTCCAAGATCAGAAAAATTGGGGAAACTGAGTTCATGTTTGCAGGATTAGGGATCTATGAACCAACACCAGAGATAGGGGAGAATTTCTGAATTGGTCTGTCTTCAGGGTTACTTTTTATATGCTTTCATTGGTCTTCTCAACACATTGTGCAGTGTTCCAGTCTTAGGCATATTCTTTCTCTCTTGTTTATCAAAACACTCTGTCCCCAGTCCCTCTTCCTTAGTGTCCTGCTTGCCTTATAAATTGCTATTAAAATATGAATTCCATCCAGAAGTAGATTCAGTAACATGTCTCTGATGTAACCTAAGAGAAAATTATGATTTTGTTTCTGGGCTCTGGATGTGGCAAATGCAGGAAAAGGCAAACTTTCATCCCTCAGATTGTTGGTCGCAAAAAACGAAGCAGAGGACCTGGATGTCACTGCATTCAGGACATTTTGGAAAAAAGTCACAGAGGAACTTCTGGCTAACTAGAAGGGCCACCAATTAGTTGCCTCCTTCGGTCTAGGTCTAGTACCAATTTGACTCTCTTGGTGTCCAGAATAGTTTCTGATAGCAAGAAGTAATCACTATGGTGCATGGGAAAGTGTTAATCACTCTTTAAAAAAAAAAAAAAAAAAATGGTAGAAGGAGGAAAATGTTGAAGCTCTCCAGGGTCGGGAATGAGAAAATATCCTTAGGTGACTATTCATTACAATTCCTTGACAATTCACACATTATGAAAGTCCTTAAAATGTAGGAAACCAGTGTGGGAGCTCTTTATCAACCTATTTTTATCCATCATTTTTTTCTGATTTACTTGACAATTGTCAGGCTGATCTAGGGTATAAGGTTTTGGTTGCCTTTTGCTGGTTTTGATTTTGCATTTCCATTTATTGAACAATTTTAATGCATCAGGCACTGTGGTAGGTATTTTACATGTATTTTTACATTTAATCTTCACAATTACCCTACGTTGGAAATATTATTTCCCCCAGTTTATGAACTATTTTTACTTGGAAAGATTTGAAAGACAGCCTGCTTGACTTTGGAGATTTTGTTTATTCACTGCACCACAGTGTAGTGGGTAGGCAGCTGCATGCGGTTTAAGAGCTGCACCAGTCTTAGGGAGAATGAATCTCCTCGCTGATTATATTCAGGTTTTACTTCCTCATGTAGCACAGTTAATTACAAAATGCCTTCTGAAGACTACCACCACAAACAGTGCTGAAGTTCTGCTCTAATTGGGAACTAATTTGTTTTCTTTTATTAATTTTATCTGGTTGAAGCCCTCCTTCTTACTCCTTATTTGAAGGATAATATTGCTCTATTAGATTATAGAGACATTATTTTGCTGAACTTTTCATTGAAGTGTTCTGCTATTTTTGTGTTTCATAAATTCTAGTTCTGAATTTTTCCTGACATTTTTACTATGAGGAACAGGTATAATATTTTATCATTAACTATGTTCCTCTATTATGTGATGAAAAATCTGTTGAGCATAGCTTTAAGATTGCTCATAAATGTAATTGATTTTGCTTTGGGCTTTGTGCATAAAAGCTAGTAACGAACTAGTCTATTAGTCAGGGCCTGTGAGGAAACAGCCTGCGCGAACTGAATAATTGAACGGAAGTTAAGGGAAGAAACTATTAAAAAGGTAGAGGCAAGGCTGAGGAAAATCTACAAGGGTCATCAGTATAGTACCTTGGGAGCCATTGACATTCACAGGCCTGGACAATCAAAGGAAATGAGGGGTTACTGGAATTTGAAGAGTGCAGCTCTCTGAAGATGGCAGTCTGACATGATCTATAGTCTTTGCTTAGGGAATGCAGCAAGCCCATAGTGGTCTGGTAGGGAGTGAGCAGGGTGGGGATTAGGGTGTGGGGGCGGGACACAGTCGAACAGGTCTATCTTCCCATACTCTCAGCTACTGCTAGTAGCTCCCGTTGGCTGAGCTCCAGAAGCCAGATGGCAAGGTAGCCTGTTGGTTCATGAAGCCTGTGCAGGTTGCCCCCTGGGGCCTGGAGGAGTGGGCAGAAGTGTGTTGAGGCTAAACAGAAGACATTTAGCACAGCTGGGATGCGAGATCTGGTAACTAAGGTTTATGTTTAATCTGAGTTTAAGACTGTGGCAAGCATTCATGGGAATGGTTGTCTAACAGATCAGACAATAAATTCTGTCTTTGAAAAGAGATTATGTTCTGCCTCTGATTCCTCCAACCTTCCTTTTAAATTTGTTAATGATTTAAAATAATTTATGTGTGATCTAGCTGTGTATACTCCTATTATAAAAAGTATAAAAATAACTATTCTCTATGCTGGTAATTAAAATTTTTGTCACTAATCAGAACGGCCTCTTTATCTTAATGTAAAACAAACAGAGTGGCTAGAATTCAACTTTTCTAAATCCCAAGTTATATAGTATTTTCACACTATATATTATTGGCATATAGTACTTTCAATTCAATTGTCTTATGTTTAATAACAGATATCACCAGCCAACTCTTTAAGCCATTTAGGGGTACATTTTCCAACCATTTTGTCTGGTGGTTTCACTAGAAAATTATGCTACTTAAAAGTATATATTTTGGGGTGCATTATGGATGTTTTTTGTTTACATCTGGGGATTTGGCAATTGGCAAAATCCGTGTTCCTATTCCAAATGAGTCACTTTATGTCTTAAAAGTTCATATTCTTCATCTATAAAAAGTGAATGAATTACCTTATGCAATCCCTAGAGTTACTTCTGGCTCTAGCATACACTATATCTGTAACTTTAAGATTTATGATGAATTTATTTATCAAAAAAAAAATTTTATTGAGCTCATATATACACTTTATATATATATGTATGTATATGTATATGTATATAACATGTATATGTATATAAAGTTTTAAGTACTAGAAATAAGAACAATACCAAAAAAAGAAAAAAAAAAGAAGAAAATATTTTTCGATATAAAACATAGCATCCAGGCCAACTCATTAAATGAGTTTGTTTGAATGAACAATGGAAGAGATTGATTTTATTTTTCTGCCCCCAATTACTTTTAAGAAACATTTTTTAAAAACCATCTTTAGCAAAACATTGGTGTTGCTGGTAGGTCCTCCACTGAAAGCCCCCACATGAAGGTGGTCAGCTATTTTGGTCTTGGTTAGGAAACTTCATTTACTTTAAAGGAGGTGAAACTTATCTCCTGCCTTGTTTATTTGATATATGGGACTCTTCCTCATTAGCAATGCAAATTTCACGTAGTTCCTACTCTTGTCAAATGTTAAAATTTGGATGGTTCTGCTTTCCAGTGCATATCAGGAGCTTAACTAGAAGATCCAGCAATTCTGATCAACAGCCAAAAGATATGCAGTTTTTTCATCATTGTAGATCAGTGATTTTCAACCCTTTCCTTCTCATGGCACACATAAACTACTAAAATTCTGTGGCACACCAAAAAATTGCTAATTTGTCGAAAAATAGGTGTAATTTTGATTCATTCACAACAGAGGCTATTGTTGTGTTGGCTGTTGTAATTTTTTATTTGACAATTTAGGGGAAAAGAGGCTAGTGCCCCTGACTAGATAGTATAGTTAGGAATTGAATGTTTTTTTTTTTTAAAAAGATTTTATTTATTATTTTTTAGACAGAGGGGGAGGAAGAGAGGCAGAGAGGGGGAGAAACATCAATGTATGGTTGCCTTTCACCTGCCTCCAGCTAAGGACCTGGCTGGAGGCCTGGCTTGCAACCTGGTTATGTGCCCTGACTGGGAATCGAACCAGCAACCTTTGGGTTTTCAGGCTGGCACCTTATCCACTGTGCCATCAACCAGGGCCCACTGGACCACCAGCCAGGGCCCAGGTAGTGAATGTTTTAAAAATTCTATGGCAACCAGTTGAACATTGCTGTACCAGATTGTCATTATCTAATAGAACTTTTTGCAGTAATGGAAATATTTTATAATTGTGTTGAACAATATGATAGCCACTGGCCACATGTGGCTCTTGAGCATTTAAAATATGGTTAATAAGACTGAAGAATGGCATTTACATTTTTAAATTTATTTTTTATTAATTTAAATTTGAGTAGCTACTTATACTAGTGGTTACTATATTGGGCAACACAGCTGTAGATATCCTAGATTTTATTTGTGGATCAAGTGAGAGTACCCTTTCTTTATCTTTAAAAACAATAAAATTTATTGAATTGCAAATTTTAATTTTTGTCCTTTATAGTAGGTTTAAACATGTTTTCGTATACTTGGACACTCCTCTATCAAAATATGGAAGCTAATTATCCTTTCTTTGGATGTGGGTTGGCCTTAGTGATTTGCTTCTGGCAAATAGAATGTGGAAGAAGCAATGCCGTGTGACTTGAGGCTAACTCATGGAAAGGTAATAATACCTGCTTGGCTTACTTTCTCTCAATCTCAACTTTTAGGGATGCTCTAAAGTTAACATGTTGAAGAGTTTTGTGGAAAGACCACCTACAGGTATCTGAAGAAGACCAACTTTTTCTATCCTTAGCTTAGGCTCCAGGTAATTCCAGACCCAGCCACCATCCGACTCCAGTTTTCTAAGAGACCCTGAGTGAGAACCGCTTAGCTGAGCCCAATCACTCCCTAGTGAGATAATAATAAACGATTGCTATGGTTTTAAGCCAATATTTTGGGGTTGTTGCATAGCAATAGATAATGTGAATACTCTTGTATGAAAAGATGCAGCAGAAAATATCCTATTAAACTCCCTGGTGTATATATTTTGGGGTTGTTTTGAGGACAAAGTTTACCGTATCAATTTATCAGAAATAGAAACTAGGGAAAAAATCCCATTTAGTATAGCAACAAGAAAAATAAAGTACCTAGGAATAAGCTTAACCAAGGAGGTTAATGTCCTATACTCAGAAAACTACAGAACGCTAAAGAAAGAAATTAAGGAAGATACAAATAAATGGAAGCATATACTGTGTTCTTGGATTGGAAGAATTAACACCATAAAATGTCCATACTACCCAAGCAATTTATAGATTTAATGCAATCCCTATTAAAATATCAATGACATATTTCACAGATCTAGAAAAAATAATTCAAAGATATACATGGAGCCAAAAATGACCACAGATAGTCACTGCAATCTTGAGAAAGAAGAACAAAGTTGGAGCAATCACAATACCTGATATCAAACTACACTACAAGGCCACTGTAATCACAACAGTCTGGTACTGGCATTAGAATAGACATATAGATCAAAGGAACAGACTAGAGAGCCCAGAAATAAACCCAGGACTCTATGGTCAATTACCATTTGACAAAGGGGAAGGAACAAAAAATTGAGTGAAAATAGCCTCTTCAACAGGTGGTGTTGGGAGAACTGGACAGGGACATGCAAAAAAATTAAAGCTAGACCACCAACTTACACCATACACCAGAATAAACTCAAGATGGATAAAGGACTTAAACATAAGCTGTGCCATCACGAAAACCCTAGAGGAAAACATAGGCAGTAAAATTTCAGATATCTCATTCAGCAATATTTTTACTGATATATTCTTTAGGGCAAGAGAAATAAAAGAACGTATAAACAAATGGAACTATATTAAACTAAAACGCTTTTGTATGGCTAAAGAAAATATCAGCAAAATATGAGGGAACCAACCGTATGGGAAAACATATTTGCCAATGATACCTCAGGCAAGGGTTTGAGTTCCCAAATATATAAAGAACTTATATGACTCAACACCAGGGAGACAGATGGCCCAATAAAAAATGGGCAAAGGAACTGAACAGACACTTGTCTGAGGACGACATATAAAGGGCCCATAGGCACAAGAAAGAATGCTTAACATCACTAGCCATCAGAGAGATGCAAATTAAAACCACCTCACACCTGTCAGAATGGCCAACATCAACAAATCAACAAACAAATACTGGTGAGGATGTGGGGATTCCCACTGTTTGTGGGAATGCAGACTGGTGTAGCCACTATAGAAAATGGTATGGAATTTCCTCAAAAAACTAAAAATAGAACTGTCTTTTGGTCCAGCAATTTCACTGCTAGGATTATACCTGAAGAACCCTGAAACACCAATTCAGAAGAACCTATGTACCCTTATGTTCATAGCAACCCTATTTACAATTGCCAAGTGCTAGAAACAGCCTTAAGTGCCCATCAGTGGATGAGTGGATCAAAAACAAAACAAAACAAAACTGTGGTACATTTACACAATGGAATACAACACAGCAGAAAGAAAGAAGGAACTCCTAGCTTTTGTGACAACATGGATGGAACTGGAGAGGGTTATGCTTGGTGAAATAAGCCAGTCAGTGAAAGACAAATACCATATGATCTCACCTAATATAGGAGACTAATGAACAAAACAAACAAACAAGCAAAATAGAACCAGAGGCATGCAAACAAGGAACAGACTTCCAGTGTGCAGAGAGGAGGGGGAAGGAGGAGGGGAAGAAAGAGGCAAAAAAGAACAGTTTAGTCAAGGAGCTGGCATGGATGACTCATGGACATGGGCAACATGTGGATTGACTGTAAGAGGGGGATGGGGAGGGTGAGACAGGGGAGAGCAGTGGGGGGAAAACGGGATAAATGTAATATAGCAACAACAACAACAAAATAAATTTTTTTTTTAAATTCCAGTATCATTTCTTGTATTTTATATACAAGTCAAATGGCTTTCTTAGATTGGAGCAGGAACAGTTAGGAGTTTCTCTTTAACAGTTAAGAAAACCTTTTGCAATCTCTATTTCACTTTAAGGACTCTATATTTCTTTTAAAGCCTCATAAACTGGTTTTAAAATCAATCTAAAGTCGAGGAACCATGTCCTCAAAATCTGGCCATTGCCAGGAGTCCCATTAATTGAAAATAAGTAGTTGATATGGCTGCCTGAAGGATAGCTTCCCTCCTGTCTGGTGGTAGACTTCACTACTTAACTGTTCTTGGGCAATCCCAAATTCCAAATGCATAATGTTGGTCTGAGATATCTGAGATTTTTAAAAAAAAACTTTGTTTATTATTTCCAGAGAGAGAGAGAGTAAGGTAGAGAGAGACAAAGAGGGAGAGAAACATCAATGTACGGTTGCCTTTCACCTGCCTCCAGCTACGGACCTGGCTGGAGACCTGACTTGCAACCTGGTTACGTGCCCTGGCTGGGAATCGAACCAGAGATCTTTGGGTTGGCAGGCTGGTGCCTTATCCACTGAGCATCAGCCAGGGCTAAAACTCATTCAGGATATTAATTTTGTATTCTACTTTCCTGAATTCATTTATCAGGTCTAGTGGTTTCTTGGTGGTTTCTTTAGGGTGCTGTCTATACAATATCATGTCACTGCAAGTAAAGACAGTTTTACTTTTCCTTTCCAATTTAGAAGCCTTTTATTTTTCTTTGATTGTTGTGACTAGGACTGCCAGTACTTATGTTGAATAAGATGTTTACAGAGAACATCCATGTCTTGTTTCCAATAAAAGAAACATTTTATTGAGTATAATGTTGGCAGTGGGTTTATTTGTGGCCTTTATTACATTGAAGTATGTTTCCTCTAGTCTCATTTTGCTGAGAGCTTTTTTTTTTTTTTAAATCATAGATGGGCACTGGATTTTATTTAATGCTTTTTCTGCATATATTAATATAATCATGTCATTTTAACCTTTTTTTTTTTTAAATCATAGATGGGCACTGGATTTTATTTAATGCTTTTTCTGCATATATTAATATAATCATGTCATTTTAACCTTTATTTTATTTATGTGGCATATCACTTTTATTAATTTGTGATTAATAAAATACTAGACCAGCCTTTTATCCTCTGAACAAATCACACTTGATCACAGTGTATAATAATTTTTATGTATTGCTATACTTGGTTTACAGATATTTTGTTGAAGATTTTGGCCTCCATGTTCATCAGGGATGTTGGCCTATATTTTCATTTCTTTGTATTGTCTTTATCTGTTTTGGATTTAGGATAGTGCTGGCTCTGTAAAGTGAGCTTTATAGTCTTCATGCCTATTAATTTTCTTAGAATAGTTTGAGGAGTGGTGTTAGTTCTTCTTGGTATAATTTTTTCAGATTCACCCATGAAGCCATCTGGTCCAGGGCTTTTGTTTTTTGGGCTTTTCGATTACTGCTCCAATTTTACTAATTTATTCAAATTTCCTAATTTTTCCTAATTTAGTGTTGGAAGATTGTGCATTTCTGGGATTTTATTCATTTCATCAAGATTGTCCAGTTGTTCCCTCATGGTACTCTTTTCCTGCGTCCAAGAGATTTTGGGTTTTTCTCATTTTTATTTGTTTCAAGGTATCTTTAGCAATCTTTCTTGATTTTTAAAAAACTCATTCATTGTTCAATTACTTGCTATTTAGCTTCCATATATTAGTGTTTTTCAGGTTTTTTTTTTTGTGATTGATTTTTAGTTTTATACTGTTATGGTCACAGAAAATGCTTAATATGATTTCAATATTCTTAAATTTTCTGAGTCCTGCTTGGTGTCATAACCCAGAAAACTTTCCATATAGAACTGAAAAGAATATATATTCTGCTACTTTGGGATAAAATGCTCTGAAAATAATGATTAAATTGATTTGAACTAGTGGTCATTTTAGGCTATCATCTCTTTGTTGATTTCCTTTCTGAAAGATTTATGCATTGATGTCAATGAGGTGCCAAAATTCCCTTTATAACTGTATTTATGTCAATCTCTCCCTTTGTGTCCATTGATTCGCTTTGCATTTTGGGTGTTCCTATGTGAAGTGCATAAATGTTATCTAGGTTTATATCCTTTTCTTACATTGTTCCCTTTATTATTATGCAGTGTCATTCTTTCTCTCTTATTATATACCCTTGCTTTTAAAGTCTGTTTTGTTGGATATAAGTATTACTACCCCAGCTTATTTTTTTTCTTTTCATTAACATGAATATCTTTTTTCTTCCCTTTACATTTAGTCTGTGTATCTTTTGTTCAGAGGGGGGTCTTTGGAGACAGCATATAAATGGGTTTTGTTTTCTTATCTGTTCTGCTACCCTCTATCTTTTGACTGAAGCATTTAAGCCATTCACATTTAAAGTGATTATTTATAGATACATATTTATTATCATTTTATTTTTAAACTATATTCCGGTTTTCTTCATTATTTTATTTTCTTCTTCTTCTCCTCCCTCCCTCTTTCTCCACCTTCTCTTCCTCTTTCTTTCTTTCTTTTTAATATTTAAGCTTTTTTCTAAAAGATTTTATTATTTTTAGAGAGAGAGGGAGAGATGCAGAGAGGGAGAGAGACAGCAATGCATGGTTGCCTTTCACCTGCCTCCAGCCACGGACCTGGCTGGAGACCTGCCTTGCAACCTGGTTATGTGCCCTGGCTGGGAATCAGATCAGCGACCTTTGCCACTGTGCCACCAGCCAGGGCTCTCCTCCTCTTTCTTCTTCTTTTCCCTCTCTTCTTTCTTCTTCACCTCCTCCTCCTTCTTCTTTAGCCCTTTAACTTTTGTTGTAATACAGAATTGGTGGTAACAATCTTCTTCAGTGTTTTCTTATCTGGGAAGCTCTTTATTGCTCCTTCAATTTTAAATGATAAGCCTTGCTGGGTAAAATATTCTTAATTGTAGGCCCTTGCTTTTCATTAGATTGAATGTTTCATGTCAATTCTATTGGACCTGAATTGTATCTGTTGAGAAATCAGATGCCAGATTTATGGGAGCTCCTTTGTAGTTAAGTAACTGCCTTTTTCTTATGGCTTTTAAGATTCTTCTTGTCTTTAAGGTTTACTATTTTAATTATGATGTGTCTTGTTGTAGGCTTCTTTGGATCCATCTTTTTTTAGGACTCTCTGCACTTCCTGGGCTTGTGTATCTTGTTCTTTCAGCAGGTTAGGGAAGTTTTTAGTCATTTTATCTTCAAATAGGTTCTTGTTTTTTTTTGCCCTCTCTTTTCTCCTTCTGGTACCTCAATGATGCAGATGTTATTATGATTCATGTGGTTCCAAAATGTCTCTTAACTTATCCTCACTTTTAATTCTTTTTGTTGCTTTGATTGTGTGTTTTTTTTCTACCTTGTCTTCCAAAGCACTGATAGGATTCTTTGCTTCATCTAACCCACTGTTTATTCCTTCTAGTGTAGTATTTATTCCAGATATTACATTCTTTATTTCAAACTTGTCCTTTTTTTTAAAAAAAAATGGTTTCTACATCATTTTTTCATACTATTGAGCACCTTTTTAATGATCACTTTGAACTTTATAGCTCATAAATTGCTTGCCTCCATTTCATTTAGCTCTTCTTCTCATGTTTTTCATTAGGAGCCTGTTTCTTTGTCTTCCCATTTTGGCTGCCTCTATTTATATGTATTAGGTAGATATGCAAAGACTTTGGTGCAGCCCTATGTCAGTCATTTCCTGTAACTGGACCTGAACAACCTGTTTGGAGATACCAGCCTATGGCTCCCTCTATCTCTGCACTTCCTACCAGTCTTGATGTGATGATGTGATTTCTTCTGTAAGTCCTGGGGTAATAATAACCTTTTTTTGCCAACTAGTCTTCATTTACTTAGGATAATTTTTTCTATAATTTTGTTGTGATTTCAGTTTGGTTCTAGAAGCAGGTTAGTGTGGCTTCCATCTACTCTGCCACCATCTTGGGTCCAAGTTCCCATTTTTGACATTTTTAATACAATATGACCTGCAGAAGGCCTTTTTAAATTGGGTGACTGGTGTGCTTCTTGAACTTGAAGTCTAGCTTTTTCCATAGATTTGGGGATTTCTTGTGAACTATTTGTTTGAATAGGATCTCTGTTCCTTTCTCTTTCTGTTTTTTTTTTTTTTTTTAAATTGTATGCCCATTATATTTATATTACTCTTTCTGATGGAATCAGTTCTACAGTTCTGTCAATTTTTTTTCATGCTCAAGTTCCTCTCTTCTTCCCTCTGCATTGTTTCTAGATTTCTACCTTTGATATCACTAACATTTTCCTCCATCTGTTCAGCTCTACTTCCTATGCTCAATAATTTATTTTGTTTTTAATCTTCACCCAAGGACATTTCTTCATTGCATTTAGAAAAAGAGAGAGGAAGAGGGGGGAAGAGACAGAGAGAGAGGGAGAGAGATAGAAAGAGAGAGAGAGAGATGAAAGAAACATTGATTAGCTGATTACCCTATATGCCCCAATAGAGATCAAAGTCATAACCTGACTGTGAATTGAACACACATCCTTTCAATGTGTGAAACAATGCTCCAGCCAACCAAACTACACTGGTCAAAGCTCTAGTTTATTCTTGATCTCTCTTAATGAGTTCTTCATCTCCAGAGTTTCTATTTTTTTCTTTTTGTACATTTTGATCGCTTTGGTAAACTATTTGTTTTGTTTGTTGATTTCTTTTCTGAGCTCATTAACCTGCCTTACTGTATTTTCTTGCAACTCATTGAGTTTTTCAGAACTGCAATTTTGAATTTTCTGTCATTTATGTAACAAATTTCCATTATTTAAGTTCGTTTTCCGGAGGTTAAAATTTTTTTTTTGGTCTGCCTCACTGCCTTGATTATTTATATTTGATGACTCCTTTGTCTAGGTATCTGTGTTGTGTATGAGTGGTACTTCTTTAGCAGATTAATACAGAAGGTCTTTTTATTATCTTCCAGTAGGTGGTGCTGAATCATGTTTCTTTTAGCTCTCCTGCACTTCTCTGGCTTTTCAGATCTTCATGTGGTGTGTTCCCTGGCAGGTTGGTGCTTACCTTGTGAGCAGCTCACCTGCTCCCAGGGTAACAACCCCACAGTGGGGCTCCAAATGCATGATATCTCAGTGCTGTCCCCAGTAGCCAGACATAGCCTTCGGTTTAGTTGTGATGCATGTGGGTGGAGTAGGCAGCCTTCTATGTCTTTTTGCCTTCCTGGTAATGATGGACTAGGACTTCTGTGGGGTCCCCTCTGCACCCTGACTCTGGCACCAGTTACAGAATGCACCTGTGCTCAGGGAAAATAGTGATTTTTAAGTACCAGTTCCTGGGTTTTCAGGTAACATGTGCCATAATCCAATACCAAGGGTGAACAGAGATGAGCTCTGGAATGTTATGGGGCAGCTAGGCTCAGGCATGTTTTTGTGTTGAGGTTTATAGCTGTTCAAATTGTTGAAACTTTAAAAGGAGGGACCAAAGAGATCTCATACAGCCATTCCTTCAATGTCACTTCAAAACTTGTTTTTTAATATTTGAGGTTAGGTCCTTCCATTCAAAGGTTAAAAGTTCCTGTGATACAAGATTTATGTGTATACAGAAGAAAGCATCTTTCAAGTCAAATACTATGAACCAGTGACATTCCCTGGATAAGGTGGTTAGTAGTTTTTAAGTATTAAGGATCACAGGATGTATGTCCTCTACTATTTGGTTTATGACTTGCAAATGCTGGACAAATCGATATTTGTTAGAGCTGAGTTTCTGTGCCAGGAGAATGGGAATATTGGATGGAGAGTGGTGGGGAAGAATAAGTTGATATTTTAGGTATGTTTTTATTAAGGGCTGAGTTTAGTTTTTTCTTTGTTCTTTTAGAGGAGATTGTTACAAATGAGGAAATAATGACCTTTTTTTTTTCTTTCTTGTGGACATATTTGCACTGGGACAGCTTTCTTGGCTTAACTGGGCTTGCCTTGGGCCCAAACCTTTGAAGTTACTGCCCTCAAGATAATATTTAGGATGTTCATAAAGACAGTTTTGTTCTACCTCTAGGATACAGGATTCTTCTAAAACAACTTTAATGTCTATTCAACCAGGGAAAAAATTATTCTTTAATTTCATTTGCTCAGTAAATCTCATACCAGGAGCAGAATGGGGCTCGTAGGCACATATAGAAAACTATGTCTTAGGTAAGGAATTCACATTTTGCAGTTCAAAGGTCTGAGAAACAACGTTTGTTGGGACTTCCCTCCCATTGTTAACATTCTTTCCAGGAATAGTCATGTTAGTCTTGTATTTAATACAGGGTAAGTGGATTTGGTGTTGATTAAAAAGTCAAATCAGTTTTCCACTGTTAGTGTGACCTAAGGTTCCATATGGTTGATGTGGAAGGAGTTGTTAATTTGTAATAAAGCCCATGGATCCCATTATTCCTGGTCACTGTCTACATTCTGAGGTACTGGCAGCACATTTCAGTTGAATTTTGAGTGTCATGAATACTGATTCAGGATTGGGCAATTCTTTTTCTAATTTTTTTTTTTTTTTTTTTTTGGTTAATTAGCAATAGGTACACTGATTTGGGCCTAGTTTTGGGTATCTTCTAAAGTAAGACACCTTAGGTTGGGGAGGTGGGTCTTACCTTGTTTATTGTCTTCTCATGTCTTCCTGGTTTCAGAGCCGTTGCCAGCATTTAAGCATGAGGCTTTATCCCTTGCCCCACCCCCTTGGAGACCTAGTCTTAGTTTTTGAAGTCCTTAAAATAAATTTTAGTCAATTGTGAAGTTGGCATCTCATAAGCAACCTCAACCTTTAGACTTTCCTTTGAATTGTGCATGTTCTCTGAGTTATGAAGGTCATGTTAATGACCTTTGTGTTTTCAGAAACGTTGGTATCTAGGTTAGTGTTCTGATGGTAGACCTCACACATTTATTTAAAAAATTCTGAAGGGTTTTTCTCAGCTCATTTTTGAATATTTACTGAACTTCACTGAAAAAATAAATTTGTTTGCTTAGGTACTCCCTGCTTGAACTGGGGAGTTCAACATTATACTACTCTATAATGTTCAAGTTTGGTAAATCCTCATTATTAACATTTCAACAGGAGTCAATGGTGGGAAGTAGCCCTTATCAGATTTTGAGGGCTTTTTAAAATTGTGTATATTATTAGTTTCTATTCTAATTAAAAAAAAAAATGGTTTGCCATTCTTCAGCAGTGAGGAGAGTATTTAACATTTGCTGAATGTCTATCCAGCCTGGTCAATAAGAAGTAAAGATACTAACAACAAGCAAAACAGAACCAAATATATGAATACAGTGACTAGGCCTTCAGTGGTCAGGGGGAAAGGGGTTGGGGGGAGGGGGGAGGCAGAGGCAAGAAAGGGGAGCAGCTTAGACAAGAACCTAGTATAGAGGAACCATGGACATGGACAACAGGTGGGATTGACTTTGGGGGGAATGGGTGGGTGGGGAGGGGGACAGAGGGGAGCAAAAAGCGGATGGATGTAATACAATAACAATAAAATAAAATTTAAAAAAAGGAGTAAAGATAAAAGCAAGAGACCTTTCATTCTTAAAGAGCCCTTTCTGTATGTCAGCATAGAATTTTACAAGTTAAAAGTGATCTGAGCTGGGGAAAGAAGTGTATACTCATACCATTTCTGCTGGCTGACCATTTGCTGGCAGACTATTTTGTTATCCTATTAATAATATCTGTCTTAAAGGGTGTTCCCATGCCTGATTGGGAAAGTTCCCTGACAACATTAGGTACCCCTTTGGTATGAGAAGAAAAGGCTATTTCTTCATTGATCATTTTGGGATCTTCTACTGATACATAAGGGAAGGGTGTTGTCTGCACTGCAGCTTTGTTACTTCCATAAGGAGGTGGGACAGTAGGTATAGCAGCAGGAGTCAATGCTGAATTCAGTTGCATTATATAATCACAATACTTGCCCTCTACAGGGGTTTCCAATAGAATAAGCTCAGTTGATTTCTCTGCCTTTTGTACCAACCAGTTAACATTTTCTTTGAAGGGGTCTGTTTTGATATAGTAACATGAATGCTTGGACATAGGGGATCTTGTCCTATTTTTCCTTGCACAAAATAGTTCTAGCTGTAAGATGCTAATGTAATTAGCATCTATCCTCTGGCCAGTGTTCCTCTGAGTCTAAGGCATGCTGTTGTCATGCCACTCTGCAAATAAAAATCATTCTTTATCTTTTCATGGTCCCATAGCTAAATGTTCCGCAGTTCTGTAAAATACAGCCCAGGGGGCTACATGGAGTTATAGAAGTGGAATTACTTGTATTATTAAGGTCTATAACAAAAATGATTATTTTATCTCAAGAAATGTTACATCAGTCTTAGGATTAGACAGTTGTAAGTTCTACCAGTTGAATAGTAACCGGTCAGACACAATAGGCTAGAAGTAGGATAGGTTGGGTAGCCCAAACTTCCTGGATGTATCTTAGACCACTAGTATGATTTGCTCACTGGAGACAAAAATCAAAGCTCATTCAGTTCAGTCTATATGAGAAAAGGGCTGCTTCGAATTAGGCCGGGATGCACTTCTGCTGCAAACTCATTCAAGGTTTGCTGATGTGCAGTCAAAACTGGCCCCCTTTCTAGAAGATGAGACTTACACAAATAATAAATAAGCAAACTTCCCTGGCTGGTGGCACAGTGGATAAGCCACCAGCCTGCGAACCCAAAGGATGCTGGTTGGATTCCCAGCCAGGGCACATAACCAGGTTGCAAGCCAGGTCTCCAGCCAGGTCCATGGTTGGAGGCAGGTGAAGGGCAACCATACATTGATGTTTCTCTCCCTCTCTGCCTCCCTCCCTTCCTTTCTCTCTGGAAATAA